>OY882872.1:46392098-46974598 GCA_963693515.1 Pipistrellus nathusii | reverse complement strand
AGCAAGCTCAAAAACTAAATGAATCTTATTTCTGCCTCCACCCAGTCTTCATCAGGGGTGGAGGAACGGTCTCAGAACTGTTTGTTTCAATTGGCCATTTAAGTTTAATGTGATTAATGATTACAGTACATTGTAAAATCTTTAAAAGAAAAGGGAAATATTTTGTGGGCCGCTTGGTCCTTGTGTGTGTGTCAACTCAAGTTATAATTTTAAAATCAGTAAGAGCTTGTCAGAAGGTTCAGGGAGTCTGGTTGCAGTGTAGGGGTCACCGGTTCCCCCAAGGCACCTTCGCTAGCAAGAGGCAAGCGGTGGACAGCCAGATGAAAAAGCCCTGGTGGCAGCACCGCCTTTGCCACCTGGGACCCGCTCGCTCCCTGCCTCCATTCACCTCCAGGAGTTGTTTTTGAGTAGCTGGAGGCGGTAAGGCGAGGAGGAAAATTCCCCTGTGACCCCCCTGTACCCCAAGGGGACCCCAAAAACCCCGGTGACTGCTTGGACACTTTTCACCGTGTTCTGTTAGGGGGCTTAAAGGCGCAGCTAGAAATTCTCCTGTTCCCCTTTTCAGGCTTATCAGAATCGGAAATCTGTATCTGTAGGAAGAATGTGGCAGTTTAAATTTCAAGCGGCTGGAGGCCTGGGAACAGAGTGCTGGACCCGCTCCCTCTTCCCTCTGCCTTTTCTAAATATTTTAAAATAATGGAAGATTTGAGGTATGGTTATAGATTTTAAAAAATATATATATTTTATTGATTTTTTACAGAGAGGAAGGGAGAGAGATACAGAGTTAGAAACATCGATGAGAGAGAGTCATCGATCAGCTGCCTCTTGCACACCCCCTACTGGGGATATGCCCGCAACCAAGGTACATGCCCTTGACCGGAATTGAACCCAGGACCCTTCATCCCCAAGCCGACGCTCTATCCATTGAGCCAAACCGGTCCCGGCTGGTTATAGATTTTTGAAGGACATAGAAAGAAGGTTTAAAAGCTAATGTAAAATAGTGAAAGTTTTTATGAAAGTTGTGCATGTGATGAGGAGAAACAGGAAGAGAGGGAAAGAACGAAACAGACTTAAGAAAGAGACTCTGGGAGTCTGAGAAGGAGGATTTAGACAGAAGCAGAAACAAAGATTGGAAGAGAAAGTGATATGGGTGTATAAGTGTGAGTGTGTATGTGAGAAAGGGAGGGAGAGACACATGAGCAAGAGACAGGAAAGGACAGAGATTAGAGAGGGAGAGAGACAGAAGGTGAGGCCAGAAGAGACAGAGACGATCTGAAAGAAGGGGAGACTTAGACTCCAAGGGTTTTTAACCTCAAGGAAGAAGACTGACAGGACCAGGGCTCCTTTCAATTAAACCCCAAGGGTAACCTTACAAGTGAGAGGCAAAGCTATTAATTTCCTGGTGAGCACTGGGCAGTTTATTCAGTCTTGACAGAGCCGATGGGACCTCTAGGAAGATATCAGTCCAGGGAGTCACCAGACAAACTGACTGTTTTCCTTGGACATCAAGAAGGACTGTAGACCTAAGAAGGAATCGCCAGGCCTCTGCATCTTAGCACACATACTTCCTCAGGTCTATTACTTCTCTGGGGAAGGGGGCCGAGAACACTTAGGTCTCGCCCCTCACCGGGTTAAGGGGGCCCCAGTCCTTATTCCCCTTTTACTGGGAATTGGAATTGCAGGATCAACGGCTGTAGGAACATCAGCCCTTATTAAGGGGAACCAGGACTACAAAGAATTGAGCCAACAGATAGATACTGACCTTAGCACTCTTGAAAGTACAGTCAGCAAGCTAGAAGGGTCACTGAGCTCCCTAGCTGAAGTTGTCCTCCAGAATAGACGGGGTTTAGACCTACTTTTTCTCAAACAGGGAGGGCTTTGCCTAGCCCTGGGTGAAGCTTGTCGTTTTTTATACCAACCACTCTGGAGTCATAATGGAGAGCATCAGCCAACTAAGAAAAAGATGAAAGGAAGGGGTGCAAAGGCCGATGCTCAACCACACCGGGAGGCAGCCAGGGCCAGCCAGGGGAACTGGTATGAAAACCCCTTTACGTTGTCCCCTTGGCTAACAACTCTTATTAGTGCCTTAGCCGGCCCCCTCCTCATCCTATTGCTGGCTCTAACTGTGGGTCCTTGTTTGGTCAGATCTCTGGTAAGTTTAATACAATCCAGAGTCCAGGACCTTAAGATCATGGTCCTCCGAACTCACCTTCATAGTCTCAATACGGAGGACCGGGGAGGAGGAGGAATCAAGGATTTGATTCCCCAATAAGACCAGTAGGAAATGTGACAGTTGGCCTCGTCTACCCAAGAGATAAGGACTCTGGAGACAGACCAGGCCAGGGGGGGAAAGTTTAAAAAAATAAAGTCAGTCGTAACTCAGTGCCGGTAACTCCTTTGGGGTGGGACATGCAGACCTTCCTCTGGATCTGGCTGGGAAATTGGGGTCATAAAAACCGCAGCATCCTGCACTCCTGTTTGGAGTCAGAACAGACATTCTGTTTGAAGCAAAACAGGCCAGGTTGTGTAAATCACCTAAGGAATAGCTAAGGACGGCCAGTTCTTTGTCCTGAGGGGCCAATCAGAAAGTGACAGACCAACAGTGGGATGGGATGGGAAAAAGAGGTATAAGAGGAGGGACTGCCCCTCCATCCGGGCTCTTGGCTGGGTGTCATTGAAGTTTCCCTCTCTCTTTTCCCTTCCTTTCTGAAGTCAATAAAAACATAGTAAAAATAAAAACCAAAACAGCCGGTGTGGTTGAGCATCGGCCTTTGCACCCAAAGCTCTCCGGTTCCATTCCCAGTCAAGGGCGCATGCCCAGACTGCAGGTTCAGTGTTTGGTCTGGCTGCATGCAGAGGCCGTCGATTGATGTTTCTCTCTCCCTCTCCCTCCCTCTCTCTCTAAAATCAATAAAAAACATATAAACACACACACAACACAAATAAAAAGAGAAAGTTTGCCTTCCCGGGAGGTATATACTGTGACCTCTTCTTACAATGCATTTCCAGATTGGTGTGAAGCCATTAAATTTTATTGAAGGACATAAAAAAAAGATGTGATTCACTGAAACCGGTTTGGCTCAATGGATAGAGCGTCGGCCTGCGGACTGAAGGGTCCCAGGTTCGATTCCGGTCAAGGGCATGTGCTTTGGTTGTAGGCACATTCCCAGTAGGGGGCGTGCAAGAGGCAGCTGATCGATGTTTCTCCCTCATCGATGTTTCTGGCTCTTTGCCCCTCTCCCTTTCTCTCTATAAAAAAAAAAAAATCAATAAAATATATTTTTTTAAAAACAACAAAAGCAGTTTCTTCGGACAAGGAGCCGCCAGGGCAGAGGAGAGGCAGGTCCCCCCTCCCCCAGGTGGAGTGATGATGGGGGAGAGGGGAAGAATGGAGAAGGGAGGGTGTGTGCGCCTCCGGACCCGGTGAGGTCTGGGGAACCGCAGGACCTGGGGGAGGAAGCGGCCAGCCCGCAAGGGGCGGCACACCGGGAGGGAGGGGAGAATCCGCGTTGGGAGTGAGGGCTCCACATGGTGAGGAGGGTCCTTGATAGGCTTTTAGCTGCTAAAAATGTAGCCGGAAACCACGAGGCCGGTGGTGTCCACACCGCAGGAAGGCAGGACGGGAGCGGGGATGGTAACCAATGGTAACCAATGACGCCGGCAGATCGCAGGACTCGAACGTCTCCCGGGCAAACGGGGACTCATCACCGGAAGAACCGGCGGGCGCGAGAATGTAAACTTCCGTAGCCACCCCCACAGCCGAACTGTGCTGGTCGGCGGACCGGGGAGCCGCCGAGCCCAGGTTTCCACCGGAGGAACCCCCGACGGAACGTGACCTCGAGGCCTCTGAATCGGCTTCCGGGTTTGCGGGGAACCTGCGCAGGCGCGGCGCTGGGAGGGGCGAGGGGCGGGGCCTGGACTGCAGAACGAAAGTGGGGAGCACTTTGGCATCCGGGTTAAGCGGATGTAGGGACTGGGTCGGAAAGGGGCGTGTCCACTTCCGCCCCGCCCCCAGAGCGTTTGTTTGCGGATCTCTCCGCTGGATACTCTGGGTTCCGGTGCATTTGAATTTCCTTTGTGTAATGTGGGGCAGGGTTAAGAACAGTTTAGGGTGGTGAGGACCCACTTATATTTGGAAGGATTTTTTTTTCCTTTTAAAAAATATATATTGTGTTGATTTTTTACAGAGAGGAAGGGAGAGGGATAGCTGGAAACATCCATGAGAGAAACATAGGTCAGCTGCCTGCTGCACACCCCCTACTGGGGATGTTCTGGGAACCAAACTAGAAGCTTCAGAGGGAATATGGCCCTGTCTTTGAAGCTTCTAGCTTCATGGTTTGGTACAAACCTTGTACTAAAAAGTACATCCCCTTGACTGGAATCGAACCTGGGACCCTTCAGTTCGCAGGCCGATGCTCTATCCACTGAGCCAAACCGGTTAGGGCTGTTTTCCTTTTAATAAGCTGAAAATGGTTTAGTAAAAAACTTTTTACTGATGGTTAGAGATACTGTGAGCCTAGCGGATGCTCTGGAATCTTGGAGCAGCTGTTGAAGTAAGAATGTTCAAACTTATACTTTTTTGTTGTTGTTGATTTTTCACAGAGAGGAAGGGAGAAGGATAGAAAGTTAGAAACATTGATGAGAGAGAAACATCGACCAGATGCCTCCTGCACACCCCCCACTGGGGATGTGCCTGCAACCAAGGTACATGCCCTTGACCGGAATCGAACCTGGGACCCTTCAGTTCACAGGCCGACGCTCTATCCACTGAGCCAAACCGGCCTTGGCAAACTTATAAAGACTTTGAATGATAGTCATCCCTTCCCTTGGAAAACTGCTGTTTGAACTACTCTGTTATTCTTAGTCTCTTATTCTGTAGGTCAACTTTGTTATTTTTAGACTAAAATAACTTTATTTTTTGTTTGAATAGAAAAGATAAAGCTTTCCATTTAATTTGGTGATGTATTAACAATCTCTCACTGCCCCCCCCCCCAATAAACTTAATTGTCTGAACTTGCAATCTAGCAATCTAACTGATAAGCTGATATTGATGCCAGGTGCCTGTATAGATATGGTTACAGGTGTCTGTATAAATATGATATATACTTAAGGTTACAGGTACTTGTTAGATATGTACTCAAGGTTAAACTTACACAAGGACCTAAAAAAGATATAGAAAGAGAATGCTTCCTCCTTTGGGTGTTCGGAACTTGGCGGAGATAATCTGCTGTGAACCTGCTGCAATAAAGATAACTCCTAACTGCCCTAACTGGTTTGGCTCAGTGGATAGAGAGTTGGCTTTCAGACTCAAGAGCCCCAAGTTTGATTCCAGTCTTGGTTGTGGGCACATCCCCTGGGGGAGTGGGGTGCAGGAGGCAGCTGATGGATGTTTCTCTCTTATAGATGTTTCTGGCTCTCTCTCCCTCTTTCTTCCTCTCTGTAAAAAAAAAAATCAATAAAAATGTATATTAAGAAAAAGATGAGTCCTAACTAATTGGCTCATTAAGGCGTCTTGTCCAGCTCGCTGATTTGGGATACAACAAATTTTTATAAAGATGTAATTGAGCCAAACAGACTGAGAAAATTGCTCCAAAGAATGGCTGTTTGCAACTTTTACGAAACTTTTTAAAGTGCTGCTGCTCTGGTCAGGTAGTTCAGTTGGTTGGAGGCTCATCTGGATATGCCAAGGTTCCATCTCTGGCCAGGGCACATACAAGAATCAACCAACGAATGCATAAATAAGTGGAATAACAAATCAGTGTTTCACTCTCTCAAATACATTAAAATAAATAAATAAAATGCTGCCAGGTTCAAGAAATAGCACTTAGTCTGCCTTACAGAAGATTCAGCCAAGGACTAAGTTTGTTTCTTCTGGAGATCACTTTAGTAGAATTGTTGGTTGGCACGGAGGCACAGGACAACGCTCTGTCTGGAAACATATACGAGTTCTTCTCAAACGTTGCTTTCAGTTACCTGTTCGTTAACTCCTTTTTGATTTTGCAAGTCAGCGACCTCAGATCCAAACACAGCACTTTGGTTTCACTGGTGCAGGAGGAATCCCACCTCCTTCCCACCTTCTGAGTCGTCATCTCCACCGTCTTCACTTACCACGTGTTCAGAGACACCAGTGGGCCTCGCTCCTCAGAGTCCTGCCCTCACCATTTGGTTCCTTAACGGACAACAGGTTTCTGATCAAGGTCGGCTTTCCTGCTCCACTCAAATCCCTAATGTCACCAGCGCTCAAATATCTCCAGTTTTTAAAAGATATATTTTATTCGCCGAAACCGTTTTTGGCTCAGTGGATAGAGCATCAGCCTGTAGACTGAAAGGTCCTAGGTTCGATTCCCATCAAGGGCATGTACCTTGGTTGTAGGCACATGCCCAGTAGGGGATGTGCAAGAGGCAGCTGATTGATGTTTCTCCCTCATCGATGTTTCTAACTATCCCTCTTTCTTCCTCTCTGTAAAAAATCAATAAAATATATAAAAAAGAAAAAAACATTGATGAGAGAGAAACATCAACCAGCTGCCTCTTGCACACTCCCTACTGGAGATGTGCCTGCAATTAAGGTACATGCTTCCCCTCCCCCCCACCAGAATTAAACCTGGGACCCCCCCACTCCACAGGCTGACCTCTATCCATTGAGCCACACCAGTTAGGACCGAATATCTCCAGTCTTTTTTTTTTTTTTTTTTTTTTAATATATTTTATTGATTTTTCACAGAGAGGGATAGAGAGTTAGAAACATTGATGAGAGAGAATCATCGATCAGCTGCCTCTTGCACACCCCCTACTGGAGATGTGCCCGCAACCAAGGTACATGCCCTTGACCGGAATCGAACCCGGGACCTTTCAGTCCGCAGGCTGACGCTCTATCCACTGAGCCAAACCGGTCCCGGCCGAATATCTCCAGTCTTGTTCCTAGTTTGACGACGTCTCTGACGTCTCGGATTCCACCGGCTTCGTTGCTCCTCCACAGGACCCTCAATACCTCACTTTCCGGGAGCTCTCGCCTGTGGGAACTGCACGGTCAGATGGCCGCCCCCATGGTGCTCCACAACAATGCCCACGGGCGCTGTCATCTTTCCTAAGAGGAGTGGGGGGCCTCAAGAAAATAACACCAGCTCCACGTTGGCTTTCCATAGGCTCCGGCCTCTGAAAACTTACTCAGCACAGTGGGGGGTGTGCGGGAGGCAGCTGGTTGATGTTTCTCTCTCATTGACATTTCTAGCTCTCTATCCTTCTCCCTTCCTCTCTGTAGAAAATCAATGAAATATATTTAATAAATAAATAAATAAATAAAAATTGAAAAAGTAATAAAATAAAATAAAATAAAATAAAAAGCCAAATAAAAATAAATAAAAATGGAAAAAGTAATGAAATAAAATAAAGCTAGATAAAAATAAATAAAAATTGAAAAAGTAATAAAATAAAATAAAATAAAGCCAGGTAAAATTCTCTTTGCTTTGCCCTGAAAGGCGAATGAATGGTGTGGAAGGATATTCCCTTGTGACTCCCTGCGCCCCAATGAGACCCAAGAATCCCTGTGACTCTTTGGACATTTTTCACTGTGTTCTGTTGGGGGGGCTTAAAGGGAGCAGCTAGAAAAAGAAACTTCAAAGGAATGAATTGGTCACAGCAGGGAAAAGCAGCCAGCAAAATCTTTAACAATAGGGACACCCTGGAGGAGAGACAGGTCCCTCAGTCAAGAGGGAACAGAAAAGGGAGAGGGAGAAAAGGCCAGCAGCAAATAAGGAATTAGTATTCCTATTGTAGGAAACAGGGACACCGGAAGAGAGAGTAGGTTAACAAGGAAAGGTCAAGAGCATGTACTTTGGTTGCGGGCACATCCCCAGTAGGGGGTGTGCAGGAGTCAGCTGGTCGATGGTTCTCTTTCATCGATTTTTCTAGCTCTCTATCCCTCTCCCTTCCTCTCTGTAAAAAAATCATTAAAAATATTTTTAAAATCAAATATATATATATATATATATATATATATATAGAGAGAGAGAGAGAGAGAGAGAGAGAGAGAGAGAGAGAGAGAGAGAGAAGTGGGGTGATTATAAAGAAAACTGTGCCAAGAAAGTAGTTCAGAAAAATTAATGCAATCAAACTACTTGAAGTTAGGGGGCAGTACAATCCCCTAACTAATAAGGATGAGTCCATGATTTGACTCATGCACATAAAACCAGTGGGGAATGAAGTATGGTAGCAATCATCTCAGGTAGAAACTGTGGTTTGGGTTCTGTACTTATTTGTTTGCTAAAACGATATAAAGTTATTTTGATTTTCTGAACGTACCTATGCTATGCCAATACTCTATAGACGGTGGTTTAAATGTCCCATTGATTGTGATCTCACTGGTCATCTTCCAGGAATCAGAACAGCACGATTATCCTAAATTGTCTCAGTAGCGACAGAGAGTTCTTTCCTGTTGACTCAGTGATCCCAGAATCTGGACAGCACAATTATCCTACATTGCCCTGGTGGTCACAGATAATGTCCTTCTGTTGATGCAGTGATTCGTAGATACTTTACATAACTGAGTTGCTCCATTTTGCTTCTGTAAAAATGCTTTTCTCGAGACAGTTTCCTCATTCCAGAAACTAAGTCCAGGCCGCCCCCTGGCTCCGCCCCGCCCCGCCCCCTCCCTCTGGCCCCGCACAGGCCTGGCCCCGCCCCCACCGCGGAGTCGCTCCGCTCAGGCCCCGCCCCCGCAGGGAGGCGCATGCGCAGTCCCGGCAGCCGGAAGCGGCTGCCGCAGGGAGGGCTGAGGGCGCCGCGGGCGCTGAGGTCCGTGTGGGAGCCCAGCCCGGAGGCCCTCCCGGCGGTGAGTGCGCGTCCCGGCGGCTGCGCCGCGTTCCTTTGGGGGAAACTGAGGCCCGGCCCGCGGTCTGTCCGCCGGTGGCCGTGGGCCCGCCCGCCGCGTGGTTTTCCCGCCGAAAACCGTCCCCGGGGCCGCCGGGGCCCCGCGGGGCTGGAGGTCCGGTCAGTGGTTCCCGCCCTTTGCCCTCCCCGCCCGGCGCTTCCCGCCCAAAGAGCCCGGATGGCCCGGCCTGGGGGTCCGCGCCCGCCCTCCTGGGCCCATTAGTCAGGTCTGAGTGCCGGGGGCACAGGGCCAGGGGGTGGGCTCAGGGGGACGCGGTGTCCCCGGAGGAGGGACCTGCCCCAGGGAGGGCTCTGTGGGAGCGGGGACTGCGGGGCGGGGGCCGGGCTGGGGCCGGAGAGGGAGGAGAGACAGACCCGGGGAGGGGGGGGGCGGGGAGGGGGCCGCAGAGGATGGGGGAGCAGAGGGGGCGCAGCACCGACTGTAACAGGCAGCAGCGGGGACACGGGCGCGGGGAGGGAAAGACGCAGACGTGTGTGCAGATGGGAGCAATCGGAAAGATCACCCGCATGTGAGATAGTTTTATGGTCCAGGTGTAGGGACAGAGAGAGAGAAAAGGGGAGAAAGCGGGAGGGGGAGGGGACACAGGAAAAGACCGCAGCGGAGAGAAAGGGAACAGAGATACAGAGCCGAAACTGATTTGGCTCAATGGAGAGAGCGTCGGCCTGCGGACTGAAAGGTCCCAGGTTCGATTCCTGTCAAGGGCACGTACCTTGGTTGCAGGCACATCCCCAGTAGTGGGCGTGCAAGAGGCAGCTGATGGATGATTGTCTCTCATAGATGTTTCTAACTCTCTATCCCTCTCTCTTCCTCTCTGTAAAAAAAAAAAAAAAAATCAATAAAATATATTTAAAAAACAAAAACAGAGAGAGACAGAGACAGATCCATAGACAGAAATACATAGTAGTGGGAGGAGGGGAATCCTGATCTGGGTGAGAGATGAGCTGATGGGATGTGGTTGGTTAAGTTGTGACACATTGGCTTACGTTTAATTTTATAACTCACTTATTTAAACAGATTTGAATGAGAATTACAAATCTCCAGTTTGTAAGTCTTGCAAATTGTACAATTATTTGCTTCCATTTGCAACCTTTAATCACATAGATAGAGAGAATGATATGTTGGTCATGGGCCACTTGTCATTTCCTGGTAATTGAAGAAAGGAGGTGACCTTGGACCAGAGATGACTAAGTCTGATGCTTTTTTTTTTTTTTTTTAATATATTTTATTGATTTTTTTTACAGAGAGGAAGGGAGAGAGATAGAAAGCCAGAAACATCCATGAGAGAGAGAAACATCAATCTGCTGCCTCCTTCACCCCAGCCCCCGCCGCCTGGGCATGCGCCTGCAACCAAGGTACATGCCCATGACCGGAATTGAACCTGGGACATTTCAGTCCACAGGCGCACCCTCTATCCAGTGAGGCAAACCAGTTTCGCGGATTTCCATTTTCTATCTCTGATATTTAATTCATGTAAATAGTCATTAACTTCTGAAATCACCTTGGGTGACATCTCACAATCACCTCTTACCTTTGTTTTGTTCATATAGTGTGCTTTTTTCCTTTTTTAAAGCTTTCATCCTAGAAATCATTACATTAAAAAAAACAACCCTAGTTGTTTCGGTGTGTGTGTGTGTGTGTGTGTGTGTGTGTGTGTTTGGTTGTTTTTTATTGATTGTTTTTTACAGAGAGGAAGGGAAAGGAATAGAGTTAGAAACATGTATCAGCTGACTCCGTCACACCCTCTACTGGGGATGTGCCTGCAACCAAGGTACATGTCCTTGACCAGAATCACACCTGGGACCCTTCATTCTGCAGGCCAATGCTCTGTCCACTGAGCCAAACCGGTCAGGGCTGTTTTTGGTGTTTTGTTTTGTTTTTAATATATTTTATTGATTTTTTACAGAGAGGAAGAGAGAGGGATAGAGAACTAGAAATGTCGATGAGAAAGGAACATCAACCAGCTGCCTCTTGCACACCCCCTACTGGGGATGCGCCAGCAACCAATGTACATGCCCTTGACCGGAATCGAACCTGGGACCTTTCAGTCCTCAGACCAACGCTCTGTCCACTGAGCCAAACCGGTCAGGGCTGTTTTGCTTTTAAATATATTGTGTATAGTTCAGATTCTGAGACCTGTATCATTTTCACTGTTTATTATCCCTTGTAATATTCACTGTCACTTAGTAATATGAGGCGATCTCAGTGTGCACTAAATAGGGTGCCAATGATCTTTGCAGATGGAAGCTCGTTGTGTGAGTTGGTTCCATGTTCAGCACCTCTTTCCTTCCCTTCATGCCATTTGTTGACTTAGTGTCTGTGAGCCACCAAGGAGCTGTTCCCCTAAGTCCCTTTTGTCCATTCTCTGAAACTATTGAAAGATGGACTCGATTGATCTGGATCTTGGTTCCCACAGGGCCCCTCTATTCATGTTGACGTCATTTGATGAGCATATTTCAGTTGGTAATTTTACCCAAAGGCTTTAGCAGGAAGACATATTCTCTGTAATATCCTGGGAAAGGGGGAAGGAATTCTGCCCGGGAAAACTGCACGTGTACAAGTTCTTGTTCAAAATCCGGACCTCCCACTACCCAGAGGTCTCAGGTGTGCTGGCTCTGATGTCTGTACCCAGTGCTACTGAAAACAGCTCTGGGAGACCCTGGCAGTCCCCTGGAGGGAACTAGTTAAAGATGCCCTGTCATGGCTGGGAGCGGCCAGGCCCGGAGCGGCCAGGCCCGGAGCGGCCAGGCCCGGAGCGGCCAGGCCTGGAGCAGCAGCTGCCAGACTGGGAGCGGCCAGGCCTGGAGCGGCCGGACCCGGGCAGCCGAGCCCAGAAAAGCCAGATTGGGTGCGGCCAGGCCCGGAGCAGCCGGGCCCAGAGCAGCCGGGTCGTGTGCGGCCAGGCCCAGAGCAGCCGGGTCGTGTGTGGCCAGGCCCGGAGCAGCCGGGTCTGGTGCGGCCGGGTCTGGTGGGGCCAGGCCCGGAGCAGCAGCCGCCACGCCTGGAGCAGCTGGTTGTGGAACGGCCCAGAGCAACAGAGGCCAGGCCCGGAGCAGCCAGGCCCGGAACAGCTCGCTCCTCGCCTGCCTCCGCCCCAAGGCTGCCTCTCAGACATGGCTGGAAACTTTTGGGGGAACTTGAAGGTCTGCTGAATCAAGTGAGGAGGGCTTAGATCTGGATGTGTTGAGTTAGTATAGCGCTGGGGTGTTGATCTGTGAGTGCCTTGTGTGGGGCCTGCATGAGGTTGGTTGATCTATTTGGAAATGTCTTGTGTGAAGTGTATCCTTGGGCATGTGGAGGTATTATTGATTTGAGAAAATGCTAAGTAACTGATGTACTATCTGAAAAATTTAAAGTTCTTAAAGTAACAGTCTCTTGCCAAAAAGAGATTTTAAAGCTAACACCTTAATTTTAATGGAGAAAGGGAATGACAAGCCCTTCCCACCCAGAACAGGTAATCCAATTCCAACCAGCAGCTATGTTTAAAAAATGTGTTTATTTACACTTGAATGACTATACCTTTTGATAGCCTAAGGGCAAGTTTACATGTAAATAAGTTTGCTCTCAATTCCCAGGGCAGAAAAAAAAAAAACAAGGTTTAAAATTATTAGATTTTAAAATTTATTCTTAGAAGTGTAAAAGTTTATTAATTTAAAAAAAAAAAAACAACAACAAAAAAAGGAGATTGAAAAACCTGATGAACAATAATAGCGGTTCATTATAGTAGAGTCGGCGATATGGGAGGGGAGTGGACTGACTGTTCTGGGAGGGGGGGAAGGGAGGGAGGAAGAGACTGAACATAAACTGTGCACCTGTGGATGAGGACAATGGGGGATGGGGAGGGGGCAGAGGGTGGGGTGGGAACCTTTGTTATAATATGAACAATAAAGATTGATTTAAAAAAATAATAATAATAAAATAAATTTTAAAAAAAGATGTCCTATCATGAGCCCCAGGGCAGGCATATTAAGAGGAGCTAAGGGGTATTCTCTTGGGTTTGGGGGTTCAGCAGAGCAGCACATGCTCTCACTGCTGTAGGAGTTGGTGGAAGTCTTTGGAAAGACAAACACCTGAAGACAGATTAAAACCCCTCACAGTGTGTTCTCCATGCAGGAGCTCATTATTCCTGGCTCTCTCCTGTGACAAAGGACAGGAGGGCATGGCCTTTTCCCCAATTCCAGGTCCTTCTGACTGTGAGTGTGAGGGGAGCTGATTACCAGGCTGTGTGGTCGCCTTTGAAGGCACATTCTGTGACTCCTCAACATACTGTCACCTGAGGAAACAACCCAGACCCCATCAGGACCAGGACCAATGGCTGCTTCTCAGGTAAAAGATGTGTCCTGTTCGCTTTTCATATATTTTTCTTTCCCTTCCCAAGCCTGTGTCCCCTGGCCCTTCTGCCTGATACAGTCTGTCCTGTTACCCAGAGCTGGCTGACTCAATGCTGCTTCTCCCTCTGCTCTGTCATCCCTAAACCCGCCTTCTATCCCTGCACTTTCTCCCCCAATTCTTTTTTTTTTTTTTTTAATATATTTTATTGATTTTTCACAGAGAGGAAGAGAGAGGGATAGAGAGTTAGAAACATCGATGAAAGAGAATCATCGATCAGCTGCCTCTTGCACACCCCCTACTGGGGATGTGCCCGCAGCTAAGGTTCATGCCCTTGCCCGGAATCGAACCCTGGACCTTTCAGTCCGCAGGCCGACGCTCTATCCACTGAGCCAAACCGGTCCCGGCTCTCCCCCAATTCTTTTTCTCGAACCAGTCTATCTAAAGTGCCTCCCCCGCCGAAACCGGTTTGGCTCAATGGATAGAGCATCGGCCTGCAGACTGAAAGGTCCCGGGTTCGATTCCGGTCAAGGGCGTGTACCTTGGTTGCGGGCATATCCCCAGTAGGGGGTGTGCAAGAGGCAGCTGATCGATGTCTCTCTCTCATCGATGTTTCTAACTATCTCTCTCCCTTCCTCTCTGTACAAAATCAATAAAATATATTTAAAAAAAAATAAGTTAAAAAAAAAATAAAGTGCCTCCCCCTTTGTTGCCTCCACTTCTGTCAACTAGGACCACTGTTTGTTTCAGTCCCCATCATCTCCCTGGGGCTCCTTCCTCTTCTCCATATTTCTGTACTTCTAATGTTCTTGCCTTTCCAGCTTGTTTTCCTTTCCTTATTTTCTGTTTTCTTTTTTTTAAATATATTTTTACTAGAGGCTTGGTGCATGAAATTCATGCACGAAGCTCGGGGAGTTGGGGAGTCCTTCAGCCCAGCCTGCACCCTCTCCAATCTGGGACCCCTAGAGGGATGTCTCTTTGCCCTTTTAGGCCCAATCTCAGTAGGCTACAAAGTGGGATCAGGCCTAAACCGGCAGTCAAACATCCCTCTCATAATCCAGGACTGCTGTCTCCCAACTGCTCACCTGCCTGCCTTCCTGATTTCCCCTAACCGCTTCTGCCTGCCTGTCTGATCACTGACTAACCACTCCCCTGCCAGCCTGATTTATGTCTAACTTCTCCCCTGACAGCCTGTTTGCCCCCAACTTCTCACTTATACTGGCCCCTAACTGCCCTCCCCTACAGGGTTAATTGCCTCCAACTGCCCTCCCTTGCAGGCCTGGTCCCTCTCAACTGCCCTCCCTTGCAGGCCTGGTGCCTCCCAACTGCCCTCCCCTGCTGGCCATCTTGTAGCCATCTTGTGTCCATATGGGGGCATACATCTTTGACCACACGGGGGCAGCTATTGTGTGTTATAGTGATGGTCAATCTGCAGATTACTCTTACTAGATAGGATAGAGGCCTGGTGCATGGCTGGGGGCCAGCTGGTTTGCCCTGAGTGTGTCCCAGTGCAGGGTGTACCCTTGGGGCGTGGGGTGGCCTGAGCGAGAGGCCTGTGGTAGTTTGCAGGTAGCCATGCCCCCTGGAAACCGAAGGAGAGGCCCTGGTGTCTGGAATTTATTTACCTTCTACAATTGAAACTTGGTAGCCTGGAGCGGAGCCAAGCCTCCTCCTTGTTCCAAGGCCAGCAGCCATTTCTCTTTGAATTTGTTTACCTTCTATAATTGAAACTTTGTAGCCTTGAGTGAAGGCTTAGGCCAGCAAGGGCAGGTGGAAAGCTTTGCTTCCTACGTTGCCTGAGAGACCCAAACCTTCCCCCTGCTCTCTATGGCTATATCCAGCTTGGTTGGGTTTATTTGCATACTTGCTCTGATTGGCTGATGGGCATGACTGGTGGGAATAGCACAGTAATGGTTAATTAGCATATTACTATTTTATTAGGTAGGATTGATTTCAGAGAGGAAGAAAGAGGGAGAAAGGGAGAGAAAAACATCAATGATGAAAGAGTGTCATTGATTGGCTGCCTTCTGCACAACCCCACTGGGGATTGAGCCCACAACCCTGGCATGTGCCCTTGACCAGAATTGAACCTGGGATCCTTTAGTCCATAGGCTGACGCTCTACCCACTGAGCAAAACTGGGTAGGGCTATTTCCTGTTTTCTTATGATAGTCAGTGTCAGCAGTTTCTATTTTTCTTGGTCTCTTTTTTTAATGTATATTTTTATTGAGTTCAGAATGGAAAGGAGAGGGAGAAACATATAGAAACATCAATGAGCAGAGAGAAGCATTGATCAGCTGCCTATTGCATTCCCCCAACTGGGTATCAAGTGTGAAACCTGGAGTGTGACCTGACCAGGAACGGAACCCTGCTCTCCTGGTTCAGAGGTCAAAGCTGTGTCTTTGAGCATCACCGGCTGGGTAATAGTTATCTCCCTTTTCTCATAGCCTTCTCTGCCTTCGTTTTATGCAGTCTCCCTAAGGTCAGGAAGCATTCCCACCTTCAATTAATGACTTGCAACTGTTCAGAACATCCCTTTTGTGACAGATCCACCTGGGAAGGCAGACATGTCTAACATTCCTATTGGAATGGGTTCAGAGGCTCTAGTACACTGATCAGCAAACTCATTTGTCAACAGAACCAAATATCAACAGTACAACGATTGAAATTTCTTTTGAGCCCTAGCCAGTTTGGCTCAGTGGATAGACCATCGGCCTGCGGACTCAAGGGTCCCTGGTTCGATTCTGGTCAAGGGCATGTACCTTGGTTGCGGGCACATCCCCAGTAGCGGGTGTGTAGGAGGCAGCTGAATCTCTCATCAGTGTTTCTAACTCTCCATTCCTCTCCCTTCCTCTCTGTAAAAAAAAAAAATCAGTAAAATATTATTTATTTATTTATTTATTTATTTATTTTTATTTATTTTTAATATATTTTATTGATTTTTACAGAGAGGAAGAAAGAGGGATAGAGAATTAGAAACATCGATGAGAGAGAAACATCAATCAGCTGCCTCTTGCATACCCTCTACTGGGGATGTGCCCACAACCAAGGTAAATGCCCTTGACCAGAAACGAACCTGGGACTTTTCAGTCCGCAGGCAGACGCTCTATCTGCTGAGCCAAACCGGTTTCAGCAGTAAAAGAATATATTTATTTAAACAAGTAAGATATATTTTTAAAAAATTATTTTGAGAGCTAAAGTTTTAAAACTTAAATGTCTTCTAAGGCCACTTCTTCAAAATAGACTTGCCCAGTCTGTGGTATTTTGTGGGAGAGCCATGCTCAAGGGGCCAAACATTGCGGTTTACCAACCACTGCCCTACATGAGCTCTTAGAGAGTTCCCTAAAGTGTTATTATTAATGTATGTTCAATTTCATTAAATTTCTACAAAATAGTTCTCCATTATACGTACAAAATTTGAAATAAATGTGCTAATAAGAATAATTAGATCTCAGGGGGTGGTGTGAATCTATAGTGTAGGTTTTAATTGCCGGTCCAGGGCAAGTAGCACCTGAGAATCTGTGGTAGGCAGCCAATCCATGTGTCTCTGTGTCTCTTTCACATTGATGTCTCTCTATTTCTCTCCCCCTCCCCACTTCCTCCCTTTTGTTCCTCTACCTCCTTGCCTTACACTCTTGAAAAGTCAGTGGAAAAAATCTCCCCAGGTGAGAATTTACAACCACACAAAGTAAACAATAGGTCTAACTTATTTTGTATCCTTATGTTTTTCTCATTGTGTTTATACAACACAAAGGGATCATACACAAATGAGATTTACAGAATCACTAAACCATCCTAATTTCATAGTTGTAAAATATGTGTCTCTGTGCCTAAACTGTTAATATTATTTCAGCTATTATTTCTCTTTTTTTTCCCCTTACGTATTTTTTTTATGGATTTTATAGAGGAAGGGAGACGTAGAGAGAGATAGAAACATCAATAATGAGCTGAAACCTGTTTGGCTCAGTGGATAGAACGTCAGCCTGCAGACTGAGAGGTCGCAGGTTCAATTCCAGTCAAGGGCATGTACCTTGGTTGCGGCACATCCCCAGTAGGTGGGGTGTAGGAGGCAGCTGATCGATGTTTCTAACTCTCCATCTCCCTTCCTCATCAATAAAATATATTTTTTAAAAAAGAGAAAGAAACATCAATAATGAGAGATAATCATGGACTGGATGCCTCCTGCACACCTGACACGGGATTCAGCCTGCAATTTGGTCATGTGTCCAGACCAGATAGCAAACCAATGACATCATCGTCCATGGGTCACCCCTCAACCACTGGGCCACACCAGCTGGACTAGGTAGAATAATCTTTTTTTTTTTTTTTTTTTTTAATATATTTTATTGATTTTTCACAGAGAGGAAGAGAGAAGGATAGAGAGCCAGAAACATCGATGAGAGAGAATCATTGATCAGCTGCCTCCTGCACACCCCCCACTGCGGATGTGCCCGCAACCAAGGTACATGCCCTTGCCCGGAATCGAACCTGGGACCTTTCAGTCCGCAGGCCGACGCTCTATCCACTGAGCCAAACCGGTCCCGGCTAGGTAGAATAATCTTGTTCTAAGATTATTCCTAGTAAATTTCACTGAGGATTGTGGTTCCTATGTGTTACATTCCAGGAGAACTGAATTCCATTTACAAAATTCCATTAACATTCAGTTCAAAAATTTATATGAATTATTTCTTGTGTTCTCTTTTTCTGTGTATTCAGAAGTATGCGGTATGATGTCGAAACATTGGCACCACAAGTCAAAAGTTAGCTTGCTACACACATGTGAAATCACAGGCCCCATCTCAGAACCTGGATCAGAGTCTTTGTCTTTACAGAAGTTCATTTTGTTGTGCTCTGCTTTACACTTCCAACCTAAAATGATATTACCATCTGAGAAATATACTCCACTGACCCTGAATGATGCAAATACAGCACTGAGAAATCCATATGCCATTCCAAAAGCGGTTTGATTCAGTGGATAGAGCGTCAGCCTGCAGACTGAAGGGTCCCAGGTTCGATTCTAGTCAAGGGCACGTACCTTGGTTGCGGGCACATATCCATTGCCCGCAAGAGGCAGCTGATCGATGTTTTTCTCTTATCGATGTTTCTAACTATCGTTCTCCCTTCCTCTCAGTAAGAAATCAATAAAAAATATATTAAAAAATTCATATGCCTGTGTCCATACCTTAATTTTATTTCATTTATTTTTTTCTTTTGTCAGGATATTTTTATTGATTTCAAAAAGGAAGGGAGAGAAAGATAGGTACATCAATGTTGAGAGAGAATCATTGATTGGCGCCCTTCTGCACATGCCCTACTGGGGATGGGGCCGGCAACCCAGTCATGTGTTCTTGACTGGAATTGAACCTACGACTCTTCAGTTTGCAGGGGACACTCTTATCTACTGAGCCAGACTGACTATGGCTGTACCATAATTTTAAAGTTATTTTTTCCTGTAAAGTAAAATCTACTGTGGATGTGTGGACATATGTCAACCTCATTTGTCAGTGTTAGAAAACACATCAGAGAAAGCTATTGGGGTAAAGGAATCTTACTTGGTGATTTAGGATACTCTCGTAGGTACAGACCTCTTCCAACACTGTTTCATGTTGGGTGACATGGTGTATTCTTCTGGGGACCTCTTGGTAAATGTGTGTTTTATTTCAGGGATCGTTGACCTTCAGGGATGTGGCCATAGATTTCTCTCAGGAGGAGTGGGAATGCCTGGACCCAGCTCAGCGGCAGTTGTACCTGGATGTGATGTTGGAGAACTACAGCAACCTGGCCTCCCTGGGTGAGGATGACTTCCTTCCCGAGTTCCTACTCCACCCACAGGGTTTTTTTGTTTTATTTTTTATATATATTTTATTGATTTTTTTTTTTTACAGAGAGGAAGGGAGAGGGATAGAGAGTCAGAAACATCAAT
The DNA here is from genome assembly GCA_963693515.1 of Pipistrellus nathusii. Taxonomy (NCBI): domain Eukaryota; kingdom Metazoa; phylum Chordata; class Mammalia; order Chiroptera; family Vespertilionidae; genus Pipistrellus; species Pipistrellus nathusii. Next base: position 46,955,460 of record OY882872.1, on the reverse strand, counting down.
GAGAGAAAAAAGCACCAATCAGCTGCCCCCCGCATACCCGCCACTGGGGACGTGCCCACAACCAAGGCACACGTGCCTTACCAGAATCGAAACCAGGACCCTTCAGTCTGCAGGCTGACACTCCGCTGAGCAAACAGATTAGGGCCACCTGCATGGTTTTATTTTCTTCATTTTAAAATCACTAAGGGGCTTCTTCTTTCTGTGTTAGATACTCTCGAGGAACAAATTGGGCCCTATCTGGTTTGACCCAGTAGGTAGGCTCAGTGGCCTGCAGACTGAAAGGTCCCAGGTTAGATTCTGGTCTTGGACTAATGCCTGGGTTGCTGTCTTGCTTGCAAGTTGGGGACAGGCAGGAAGCAACATATCAAGGATTCTGTCTCATCACTGATGTTTCTATTTCTCCCTCTCCCTACCTCTCTAAAAGTTTATATATATATTTTATATATATATATATATATATATATATATATATATATATATATATATATATATATATATATATATTTTTTTTTTTTTTTTTTTTTTTTTTTTAGGACTACAAATTGGGGTAGAAAAGACGAGTGGTGCTGTCTTTCTCCAAGGGGCTCTACGCCATTTCCTCCTCCTCCTCTTTCTCTTCCTCCTCCTCCTTCTCCTCCTCCTCCTTCTCCTCCTCCTCCTTCTCTTCCTCCTCCTTCTCCTCCTCCTCCTTCTCTTCCTCCTCCTCCTCCTCCTCCTCCTCTTCCTCCTCCTCCTCCTCCTCCTCCTCCTCCTCCTCCTCCTCCTCCTCTTTCTCCTTCTCTTCCTCCTCCTCGGTGTAGCAGCTTAGGATGATCACCAGGAGTGCTAAGGCCTAGACCACCACCACCGGACTTTGACACACCCTGCAGTTTACCGTCTTTGGGACCACTGGGTCCTGCTTAGGCCCGGGGATGCAGCCCCCAACAGGTAGAAGTGGTGGACCCCCATCCTGAGGTGGGTGTTGGGGACCACGCTGCTTAAAGGTGTTGGCACAGGTGCCCAGAGGACTCCCAAGGTGACAGGAAGGTGGTAGGTTTGAGATAGGCCTGGCCTTGTGGTGGCCCGAGAAGTCTGTGTGGCAGGGAGTGGTATCCAGAAGCCTGAGGAGCAGAGCCTACCCCAGTAGCGGGGCTGGGTCCTGGCTGTGGTGGTAGTGGCTGCTGTTATTATGGAGGCTGAGTGGGATCAGAGATATGGGGCCACCCTTGCTTGGGCTGGGATCCATGTGTCCTGGGTTCTGATTGAGGCCATGCTGGACAGTGGCAAATGGAAATCATGAAGGCTGCCACGTCCTCTGCCTCCTCCACCCCCATGGAAGCCACTACGGCTGTGACTCCGGAAGCCATCTCAAGACATGTCTGTGATCAAGGATTGGTCTAGACAGAAGCACAGAAATTGCTTAAGGAATGTGGAAGCCACCTTGCTTCCCAAAAAATGGCAGATGACACCTCATTGTTTCTTTGTAGCAGCCACTGCAGGGACACTCACTGTGTACTACCATTCTGTTCACACTCTGTGTCATGCATAACAGACACTGTTCAAGATGATTCAAACAGAGAGATTATTGATTATGTACTTCCCTCATATATCCCTCTCTCTGTCTCTCTCTCTCTCTGTCTCTCTCTCTCTCTCTCTCTCTCACTGAAGAAACTGGGAGGTAGGAGTGTTTTGATGATATTGCCATTTGTGTGTGAGGGGGTTTGAGTAGATATGATTGGCATAAGTAAACAACTCTTTGTCCATCTTTATTGTAAGTTTTCCTTATTGTACCTATCTTGAGCTTTCCTTGAATCCTTCACTGGCTCTTGGAATACTCAAAACTGTCATTTGGCCTATAGTTGATGCTAATGTCAAAGTGCACTCACCTGATTGTCAAAACTGAACATTTGTTTTCTTTCAGCTATGTCATCTGAAGATGACCAGGCCTTTATGCCAAATATTGGAATACCAAATTTATTCTCTGAAATAATACAGGTAAGACATCAAAGATGTCTCTTTGATAATGTACACTTAGTGAAAGTCTTGGTATTTGGGGAAGAGTGTGACAAGAAGAGAGAATATTAATATAAACAGCACTAATCTGGAACAATTATCTGCATACAATAGTTTTTACCTCAAGAGAGAAAGTGTATTATGCATTTAGGAAGCCTCCCAGTTTAAAGTCAGTGTGTTTCTGCACATGAAAGTTGAAAACAACTTCTTACTGCTATAAATTCTTGAAAATGAAATCTGGATAAAGTAGGAATTCACATAGTCTGTGGTGTAAATAACCATTTGAATTGTTTAAAAGGTAGGGTGGGATTAAACTTTCATACAGTCATTTCTAAAACGTAGAGATTTATACCATAGCTATAAAATTAACCTGTACTTTATTTGGCATTATTTTATGATTTAAAAAACAACCAAACATTTTATTGATTTCACAGAGTAAGGGAGAGGAGGAGAGAGCCAATACATCAATTATGGAAGAAAGTTATTCATTGGCTGCCTCCTGCATGCCTCTCACTGTACACTGATTCTGCATCCAGGGCATGTGGCATAACCAGGAAGGAACCATCACCTATTTTTTTTCATACATTGAAACTCAACTCCTGAGCCATCCTGGCTAGGCAATTTGACAATCTTTTATCTTATTTTTTTAAATTATTTTATTGCCGGGACTGGTTTGGCTCAATGGATAGAGCGTCGGCTTGGGGACTGAAGGGTCCCAGGTTCGATTCCGGTCAAGGGCATGTACCTTGGTTGTGGGCATATCCCCAGTAGGGGGTGTGCAAGAGGCAGCTGATTGATGACTCTCTCTCATCGATGTTTCTAACTCTCTATCTCTCTCCCTTTCTCTCTGTACAAAATCAATAAAAAAATAAATAAAAATTATTTTATTGATTTTTTTTTTTTTTACAGAAGAAGAGAGAGGGATAGTCAGAAACATCGATGAGAGAGACTAACATCGATCAGCTGCCTCCTGCACATGCCCCTCTTGGGGTGTGCCTGCAACCAAGGTACATGCCCTTTACCCAAATCTAACCTGGGACCTTTCAGTCCACAGGCCGACGCTCTATCCACTGAGCCAAACCAGTTTTGGCCAATTTGGCAATCTTTTTAAAAAAATATATATTTCATTGATTTTTTACGGAGAGGAAGGGAGAGGGATAGAGAGCTAGAAACATTGATGAGGGAGAATCACCGACCAGCTGCCTCCTCTACATCCCCCGACTGGGGATGTGCCTGCAACCAATGTTTATACCCCTGATCGGAATTGAATCTGGGACCTTTCAGTCCGCAGGCCGACGCTCTATCCACTGAGCCAAACCGGTTTCAATGATTTGGCTATCTTTAAACAAGGATTTAATATTCTTCCTCTGACAAGTAATATTTTGTATTTATTTCTTGTCAATAGTTTTAATAAATTAGGAAAGCTTTTTTTTTATTTTTATATAACCATCTCAGTTTAATGAGTATTACAACATTGTTCTTATGGAACAAGTGTGCATGTTTAATGAATTTATAACTATCACTAAAGTACTTTCTCCACTATTAGCAGAGTATAAATTTTGAAGATAGCAGTTATCAATGGAATGAACACCAGGAAAATTTTAAGCAAGAGTCATATCTTAATCATCAATCAAGCAAGCGTGCAGAAAACCATTATAAAAATGGAAAAGCCTTTGACCAAATAATGTACAGTCACAATATATGTCACGTTTTACCTATTGTGAAGAAGACACTCAAAGGAAATATATTGGTCCAGTCTGTTCAGCAATCATTAAATTACACCGGAGAAGAGAATATTCCTACTGGGGAGGAGGCTTATAAATGGAATCCATGTTGGAGAGTCTTCAGTCAAACATTCAATCTAAATAGACTGAAAAATACATATATTCAAGAAAAACCTTATACATTTAAATATTGTGGTAAAACATCTCATTCGCCTTCAGATTATACTCTAAATCAGAGAATTTATACTGGAGAGACACCTTACAAATGTAAAGCATGTGGCAAAGTCTTTAAATGTCATTCATCTCTTTTTGCACATAAGGAAAGAATTCATACTATTGCAAAATTTTACAAACTCGGAGAAAATGGAAAGGACTTTAGTCAGTCCTCAGGATATACTCAACATTATAAAAATCATACGGGAGAAAAGTCTTATAAATGTTCAGAATGTGACAAAGCCTTTAACCAGCCCTATACCCTTAGGATTCATCAGAGAATTCATACTGGAGAGAAGCCTTACAAATGTAGAGAATGTGGTCAAGCATTTACATGGTCCTCACAATTTATTGTTCATCAGCGAATTCACACTGGAAAGACTTATAATTGTAGAGAGTGCGGCAAAGCCTTTGTACGCTCCTCAGACCTTACTGTACATCAGAGAGTTCATACTGGAGAGAAGCCTTATACATGTAGAGAATGTGGCAAGTCCTTTAGCAGATCCTCAAAACTTACAATGCATCATAAAGTTCATACTGGTGAGAAGCCTTATACATGTAGAGAATGTGGGAAAACATTCAGTGCGTCCGCAAAGATTAATCAACATCAGATAGTTCATACTGGAGAGAAGCCTTACCAATGTAGAGAATGTGGCAAATCCTTTGTCACATCCTCGAACCTTACAGTGCATCAGAGAGTTCATACTGGAGAGAAGCCTTATAAATGTAGTGAATGTGGTCAAGCATTTACATGGTCCTCACAATTTATTGTTCATCAGCAAATTCACACTGGAAAGACTTATAATTGTAGAGAATGTGGTAAAGCCTTTGGACGTTCCTCACACCTTTCTAGACATCAGAGAGTTCATACTGGAGAGAAGCCTTATAAATGTAGAGAATGTAGCAAATGCTTTGTCACATCCTCAAGCCTTACAATGCATCAGAGAGTTCATACTGGAGAGAAGCCTTACAAATGTAGAGAATGTGGTCAAGCATTTACTTGGTCCTCACAATTTATTTTTCATCAGCGAATTCACACTGGAAAGACTTACAATTGTAGAGAGTGTGGCAAAGCCTTTGTACGCTCCTCAGACCTTACTATGCATCAGAGAGTTCATACTGGAGAGAAGCCTCATGCAAGTAGAGAATGTGGCAAAGCATTCAGTGCGTCCGCAAAGCTTAATCGACATCAGATAGTTCATACTAGAGAGAAGCCTTACAAATGTAGAGAATGTAGCAAATCCTTTGTCACATCCTCGAACCTTACAACGCATCAGAGAGTTCATACTGGAGAGAAGCCTTACAAATGTAGAGAGTGTGGCAAAGCCTTTGGATGCTCCTCAGACCTTACTGTACATCAGAGAGTTCATACTGGAGAGAAGCCTTACAAATGTAGAGAGTGCGGCAAAGCCTTTGGACGCTCCTCACACCTTTCTAGACATCAGATAGTTCATACTAGAGAGAAGCCTTACAAATGTAGAGAATAGCAAACCCTTTGTCACATCCTTGAACCTTACAATGCATCAGAGAGTTCCTACTGGAGAGAAGCCTTACAAATGTAGAGAATGTGGTCAAGCATTTACATGGTCCTCACAATTTATTGTTCACCAGCGAATTCACACTGGAAAGACTTATAATTGTAGAGAGTGTGGCAAAGCCTTTGTACGCTCCTCAGATTTTTCTATGCATCAGATAGTTCATAGTAGAGAGAAGACTTATAAATGTACAGAATGTGAGAAATCCTTTGGCAGTTCCTCAGAACTTATGAAGCATCAGAGAAATCATACTGGCGAGAAGTCTTATAAATGTGGAGAATGTGGCAAAGTGTTCAGTGAGTACACAAAGCTTAATCAACATCAGATAGTTCATATTTGAGAAAAGCCATACAAATGTAGAAAATGTGCTAAATCCTTTGGCAGATCCTCAAACCTTACAATGCATCAGGTAGTTCATATTGAAGAGAGGCCTTATAAATGTACAGAATGTGGTAAATCCTTTGGCAGATCCTGAAACTTTAACAAGCATCCGAACGTTCATACCGGAGAGAAGCCTTATAAATGTATATAATGTTTGGTGACTCCTCAGACCTTACTACGCATTGGAGAATTCATACTGAAAAGACGCCTTATTAATGTGAAAATGTAAAAACTTTAAAGAGGCATTCACATATGATTTTACCTTAGAGACTTCCTAATACAGAGAAACCATACAAATGTAGAGAATGGGCTGGAGTCTTTACCCACAGGTCTAAATTTACTGAACGTCAGAGATTTTATAGTGCAGGGAGGGCTTACAACTGTAGAAAATGCGACAAAGCAATAAGGCTGTGGTCATATTTACTGAACATTTTACGAATTATTCTAAAGAGAACCAGCAAAATAAAACGTTATTGTGCAAAGATTTAACCATGCTTTATCATTGAAAGTGATAAAATCTTTTATTTGGAGGTTCTAGCAGGGGAGCGCAGCTACTCGTATACCCTTGACCGAAGACCGGTCCTCTCCTCTTGGGGGAAAGTCGTCCTCTTCGACTGAGCGCGCAGCTTCGGGAGGGACGCACATGGATCGGTGAGGGAGGAGGGGGACACCCGCCTAGCCAGCCAGGTCAACCGAATCAACCCTGGCGATCAATGGGGTGACAGATGTCGCAGCCAGATCGCCCTCATATCCTGATAAAATCTTTAAAAATATATATATTTTATTGATTTTTTTTTTTACACACAGGAAGGGAGAAGGACAGATAGAAACATCGATGAGAGAGAGACATCAATCAGCTGCCTCCTGCACACACCCCTGGAGGTGTGCCTGCAACCAAGGTACATGCCCCTGACTGGAATTGAACCCGGGACCCTTCAGTCTGCAGGCCAATGCTCTATTCACTAAGCCAAACCGGTTTTGGCAAGAGAGAGAGTGATAAAATCTTACAAATTCTCAGGCGTATGTCAAAGTGTATATCCTCATATGTTATACAACCTCTAATAATTATTACTGGATCAAAGCTCAGGAGATATAAAGAATGGAATAAAGCCTACTCAGTATGCGAACTTCCCCAACATCAGAATTCATGCCGGGGGGAAAAGCAATACAAATGTAAAGTCTTTAGTCGGCATCTGTGTAGCTTATTCCTCACATTTGAATTTATACTAGAGAGAAACTAAAGAATGTGGGAAATCCTATTGTTGGAACTACAGCCCCAGTCTTTGTTTTGTTAAATATATTTTATTGACTTTTTAGAGGAAGTGCAAGGGATAGGAAGCCAAAAACAGCGATGAGAGAGATACATTGGGCATCTGATTCCTGCACACTCCCCACTTGGGATGTGCCTGCAACCAGGGTGCATGCCCTTCATTCAATCGAACCTAGGACCCTTCAGTCCCGGCTGATGCTCTATCCACTGAGCCAAACTGTTTATGGCATGATGCTGCTCTGTCTTATTCCTGGTGTGTATCCTTGAAGTCATGGGGTTGTTTCTGCCTCAAAGATCTGTGAGCTGTTGTATATTATATGGATTTCTCTCGTGTATACTTTCCCATGGAATATTGGGTATATTGTAAGGTGCACTATTTTCTTCTATCTTTATATATAAAAGCTTAAGTGACTGTCTTGACAGTTTTACAAGTAGCTATGACATGCAATGTTTACCAGGGGGCAGATGCACCGAATGGTAGCTATGATGTGTACTGACCATCACGGGGCAGATGCTCAACATAGGAGCTGCCAAGTTGTGGTGACTTGGCAGCTGTGATTCTTGGATGATTTACCCAGAATCAGAAAAGAGGGAGGCTGATTCCAGGGTGCATCACCCAGGAACTGCCCTCTTGCAGTCTGGGACCCTTTGGGGGATGTCAGCCAGTTTCAGCTTGATCCCTGCCGAGTGAGGCCGAGTGACCCACTGGTGCATGAATCCATGAACTGGGCCTCTTAAGTTAGAGAATAATCCTATTGAATAGATCTTTTAAATTAGTTCTCAAGTTTTGTAAATGATCTCTTCAAAGTTATTTCCTTTTCTGTGCCAGTGTGTTCAGCTGAAAACTTTTTGAGGGCATAGCAATTTGTGGTGGTTACATTTAGGTGTTCAGAACTACATTCGGGACAGTGCTGTCTGTGTGATAGATTTTCTATGATTTTTAAAAAAATATATTTTATTGATTTTGTACAGAGGGAGAGAGAAAGAGTTAGGAACATCAATGAGAGAGAGTCATCGATCAGCTGCCTCTTGCACACCCCCTACTGGGGATATGCCCGCAACCAAGGTACATGCCCTTGACCGGAATCCAACCCGGGACCCTTCAGTCCCCAAGCCGACGCTCTATCCATTGAGCCAAACCGGTTTCGGCTTTTTAAAAATATATTTTATTGATTTTATACAGAGAGGAAGGGGGAGAGAGAGAGAGAGTTAGAAACATCGATGAGAGAGAGTCGTCGATCAGCTGCCTCTTGCACAACCCCTACTGGGGATATGCCCGCAACCAAGGTACATGCCCTTGACTGCAATCGAATCCGGGGCCCTTCAGTCCCCAAGCCAACGCTCTATCCATTGAGCCAAACCGGTCCCAGATTTTCTATGATTAAGAGGGATATTGCAGTAGCAGTGACACTGTCTTAACCATGATGCAGAATTGGCATGAGCTCTGCAGTTGGAGAAAGGACAACTTTCCTATGCTGCACTGCTGACTGAACTCAGAAATATTAATTCTATTTCTTTCATTTGCCCTTTCCTGTTCCTGTGGTTTTTCAATTGTCTTCTAAGCTGTCTTTCTTTTTGCAGTGCTATGACAACATATAGCATTTAAAGCTATTCCTGTCCCACATCAGCCCTTCAAAGCCCTGTAATTTCCACACAGTAGTTTTGAATTTACTAACACAATGACCGACAGTAGAATTTGGTGGATATTTTTCTTTATTTTTATGAAGTAGGTAGCCCACAATTTAGGTTCTCATGCTGACACCTATAATTTTTTATATAAATATGAAGTTTTGGAATACCACAAATGGGCATCTGTATACTTTGTAATTGCAACGATACTTTTTGTCCTGATTTTCATTGGAAACCTTAATAATTTCTCATTGTTATCCTGCTAACTTATTTGGATGGAATTCAACCCTGTTAAATACTTTTTGTTATCACTTTATGTAGAGATATCTATATATGTTTATATGTAGGTATATATCTTTATTTCAGAGAGCAAGGGAGAGAGAGAGAGAGAGATAGAAACCTCAGTGATGAGAGAATCTGTTCTCTCTGGAATGTAATCTAATGTTAGTCATTTTTTTCTATAGGAACTCCAGAGACCATGGCAGCTTTACAGTTGAAACCGTTTATTATTTTGCAATGTTATTTTATATACTAGAGGCCCAGTGCACAAGATTCATGCATGGAGTGGGGTTCCCTCTGCCCATCCTGCACCCTCTCCAGTCAGGGACCCCTTCGGGCATGTCCTAAGTCGGCAGTTCGACATCCCTCTCACAATCTGGGACCTCTGGCTCCTAACTGATCACCTGACTGCCTGACTGATCACCTTTAACTGCCCTCCGCTGCAGGCTTGATCTTGCCCTGAACTGTTCTCCTCTGCTGGCCAATTTGGTTCTGATTGGCCAATTTCTATGCCAGTCAGTGTCAAAAGCTCTGCCTGCTAGGCAGCAATTGGCTCCCCACAGCACCCACATTTGGTTCTGATTGGTTGGTTCCTATGCATTTCTAGGCCTATCAACGTGGACTGATCAGAAAGGCGTGGACTGATCAGAAAGGCAGGACTCTCTCTCATCGATGTTTCTAACTCTCTCTCTCTCTCTCTCTCCCTTCCTCTCTGTATAACCCCCTGTCCCCGCCCGTGCCCTCCCCCCTCCAGTGGAGGCCTGGAGAGAAATGGAGATGCAGCTATTGTTCAGACTGAGGTAGAAAGAAGGAGGCAAGTGCTGATCAACAGCTGCCACAGCGGCAACGGGTTCGTCCCTGCTTCTCTCTTTAGGACTCTCTTTGGCTCTGATTTGCAGCCCTCTCAGCAATTAATGCTAGGGTACTGTGCCTGCAGCAGTAGCGTTGGGTTACTGGTTGTTACAACCCAGGGTTATATATCATGATTCACTGCCTGGCCAGAGGTATGTCCATTGGCATTAGCTGTCCCTGGAGTGTTTGCCAAGCCATCACTGTAAGTTCCCGGGATAGTATGTAGGCAGAGATTAAGTTGAAATTTGTTTTCCATTGTCCAGGTCTGAATTTGTACAAGGTGGTGAACGTCAGTTCCCAAGCTTGTGGCCAACCAAAGGACTGACAGAATCATTGCAGAAAGAATATGTTCAATATTCTATTTTCTTTTCTTTTTAAAAAAAATTTTAAAAAATATATTTTACTGATTCTTTTTAAAAAAATATATATTTTATTGATTTTTTACAGAGAGGAAGAGATAGGGATAGAGAGTTAGAAACATCAATGAAAGAAAATCATTGATCAGCTGCCTCTTGCACACTAACGTCTTTTCCCGAAAATAAGACATCCTCTGAAAATAAGACCTACTTACAGGTTTCCTTCTGAGTGAAATATAAGGCATCCTCCCGAAAATAAGCCCCCTCTCCCCTAAGCTAAACATGAGAGATTTGGTCCACTGATTCTGAAAGAAATGGAGTCACAAAAAATTCACCAGGAAATTCAGGAACTGGATTGTTAGGATGATGTTCCAGAAGATGATGACATGATTATCATTGAATAAATGAGTAAATTCTTGATACTGTAGGATTCACAGTTTGTCTGGTTTGTGTTGACAACTACCGTACCATATACAGGTAATAAATTTCCTTTATTTTCATTTAACAATAAACGTGTACTATATTCTTCATGGAAAATAAGACATCCCTTGAAAATAAGACCTAGCGCATCTTTGGGAGCAAAAATTAATAAAAGACTCTGTCTTATTTTCGGGGAAACAGGGTAGTACATGCAAGGTACATGCCTTTGACCGGAATCGAATCTGGGACGCTCCATCCACTGAGCCAAACCGGTTTCAGCCCTGGTTTCATTCTTTGACTGTACTGGACAAGAGCCAGGGAACCTTCCTGCCCAGGGGAACATCACACGTTTCCGGTCCAAACTAACCTGTTTCATTAGGAAACAAGTTATAGAGATAAAGGAAGGGCCCATGAAGCTTTGGGAGCTCTTGTATTCCTACTCCACCTGCAGGGTTTTATTATTATTTTTAAATATATATATTGATTTTTTACAGAGAGGAAGGGAGAGGGATAGAAAGCTAGAAACATGGATGAGAATCATCGGTCCACTGCCTCTTGCACACCCCCTACTGGGGATGTGCCTGCAACCAAGATACATGCCCTTAACTGGAATCGAACCCGGGATCTTTCAGTCCACAGGCCAACGCTCCATCCACTGAGCCAAACCGGTTTTGGCAGCCCTTGATTTAAAAAAAAATTTTTTTTTTTTTTTTATAGAGTGGAGGAGAAAGGGATAGAGAGCTAGAAATGTCAATAAGAGAGAAACATTGACCAGCCGCCTTCTGCACACCCCCTACTGGGGATGTGCCCGCAACCAATGTACATGCCCTTGACCGGAATCAAACCTGGGACCCTTCAGTCCGCAGACCGACGCTCTACCACTGAGCCAAACCGGTTTTGGCAGCCCTTGATTCTTTAAATTTTCCTTATATTCCATACTCCCACCTTAGACATACCCTATATGAACACATTTCTTTATTTTCTAGAAAGTTTCCAAGATGGGAGAACCAAGATGGTGACTTAGGTAAGCACCTAAGCTGCCACCTCACACAACAATTTAAAAAACAAAAACTAAAATCAGAACGGACTTCATCCAAAAACAAAGGAAAGCTGGCGGTGTGGGAGATCTACAACTAGAGAGAAGGAGAGGGGCTCACGGATCGGACTGGGAGCCCAAAGCTCTGAGGTAGGGAGACACTGGCGTGCAGAGAGAGAGGAAGTGTGGTGGGAGGGGAAAGGAATTCCCGATTTCACTGAACCCTTCCCGACTGTACTGAACCCCAACCCGACTGACACCCCCGTGGACCCAGGCTCATACGGATGGAGTCTGGACTGTAGAGAAAGGCACCCGGAGATTCAGAGACTGGGAGACTGGGGGAGCCGGGAGTCGCAGCGGGCAGGGTCTACAGTCCTGCGCTAGTAAGTGAGCGCAGAGAGGTCTGACCTCGGAGGTTGCCGCAGCCTCTCCATAGCGGAAGGAGTCAGAAGCTCCAGACTACAGAGACCCAACCAATTCTGGGCGAGCCCCTGGGGCACCCATGCTTTTGCTTGGGGAAGCTGGGACAATCAGGCGGAAACTCGGGAGCCGCAGAAGCCAGAGGTCAGGCGCAAACTCAGGTGAGCCCACAAGGGCAGAGCAGACTGGAAGCCAAGACTGTCAGCTCAACCCTGAAACTCCGCCTCATTCAAGCTGAACACAGAGGCTTCTGCAATTTTGCAAGTCTGATCCCATAAGACTGTCTCTAATACAGAAGGTATCCCAGAGTAGACACAGCTGATACCCACATCCAATTGCCTTGAAGGTCACTTCCTCCCAGGAATACCAACAACAATAAAGACTTAGCTACAACAAGGCTGTACACGCAGTTCGCAAAGGGGAGCACCAAGAGTCTACCTCAGGTTACTGAGGAGGCTGACCCACTAGGCCATATAGGACACCAAACACACAGCCATCCTACCAACTCTGGGAAGCAGCGAAAATGCCGAGACAAGGAAATCTCAAACGAAAGAGATGGAGGAGAAGAAAGACTGGATATAGAGTTTAAAACCAGTTATAAGGTCAACAGCGAGAACCTACAAACAAGATTACTGTATCCAGCAAAGTTATTCAGAATTGAAGGGCAGATAAAGAGCATCACAGATAAGAAAAGCTAAAGGAGTTCATCACCACCAAACCAGTATTATATGAAATGCTAAAAGGTATTAAGAAGAGGAAGAAGATCAAGTGAATTAAAAATCTGAAGAACAGCATAAACTGGTGAATATAATAGAAATAGGGGCAAAGAAAGGGAGTGGATTGATAATTATCAGGGGAAAGAGGTGTGTGGAGTGCATAAAGAGACTGGATTAAAATCGTAAACCTGCTGAATCCGGTTTGGCTCAGTGGTAGAGCATGTCTGTGGACTGAAAGGTCCCAGGGTCGAATCCGGTCAGGGGCATGTACATTGGTTGCGGGCACATCCCCGATAGGGGGTGTGCAAGAGGCAGCTGGTCGGTGTTTCTCTCTCACCGACGTTTATAGCTCTCTATCTCTCTCCCTTCCTCTCTGTAAAAAATCAATATATAAAAAAAATAAAAAATAAAATCATAAACCTATGGATGAGGACAATGGGGGGGTGAGGTAAGGGCAGAGGGTGGGGCGGGAACCAGATGGAAGGGAGATATGAGGGGGAAAAGGAGAAACAATTGTAATAATCTGAGCAATAAAGATTTATTAAAAAATAAAACAGTAAGATGCTAATTGACCATACCTTTGTGACCCCCCCCCACCAACCAATAAGGGGTGAGTATGCAAATTAACACAACAAAGATGATAGGTTAATTTGCATTCACAGTAGCTCAGGCCTCTGGTCAGCATGGAAAAGCGGCTCTCAGCAGGAGCAGAAAGGCAGTACCAGCAGACAGCAGGAGGAGGGCACATTGCACAAATCTTGGTGAATCAGGCCTCTGGTAGAAATATAAACATTGTCCTGAAGTCTATAATCAGCATCTATATCTTATTCCACACATTGGAATTTATTCTAGAGGGTAACCTTAAAACTGTAGAATGTGGCCCTGGCCGGTTTGGCTCTGAATAGAGCATCGGCCTGCGGACTCGGGGGTCCCATGTTGGATTCCAGTCAAGGGCATGTACTCTGGTTGTGGACACATACCTAGTAAGGAGTGTGGTGTGAAAGAGGCCGCTGATTGATGTTTCCCTCTCCCTCTCTTTCTCTTAGTAAAAAAATCAATAATATATATATATATATTTTTTTTTTTTTTAAAAACTAGGTTATAGGGACTACTAAAGTAAAAGTATTCAGTTAAAAATGTATTCCCAGAACACAGATTTCACAGACCACCATATACATCTAGAAAATTTTTATCCCTTGAAAAAATAGGTGAATTAAATCTGTTTTCCACTTGGTGGATATGACATTATCTCATCAGGTGCCTAACCATGAATGGATGGCTGGGTCTGTCTCGGATACCCGCCTGCTTCCCTAACTCAAGCTGCCTCTCCATTCAGATGGGGAGACAGGGAGGGGCTGAGAGAGCAGGCTGCCCTTCCCCTCCCCCCTCCTCACTGAGGGTTTAAGGATCCAGGAAAATCAGAGGCAGAAAGTTTCCAGTTTCAAACGTAATCTGCCCGCCTTTTGAATTCTCTGCGACTTCCCTGTGAGAATGTGTAACCGGCCTGTGAAGATCCTGGGAAAGACACCTCCCTGGGGCCTGTGCAGCTGAAGGGCAGGCCAGCCAGGAGCTCTGAGCACAGCCTCTGGGATCTGGAAACTTCTGTGTGAATTTCAGATTCCTCCTCCCCTCTGTATGCTTCTGCCACAGCTGGCCCTTCCTTACCCCCTGGCTCCCTAACAGAAGACCAGCCCCTCTCTGTGGGAGCCGTGTGCCATCAGAGGGCACCGGGCCCTCTCCTCCCTTTAAAGAAGCAAAATCACCGCCCTCCCTGCTCCTGTCCCTTCTCTCCTTGTGAATCCTGTCACAGCCGCGCCCCCAGCCAAACCCAACAATGACGGGAACTCCCCCGGGAAGGGCTGTCCCTGTGGGCGGGGGAGGGCCCAGGCCGCCCCTGGCTCCGCCCCGCCCCCGCCCTCTGGCCCCGCCCCCACCGCGGAGCCGCTCCGCTCAGGCCCCGCCCCCGCAGGGAGGCGCATGCGCAGTCCTGGCCGCCGGAAGCGGCTGCGGAGGGGCGGGCGGCGGCCCCTGAGGAGGTGTCTGTGCTTTGAAGCCGCTGCTCCCGGCCCCTCCCCGCAGGGAGGGCTGAGGGCGCCGCGGGCGCTGAGGTCCGTGTGGGAGCCCCGCCCGGAGCCCCTCCCGGCGGTGAGTGCGCGTCCCGGCGGCTGCGCAGTGGAGGCGCCGCGTTCCTGTGGGGGAAACTGAGGCCCGGCCCGCGGTCTGTCCGCCGGTGGCTGTGGGCCCGCCCGCCGCGTGGTTTTCCCGCCGAAAACCGTCCCCGGGGCCGCCGGGCCCCCGCGGGGCTGGAGGTCCGGTCAGTGGTTCCCGCCCTTTGCCCTCCCCGCCCGGCGCTTCCCGCCCGAAGAGCCCGGATGGCCCGGCCTGGGGGTCCGCGCCCGCCCTCCTGGGCCCCATTAGTCAGGTCTGAGGGCCGGGGGCACAGGGCCAGGGGGTGGGCTCAGGGGGACGCGGTGTCCCCGGAGGAGGGACCTGCCCCAGGGAGGGCTCTGTGGGAGCGGGGACTGCGGGGCGGGGCCGGGCTGGGGCCGGAGAGGGAGGGAGACAGACCCGGGGAGGGGGGGGCGGGGAGGGGGCCGCAGAGGGCCATGGGGTGTACAGAAGAGGGAGAAAAAGCCACGCTTAGAGAAAGGGAGTGACATGTTAATCCTTAAGTTCTGCACAGGCCCAGAGAACAACGTCTTTCACATTCGTGGCCTCCTAACATGTAGGAACCATTTTTTTATTTATATATATTTTTTAAAATTTTTATTTTAGCTCTTTTGCCTCCCAATTTGGATTGAGAGTTCTGGGCCTTCTGAGAAAGAAGGCCTGCGGGCTGGGAAGTGGCCATGAGACCGTATCTCACGGCCTGGCCCGGTGTCAGCACTGACAGCTCTGTCTGGGCACCGGTTATGGCCTCTCTGAAATGGCAGGAGCCTTATTTTTAAGCAGGCAGAGGCTTACAGACGCCAAAATAGCAGGGTTAAAATGTCGAACAGCAGTTTTTATATAAGATGAATGCTTCAAGAGGTGAGGGAGGGACTGGCCGGCGATGGTGGGAGTGAGGGGGTAATGGGGAAAGCAGCCTGAGGAGGAAGGAAGTGGAGAAATAGGGGGAGGGGGAGCCCAGAGAGAGGCAGGGGAGCTGAGAGGGAGAGGGTCCTGGTGAGCAGAAGGGGGGCCGCATCAGACAGAGACACTGGTTCAGAGGAGATGAGCTGGGGAGCGAGTGCAGGGACAGAAAGGGGGGCTCAGGGATGGGGGAGCAGAGGGGGAGCAGCACAGACTGTAACAGGCAGCAGCGGGGACACGGGTTCGGGGAGGGAAAGACGCAGACGTGTGTGAGATGGGAGCAGAGAGACCAGGAGAGAGAGCCCCGGAAGGGAAATGGGCTTCAGGAGTCTCATGGTCCAGGTGTAGAGACAGAGAGAGAGAAAAGGGGGAAAAAGCAGGGAGGGGAGGGGGACACAGGAAAGGACCGCAGTGGAGAGAAAGGGAACAGGGAGACAGAGACAGATCCATATTCAGAAATACATAGCAGTGGGAGGAGTGGAACCCTGACCTGGGTGAGCTGAAGGGGTGTGGATGGTTAAGTTGTGATATATTGGCTTGTGGTTTTGTGTGTGTGTGTTTGTGATGTGTGTGTGTGTATTTTCAATACATTTCTGTTGATCTCCCTGAGGTATGAGTGGGCAGCGACCACAGCAGGAAGCCCTATTGCAGGAATCTTCCTGCAACAGGCCACTCGTTTTATAATAATTTGCTTGAAATTGCAACCCTTAGCACTAAGTGGGGAGAGACTTGTCTGTTGGTCATGGGTCCCTTGTCATTTCCTGGGATGGCAACAAGGAAGTGACCTGTCTCTGGCACCATCTGTTGCTTTTTCAAGGAATATTGCATCTAAGGATATTTCTTAGGAATATTAGAGGTCTTAGGTTTGTTGTTGTTGTTGTTGTTGTGTGTGTGTGTGTGTTTCTTCCATGGATTTATTTTTTCTATCTTTGATACTTGATTTATTATTTAAAAATGTCCTGAGCTAAATCCTCTGGATAGATCCTCTGAGGAGATTTAAGAAATGTCCTCATGCTGAGGCCGTGGCTCAGTGGATAGAGCGTCAGCCTGTGGATTGAAAGGTCCCAAGTTCGATTCCGGTCAAGGGCATGTACCTTGGTTGTGGGCACATCCCCAGTGGGGGGTGTGCAGGAGGCAGCTGATCGATGTTTCTCTCTCACCCATGTTTCTAACTCTCCCTCTCCCTTCCTCTCTGTAAAAAAAATCAATAAAAATAATTTAAAAGAAATGTCCTCAGGCCCCAGCCAGTTTGGCTCAGTGGATAGAGCCTTGGCCTGTGGACTGAAGGGTCCCAGGTTGGATTCTGGTTGGGGGCATGTACCTTGATTGGGGGCACATCCCCAGTGTGGGGTGTGCAAGCGGCCACTGATTGGTGTTTTTCTCTCACCAATGAGAGAAACTGTCCTTCCTCTCTGTAAAAAAATCAATATATATATATATATATATATATATATATATATATATGTATATATATATATATATATATATATATATTTTATTTATTTATTTATTTTATTTTTTTTTTTTTAAAGAAATATCCTTAGATGCATTTTCCCCCCATAGTGTTGGACAGCTGCTCTGGCTGGGGCATCATTGGTCACTGAGGTGCCCCGGGTGATTGGAAGGTGAGGACAGGATTAGCAGGGGGGTTGCAGGACGCCTTTGTGAGAGTGGGAGCAGGCTTTGTTCAGGGGAGGTAAGGGGGTGCTCTGTTTGGTTTGGGGCTCAGGACAGCAGCTCATGTTCTCATTTCTGTGGGAGTTTGTGGAAGTCTTTGGGAGGAGAGACATGAAGACACAGAAAACTCACAGTGTGGCTCCATGTAGGAGCTCATTGTTGGTGACTCTCCTGTGACCAAGGACAGGAGGGGTGGCCTTTTACTTACGTTGAGCTCCTTCCGCCTGTGCCTGTGAGGTAGCCGATTAACAGGCTGTGCTGACTTCTCTGAATGCACATTCTGTGACTCCTGAACATACTGTCGCCTGAGACAACATTCCAGACCCCGATCAGGACCAAATGGCTGCTTCTCAGGTAAAAGATGTGTTGGGTCACAGGCTGTGTTTGCTTTTCCTCTAACATCTGGTGATTCATTTATTTCTGATGTTCTTGCCTTTGCAAGTTGTTTTTCTTTCCTTTTTTCATTACTTTTCCCCCAATCATATTCACTGTCAAGATTTTCTATATTTCTGTAATGTTTTTCATAATTTTTCCCCCTTTTTAAAATATTTTTTTTTAATGATTTCACAATGGAAAGGAGAGGGAGACAGAACAGAAACATCAATCAGGAAAGAGAATAATTGATCAGTTGCCTCCTGCACACCCCCACTGGGGATCCAGTCTGAAACCTGCAGCGTGCCCTGACCAGGAATGTAACACCGCCCTCCTGGTTCATGGGTCAGCCCTCTACCTCTCATTGGTTACTGAGGTATACAGGTGACTATGGCCGAGCTATAATTATCTCCTTTGTCCCAGGGCCTTCTCTGAATTCATTTCATGCAAACTCTCCAAGTCAGGATGCATTACCATCTTTAATTAATGACTTTCAACTACTCAAAACATCCCTTTTGTGACAGATCAAACTTGGGAGTCAGCCATGTCTGACATCCTTACTGGGGTGGGTTAGAGGCTCTGGTATCAATGAAGGAGGCAAATGTAGGTGTGAGATTACAGTGGCTGCAGCATCAGCTCTAGATCACGGGTAAGAAGATGCCTATATGCCCTAGCTTAATGGTCGGCAAATTGCGGCTCGCGAGCATGCGAGCTATGGTTTTCCTCTCTGTTGACTAATGAGTTTGCTGACCATTGCCCTAGCTGGTCTGGACAGAGCCTTGGACTACAGACAAGAAGGACCCTGGTTTGATTCTGGTCAAGAGCACATGGTCCAGTTGCAGTCTCAATCCCCAGTAGTGGGGTTTGCAGGAGGCAGCCAATCAATGATCCTCTCACCATTGATGTTTCTATTTCTCCCTCTCCCTTCCTCTTTGAAATCAATTAAAAAAAAAAAAAAAAAAAAGATGCACATCTTACTGCTCAGAATAGCTCAGAAAATTCTAAAAAGAGAAGGGCAGCCGAAACCGATAGAGCGTCGGCTTGGGGACTGAAGGGACCCGGGTTCGATTCCGGTCAAGGGCACGTACCTTGCTTGCCGGTACATCCCCAGTAGGGGTGTGCAAGAGGCAGCTGGTCGATGTTTCTCTCTCATCGACGTTTCTAGCTCTCTATCCCTCTCCCTTTCTCTCTGTAAGAAAAATCAATAAAATATATATTTAAAAAAAAAAAAAAAAAAAGAGAAGGGTAAATAGAAGAGACTTGCTTACTAGGTTAGGACAAAAAACTTGGTATTGAAATGTACCCACCAAATGCAGCCATTTGGTCCTTATGGAACATGAGAGGTACATGTGGATTGATGCTTGCAAAAATTAATGTTTATTTGTGATCATTTTCACATAATTATTTCTTTTTAAAAATATATATATTATTGATTTTTTTTTTATTTTTTTTTTTACAGGGAAGAGAGAGAGGGATAGAGAGTTAGAAACATCGATGAGAGAATCATCGATCAGCTGCCTCCTGCACACCCCCCACCAGGGATGTGCCTGCAACCAAGGTACATGCCTTAGACTTGACTGGAATCGAACCTGTGACCTTCCAGTCCGCAGGCTGACGCTCTATCCACTGAGCCAAACCGGTTTGGGCAATTATTTCTTTATTGATGTATTTTGCCAGGGATGTCAGCAGTGGTGACATGTCCTTTGCTGTGCCTCAGTCACCCGATGCCCATTGTTCCAGTTCACGAGATGTTCATGTGGAGGAGGTCTCCCTCACTGTAGGGTTCATAGTCTCCCTTTCTCTTTAGGAAAAGTTTAGCAGGGCTTTGTTGAGAGATGTGCAAAGGCCATCACTTGCAGATGCCCCACTTCTTAGTTTCTATTTGCTTTGGAAAATAGACGTCCTGCTTTTCGTTCCTACAGGTCATTGGCTTTTCTCATAGGAGCTTTAACCAATCAGGCCTTGTTTCTGTGAATATTCATTATATTCCATGCTCATGTCAGGGACATACTGAACAAGATCACTTTTTGGATATTTTGGAATGTTTACAAGAGCCATATAAATATATATATATATGTATTTTTTTTTCATATAAATATATTTTCAATTCAGTTAAATGTCTATGATTGTAGCTCTCCACTAATATACAGAAATTTTCCATTAAATGAGTGTCTAAGAAAAAATAGGTCTAATTTGTTTTCCATCATTATGTGAATCCCTCTCCTTATTGTGTTTGTAATACTTGGTATTGTTTTTTTTTTTTTTAATATATTTTATTGATTTTGTACAGAGAGGAAGGGAGACAGAGAGTTAGAAACATCAATGAGAGAGAGTCATCAATCAGCTGCCTCTTGCACAACCCCTACTGGGGATATGCCCGCAACCAAGGTACATGCCCTTGACCGGAATCGAACCCGGGACCTTTCAGTTCCCAAGCCGACGCTCTATCCATTGAGCCAAACCGGTTTCGGCTGTAATACTTGGTATTATTCACAAATAAATTCATGAAATTTATACAATCACAAAATACTCTTGATTTTATTGATAAGACAATTCTGTTTTCTATCTCTTTTATAGTGTATACTAGAGTCCCGGTGCACGAAATTCTTGCACTGGGGGGAAGGGTGTTTCTCAGCCTGGCCTGTGCCCTCTCACAGTCTGGGAGCCCTGTGATTGATCACCCCCAAAGAGGTAGGCCCTGCCCACCTGGCCAGGGCTCCATGATAGTCTCCCTGCTACCACCCTCCCCTCCCCCTGGAAGGCCCTGCACACTCACCACAGGGCAATCATGGGGCAATAGCTGGGCCCCCATCCAGTCACATCTCACCCATCTTGGCTGGCCTGCTGCCCGGGCGTATCTTAGTGTGGTCATCTGGATGTTGGTTCTGCTGTTCGATTCTTGGGTCAATTTGCATATTGTGCTTTTATTATGGTAGATAGTTCTCATAGGTGTGTCTGACTCTACATACCATGTTAACATTATTTGAGGGTTGTTTTTTTTTTATTATTTGCTTTACCTATCTTTATTACTCTTTATAGTTACAGAAACTGCTATGAATATCCATGAGGTTTCTTTATTATTTTTTTAATTGTAAGGATGACAGAGGAGAGGGAGAAGCAGGGCTGAGAGTCAGCCAGCTGTGGGTAACAGGACAGCAGAGGGGACACAGAAGTGGGAAGAGGAAGACCCAGATGTGTACGTAGAAGGGAACAGTCAGAAAGACCAGGGAGAAAGAATAACTGAAGGTGAAATAGGTTTCAGGAATTTCATGGTGCAGGTGTAGGGACAGAAATAAAGAAAAAGGGAAAAAGAGCAGGGGAGAGGGAGGCAGAACATAGGAAAAGTCCGGCCAGCATGGTTCAGTGGTTGAAGGTGGACCTAAGAACCAGGAGGTAACAGTTCGATTCCTGGTTTGGTTTTTCGGCTTAGTCCACACTGTGGGGCGTGCAGGAAGCAGCCAATCAAGAAGTCTCTCTCATCATTGATGTTTCTATCTCTCCCTCTCCTTTCCCCTCTGAAATCAATAAAATATATATTAAAACATAAACAGCCTAAACCGGTTTGGCTCAGTGGATAGAGCGTCGGTTGGCCTGCGGATTGAAGGGTCCCACGTTCGATTCCCGTCAAGAGCATGTGCCTTGGTTGCAGGCACATCCCCAGTAAGGGGGTGTGCAAGAGGAAGCTGATCGATGATTTTCTCTCATCGATGTTTCTAACTCTCTCCCTCTCTGTAAAAAATCAATAAAATATATATATTTTTTTAAAATAAACAAAAAATACAGGAAAAAACAACATTGGAGGGAAAAGGAACAGGAAATAAGAACAGATCCATAGACAGAAATACATAGTAGTTAGTGGGAGGAGGAGAGCCCTGATCTGGGTGAGTGGTGAGCTGATGGGGTGTGGATGATTAAGTTGTGATTTATCTGCTTGTGGTTTTATATGTTGAATTTAACAGGCTGTGCGGACGTCTTCGAAGGCACATTCTGTGACTCCTCAACAAATTGTCTCCTGAAACAACCCAGACCCGAATAGGACCAGGACCAATGGCTGCTTCTCAGGTAAGAGATGTGTCCTGGGTAAGAGTCTGTTTGCTTTTCCTTGAACATCTGTTGATATATTTCTCTTTTCTCTTTCCTGCCCTATACCTGTTTCCCTTTCTACTACTCTGTTACGGTCTGTCCTGCTGCCCACAGCTGGCTGACTCCATGCTGCTTCTCCCTCTGCTCCATCGTCCCTACACCCCCCTTTCTGTCCCTGCACTCAATCCCTCAATTCTTCTCCTTAAACCAGTCTCTCTCTCTCAAGTGCATCCCCCCTTTGTTGCCCCCACTTCTGTTCACCAGAACCCTCTCCCTCTCAGTCCCCTTCAGCTTTCTCCTCCATATTTCTCTACTTCTGATGTTCTTGCCTTTCCAGGTTGTTTTCCTTTCCTTTTTTCTTTCCTTTTTTTTTTTTTTTTATGATAGTCGGTGTCAACAGTTTCTATATTTCACTCTCTCTTTTTAAAAAATATATATTTTATTGTTTTTAGAGAGGAAGGGAGAGGAAGAGAGAGAAACATCAATGATGAGAATCATTGATTGGCTGCCTCCTCCAGGCCCCCAACTGGGGATTGAACCTGCAACCTAGGCATGTGCCCCTGACCAGAATCAACCCAGATCCCTCAGTCCGCAGGCTGACGCTCTATCCATTGAGCCAAACCAGCTAGGGCCCTGACTCTTTTTTACTATATGTTTTTATAGATTTCAAAATGGGAGCCCTAACTGGTTTGGCTCAGTGGATAGAGCATTGGCCTGGAGACTCAGGGGTCCCCAGGATTTGATTCCGATCAAGGGCATGTGCCTTGGTTATGGACACATCCCCAGTATGGGGTGTGCAGGAGGCAGCTGATCAATGTTTCTCTATCATTGATGTTTCTAAGTCTCTATCCCTCTCCCTTCTTCTCTGTAAAAAATCAATAAAATAAAAAATTTTAACAAAATAAAATGGGAAGGAGAGGGAGAGAGGGGTAGAAACATCAATGAGCAGAGTGAATCATTGATCAGCTGCCTCCTGCACAACCCCCACTAGGGATCGAATCTGAAACCTGGAGTATGCCCTGACCAGGAATGGAAACCTGTCCTCCTGATTCATACATCTGTGGTCTACCTCTGAGTCCCTCTGGCTCGTCTATACTTCTCTCCTTTGTCCCAGAGCTTTTTCTGCAGTCATTTTTTAAAAATATATATCCTTTTTTTTTTTTTCCTTTTTTTTTTTTTTTCTGATTTCAGAGAGAAAGGAGAAGGAGAAAGAGATAGAAACATCAATGATGAGAGAGAATCATTGATCGGCTGCTTCGTGAATTCCCCCACTGGGGATTGAGCTTGCAACTCAGACATATGCCCTTGACCGGAATCGAAACTGAGACCTTCAGTCCGCAGGCCAACGCTCTATCCACTGAGCAAAACTGGCTAGGGCTCTTTGCATTCATTTTATACAGCCTCTCCCTGTTCAGGAAGCATTCCCACCTTTAATTAACATCTTTCAAACTACTCGGAACATCCCTTTTGTGACAAATCCATGTGGGAAGGCAGCCATGTCTAACAACCCTATTGGGATGGGGTCAGACGCTCTTGTGTCTTGAAAAAGGGAAATGTATGTTTTAGGTTCAAGTGGCTGCAGCATCAGCTCTTGATCAGGGGTAAGGAAATGCCCATTTTACTATTCAGAATAGCTCAGAAAGTTGTGAAAAATTAGTAAATAATAAATAGAAGAGAGCAGCTCACTAAAATTAGTACAAAGACTTGGTAAGTAAATATTCCTTTAGCTTGTAGTACATGAGAGGTACACATGGATTGACACAAAATTTTTTTGTGATCATTTCCACCTAATTATTTGTGTGTTGTTGTTTTTTTTAAATATTTTATTGATTTTTTTTACAGAGGAAGGGAGAAGGATAGAGAGTTAGAAACATCGATGAGAGAAACATCGATGCGCTGCCTCCTGCACACCTCCTACTGAGAATGTGCCTGCAACCAAGGTACATGCTCTTGACCGGAATCGAACCTGGGACCTTTCAGTCTGCAGACTGACTCAGCAAACCGGTCAGGGAAATTTATTTATTGATTGATGTATTTTTGGCAGTAATGTCACATCAGTGGTGACTGACCTTCTGTGTGCCTCAGTCACCTGACGCCCATTGTTCAGTCCATCTGATGTTCACATAGGAGAGGTGCTCCCCTCACTGGAGAGTTAGTGGTCTCCCTTTCTCAAGGGTGTAGTAGCAATTTCATGAACGTTGTGCCAAGACCATCACTTCACATCTCGAAAAGTCTCTCTTCTTACTTGGCGTTTGCTTTGAAAAATGAAGAACTTTTATTTCCTACTGATCATTGGCTTTTTTATGGGAGCTGTAAACAATCAGGCCTTTGATTCTTTATATTTTCATTATATTCTATACTCCCATCATGGACATACCCTACATGATCACTTTTTGTATTCTCTAGGAAGCTTCCAAGAATAACATGTTCATTTTCATTATTAAGTTTCTGTGAAATAGCTCTCCTCTAATGATAGATAAAAATTCCTGTGGTAGCCAGCCAATCACGTGCCTCTGTCTCTCTTTCACATTGACATTTCTCCCCCCACCCCTTCTCTCTCTCTTTCCCTTTTGTGCCTCTACTTCCCTGCCTCCCACTCTGCAAAACTCAATGGGAAAAATCTCCCCACTTGAGAATTTACAACCACAAATAGAAACAATAGGTTTAACTTGTTTTGCATGCTTATGTTTCTCTTCTTATTGTATATAATATAATAAAGAGGTAATATGCAAATTGATCATCACTTCAACAGACAAGATGGCCAGCAGAGGAAAGCAGTTGTGGGCAATCAGGTCATCAGGGGAGTGTAGTTGGGAGGGACCAGACCTGCAAGGGAGGGCAGTTGGGGGCAATCAGGCCTGCAGGGGGGGGCAGTTGGGGGCAACCAGGCCAGCAGGGAGGGCAGTTAGAGACGACCAGGCCAGCAAGAGAGGGAAGTTAGGGATGGCAAAGGAGGGCAGTTAGGGGTGACCAGGATGGTAGGGGAGGGTGGGTAGGGGCAATTGGGCTGGCAGGGGAGCAGTTAGGCATTGTTTAGGCTGGCAGGGGAGTGGTTAGGTGGTGACCTAGATGGCAGGCAGGCATCAAGCAGTTGGGAACCAGCAGTCCTGGATTATGAGAGGTATGTCTGCTGCTCATTTAGGCCCAATCCCACCAGATACCTTTGAGGGGTCCCAGATTGGAGAGGGTGCAGGCTGGGCTGAGGGACACACCCCGCCTTCCCACCCCGTGCACAAGTTTCGTGCACCAGGCCTTTAGTTTGTTTATGAAACACAAGAGGTATCATATACAAATAGATTCATGAGATTCACAGAATCACTAAACTATCTTGATTTCATAGTTGTAAAATGTGTGTCTCCGTTCTTAAACTGTTAACATTATTTCAGCTATTTTTTTTTTAATCTCAGATACGTTTTCATCTATTTCAGAGATAAAGAGAGAGGTAGAGAGCAATAGAAATATCATTGATGATAGAGAATTATTGATCGGCTGCCTCTTGCACACCCACACTGGGGATTGAGCCCACAACCTGGTCGTGTACCCTGACCAGGAATCAAACCAGTGACCTCTTGGTGCATGGGTCAGAGCTTAACCACTGAGCAATGCCAGCTGGCCCAGGCATAATAATGTTTTTCAAAGATTGCTCAGAGTAAATTTCCAACTAGGATTGTAGTTCCTATGTGTTCTATTCCATGAGACCTGAATTCCATTAACAAACCCCTTTAATTCAAAGTTCTGCATGAATTTTTTCTTCTGTTTTCTTTTTCTGTGTGTTCAAAAGTATGGCACATGATGCGGAAACATTGGCATCACAAGTGACAGTTA
The DNA here is from genome assembly GCA_963693515.1 of Pipistrellus nathusii. Taxonomy (NCBI): domain Eukaryota; kingdom Metazoa; phylum Chordata; class Mammalia; order Chiroptera; family Vespertilionidae; genus Pipistrellus; species Pipistrellus nathusii. Next base: position 46,929,608 of record OY882872.1, on the reverse strand, counting down.
AGCCTGTGACACAGGTGGGAACACAGGCCCCATCTCAGAACAAGAATCAGAATCTGTGGCTTTACAGAAGTTCATTTTGTTGGGGTCTGCTTCACACTTGAGAAGAAGTCCATGTACTTCCAAGCCAGCATGACATTTCCAGCAGAGACATAGACACCACTGACCCTTATTTTAAAAAAATATATTTTATTGATTTTTTACAGAGAGGAAGGGAGAGGTATAGAGAGCTAGAAACATTAATGAGAGAGAAACATCAACCAGCCACCTCCTGCACACCCCCCACAGGAGAAGTGCTCAAAACCAAGGCACCTGCTCTTGACTGGAACCTGGGACCCTTCAGTCTGCAGGCCATTGCTCTATCCACTGAGCCAAACGAGTTTCAGCAACACCACTGACCCTTAATAATGGAAACACAGCCCTCAGAAATCCATATGCCTGTGTCCATGCCTTTATTTTTCACTTATTTATTTATTAAATATTTTTTTTATTGATTTTCTACAGAGAGGAAGAGAGGGGGGTAGAGAGTTAGAAACATCGAGGAGAAGGAAACATAGATCAGCTGCCTCTTGCACACCCCCCACTGGGGATGTGCCCACAACCAAGGTACATGCCCTTGACCGGAATCGAACCTGGGACCTCCATCTGCTCTATCCAATGAGCCAAACCGGTTTCGGCTATTTTTAACTTATTTTTTAAATATTTTTTTTATTGATTTTAGAGAATAATGGAGAGAGACACAGAGAGAGAGAGAAACAATGATGAAAGAGAATCATTGATCGGCTGCTTCCAGCACATCCCAAACTGGGAATGGAGCTCGCAACCCAGGGATGTCCCCTTGGGTTGAATTGAGCCTGCATAGTCCGATACTATATCCACTGAGCTAAACTGGCTAGGGCTATGCCTTCATTTTAAAGTGTTTTTTTTTTTCCTGAAAAGTAAAATCTGTACTATGGACTTGTGGACATGTGTCATCCTCATGTATCAGTGTTTGAAATCACATCAGAGAATGTTCCTGGGGCAAAGTGACCTTATTGGGTGATTCAGGATACCCTCCTACGTCCAAACCTGTTCTTCGGACACTGTTTTCTTTTCTTTCTTTTTTTTTAAAAATATATTTTATTGATTTTTTAATAGGAAGAGAGAGGGATAGACAGAAACACCGATGAGAGAGAATCATCGATCAGTTTCCTCTTGCACAACCCCTATTGGGGATGTGCCTGCAACCAAGGTATATGCCCTTGACCGGAATCAAAGCCCCGAATTTTCAGTCTGCAGGCGATGCTCTATCCACTGAGCCAAACCGGTTTTGGCTGACACTGTTTTCTTGTTGGGTGACGTTATGAACTCTTCTAGTGACCTCTGGTAACTGTCTTTTCTTTCAGGGACCATTGTCCTTCGGGGATGTGGCCATAGACTTCTCTCAGGAGGAGTGGGAATGCCTGGACCCAGCCCAGCGGCAGTTGTACCTGGATGTGATGTTGGAGAACTGCAGCAACCTGGCCTCCCTGGGTGAGGATGACTTCCTTTCCGAGTTCCTACTCCAGCCGCAGGGTTTGTTTCCTTTATTGTTTTAACATCTATCAGGGCCTTCTGCTTTCTGTGTTAGATTCCTGCTCTTGTGGAACAAACTGGCCCCTAGCTGTTTTGGCTCAGTGGAGAGTACACCGGTCTGCAAACTGAAAGGTCCAGGTTTGATTCTGGTCAAAGGCCAATGCCAGGGTTGCTGGCTTACTCCCCAGTAGGGGGCGTGCATGAGATACCCCATCAATGATTTTCATCATTGATGTTTCTTTCTCTCTCCCTGCCTCTCTGAAAGCAATGAAAAAATGTATTTTTTTAATTTTTATTTTTTAAAGGAACAGCCGGAACCAGAGTGGCTCAGTGGATAGAGCATGGGCCTGCGGACTGAAGGGTCCCAGGTTCAATTCCGGTCAAGGGCATGTGCCTTGGTTGCGGGCACATCCCTGGTGTGGGGGTGTGCAGGAGGCAGCTGATTGATGTTTCTCTCTCATCGATGTTTCTGACTCTCTATCCCTCTCTCTTCCTCTCTGTAAAAAATCAATAAAATAAATTATTTTAAAAAAAAAAAGGAACAAATTGGGGTCCTTGGAATTGAGAAGGCTTTGTGATGTATGTAAATTAGGAAGTCAGTGTTTACATGTTGTCTACACTGATTAATGTTCTATCAGAAAATAATAGTTTAGAAAATAATTTTCTAGAATATTTTTTTTTTTTTACCCATTTACCCAATTTCTTTATTGCCATTCAGTTCTCAGTTGTGTCATGCACAATAGACACTTGTTCAAGAGGCTTCAAAAGAGGGAGATCATTGAACATGCACTTTCCTCATCTCTCTCTCCAGCAAAAACAAACAAACTAGGAATTGGGAGTGTTTTTATAATATCGCCATGTGTGCCAGGGGGTTTGAGCAGGTATCATTGGCAAATGTAAGCAACTCTTTGTCCCTCTTTGATTTGCATTTTCCTCATTGTACCTATCTGAACTTTGGTTGAATCCTTCACTAGTTATTGGAGTACTCAAAACTGTCACTTGGCCTATAGTTGTTGGTAACTTCAAAGTGCCAAACTGATTGTCAAAACTGAAAATTTTTTTCTTTTCAGCTATGTCATCTGAAGATGACCAGGCCCTTATGCCAAAGTCTGGAATAAAAGATTTATTCTCTGAAAAAAAACTGGTAAGATATAAAGGTTGTCACTTTCATAATATACACTTAATGAAAGTCTTGGAATTTCAGAAGAGTGTGATGAGAAGAAAGGATGTTAATATAAACAGAACTAATCTGGAACAGTTATTTATTTTTTAAAATATATTTTATTGATTTTTCACAGAGAGGAAGAGAGAAGGATAGAGAGTTAGAAACATTGACGAGAGAGAATCATCGATCAGCTGCCTCTTGCACACTCCCGACCAGGGATGTGCTTGCAACCAAGGTACATGCCCTTGACTGGAATCAAACCCAGGACCTTTCAGTCCGCAGGCCGATGCTCTAACCACTAAGCTAAACCGGTGTCGGCTAATCTAGAACAGTTATCAGAAAAAAAATAGTTTTTACCTAAAGAGGTTAAGTGTAGTATGAATTTAGAAAATCTTCAGTATTGAAGTTAGTTACATTGGCAGATAAGTGTGTTTTTGCATGTGAAGGTTGAAAACAACTTTTTACTTTTATGCATTCTTGTAAAGGAAATCTGGAAAAACTAGGAATTCGCACAGTCTATAGTGTAAACAGTCTTTTGAATTGTTTAAAATGTAGGGTGGGCCAAAACCGGATTGCCTTAGTGGATAGAGCATCAGCCTTTGGACTGAAAGGTCCCAGGTTCGATTCTGGTCAAGAGCATGTACCTTGGTTGCAGGCACATCCCCAGTGGAGGGTGTGCAGGGGTCCACTGATCAATGTTTCTCTCTCATCAATGTTTCTAACTCTCTATCCCTTCTAAAAAAATCAATAAAATGTTTTTAAAAATAAATAAAATTAAAAAAATAAAATATAGAGTAGGATTCTGTTTTCATGCAATCATTTCTAAAATGTAGGGATTTATAATGTACCTATAAAATTTAAATTATTCAATTTGGAAATCTTATTAATATTATTACTATTAAGTAGATTTTTATTACATTCATAGAGGTAGTGAGAGAGAAACATTAGTATGAGAGAATCATTGATTGGCTTCCTCCTGCATGTCTCCCTCCTTCCCCCTCCACCCCCGAGAATTAAATGTATAACCTGAGCATGTGCCCTTGACTGGATTTGAATCCAGGACCCTTCATTCCTCAGGGAAATGCTCTATCTTTTGAGCCAATACAGCTAGGGCTTTTATTTTTTATTTTAAAAATATTTTTATTGATTTTAGATAGGAAGGTAGAGGAAAAGAAAGAGGCATACATCAATGAAGAGAGACTACCCTAACAAGTTTGGCTCAGTGGATAGAATGTCAGCCTACAGACTCAAGGGTCCCAAGTTCAATTCTGGTCAAGGGTATCTACCTTGATTGCGGGCACACCCCAGTAGGGGATGGGCAGGAGGCAGCTGATAGATGTTTCTCACTCATTGTTATTTCTCTTTCTATCCCTCTCCCTTCCTCTCTGTAAAAAATAATTTAAAAATATTTTTAAAAAAGAAAAAAGATGATGCCGAGACCGGTTTGGCTCAGTGGATAGAGCATCGGCCTGTGGACTGAAAGGTCCCGGGTTTGATTCTGGTCAGGGCTGTGTACCTTGGTTGTGGGCACATCCCCAGTAGGGGTGGTGCAGGAGGCAGCGGATCGATGTTTCTCTCTTTCAATATCTATCTCTCTATCCCTCTCTCTTCCTCTCTGTAAAAAATCAATAAAATATATTTTTTAAAAAATGAGAGACAGCCGGGACCGGTTTGGCTCAATGGATAGAGCGTCGGCTTGGGGACTGAAGGGTCCCGGGTTTGATTCCGGTCAAGGGCATGTACCTTGGCTGCGGGCAGATCCTCAGTAGGGGGTGTGCAAGAGGCATCTGATCGATGACTCTCTCATCGATGTTTCTAGCTCTCTATCTCTCTCCTTTCCTCTCTGTACAAAATCAATAAAATATATTTAAAAAAAAAAAAATGAGAGACAATCATTCCTTGGTTGCCTCCTGGTTTCCTCACACTGGGGACCGATTTCAAACGTGGGGCTTGTGCCTGACTCAGAATAGAACCATGACCATCTTGTTCATACCTTAAAGCTCAACCATGCCGAAACCCATTTGGCTCAGTGGATAAAGCGTCGGCCTGTGGAATGACGGGTCCTAGGTTCGATTCCGGTCAAGGGCATGCACCTTGGTTGTGGGCATATCCCCAGTGGGGGATATGCGGGAGGCAGCTGATCGATGTGTGTTTCTCATCGATGTTTCTGGCTTTCTATACCTCTCTCTTCCTTTCTGTAAAAACTCAATAAAATATATATATTTTTTAAAAAATCTCAACCAATGAGTCATTATTGCTGGACCGTTTGGCAATCTTTTAAACAAGGATTTATTCTTCCTATGAAAATTAATTTTTTGTGTGTGTGTGTATAATTTTAATAAATTGGAAAGCTTTCTTTACACAACTCTCTTGGTTTGATGAGTATCCTAAAATGGTTCTTATGGAACAATTGTACATGTTTAATGAAATTATAACTATCACTAATGGCCTTTCTGTCTCCCATTATTACCAGAGTACATATAACGGAGAGAGAACTTATCAGTGGTTTCGACATTGGAAAAACTTTAAGCAAGACTCATATCTTAATAATCAGTGGAGAAGCGAGCTTGCAGAGGACCGTTATAAAAATGGAAAAGTCATTGACCAAATGTGCAGTCACAGTTCACGTCAGGTTATTCTGATTGTGGAGAAGACACACCAAGGAAGTCAATGTGTCCAGTCTTTTCAGCAGTCTTTAAATTATACTGAACAAGGGTATATTCATACTCGGGAAGAGACTTACAAATGGAATCCTTGTGGTAGAATCTCCAGTGAAATATTCAGTCTAAATAAAATGGAAAAAATCCATAATGGAGGAAAACCTTATACATATAAAGATTCTGGTGGAACATCTAATTGGCCTTCAGGCTGTACTCTAAACCAGAGAATTCATCCTGGAGAGAAGCCTTACAAATGTAAAGCATGCGGCAAAGCCTTTAAATGTCATTCATCTCTTATTGTACATAAGGGAAGAATTCATTCTATTGCAAAATTTTGCAAACTCGAAGAAAATGGAACAGGCTTCAGTCAATCCTCAAGACATACTCAACATCATAGAAATCACACGGGAGAAAAGTCGTATAAATGTTCAGAATGTGACAAAACGTTTACCCGGCGCTCAACCCTCAGTATTCATCTGAGAATTCACACTGGAGAGAAACCTTATGACTGTAGAGATTGTGGCAAAGCCTGGGGAAGCTTCTCAGACCTTACTAAGCATCAGAGAGTTCATACTGGAGAGAAGCCTTATAAATGTGGAGAATGTGACAAAGCCTTTAGATGGTCCTCAGATCTTACTAAGCATCAGAGAGTTCATAGTGGAGAACAGCCTTATAAATGTAGAGAATGTGGCAAAGCCTTCACATTGTCCTTATACCTTACTAGGCATCAGAGAGTCCATACCGGAGAGAAGCCTTATAAATGTAGAGTATGTGGCAAAGCCTTTACACTGTCTTTATACCTTACGAGGCATCAGAGACTTCATACTGGAGAGAAGCCTCATATATGTGGAGAATGTGGGAAAGCCTTTAGATGGTTCTCACACCTTACTGCGCATCAGAGAGTTCACACTGGAGTTCAGCCCTATAAATGTAGAGAATGTGGCAAGGCCTTTAAATGGTCCTCAGACCTTACTACTCACCAGAGAGTTCACACTGGAGAGAAGCCCTTTAAATGTAGAGAATGTGGCAAAGTCTTTAGCCGGCCGTCAAGCCTTAGCATTCATCTGAGACTTCATTCTGGAGAGAAGTTTTATAAATGTAATGAATGTGGCAAAGCCTTTACACAGTCCTCACACCTTACTTATCATCAGAGAATTCACTCCGGAGAGGTGTCTTATAAATGTAGAGAATGTGGCAAAGCCTTCAGCGGAGCATCAGACCTTACTTATCAGAGACTTCACGGTGGAGAGAACCCTTATATATGCGAAGAATGTGGCAAAACCAGTGTAGCACCATACCTTCCTTATCAGAGAGTTCACACTGGAGAGAAGCCTTATAAATGTACTGAATGTGGCAAAGCCTTTAGCCAGTCCTCACACTTTACTTGTCATCAGAGAGTTCACACAGGAGAGAAGCCTTATAAATGCAGAGAATGTGGCAAAGCCTTTGGCAGCTCCTCGGGGCTTACGAGGCATCAGAGAGTGCACACGGGAGAGAAGCCTTACAAATGTGGAGATTGTGGCAAAGCCTTTAGATGGTCTGCAGATCTTATTCCACATCAGAGAGTCCATACTGGAGAGAAACCTTATAAATGCAGAGAATGTGGCAAAGCCTTTAGAAGGTCCTCAGATCTTACTAATCATCACAGAGTTCACACTGGAGAGAAGCCTTATCAATGTAGAGAGTGTGGCAAAGTCTTTACACTGTCCTTATACCTGACGAGGCATGAAAGAGTTCATACTCAAGAGAAGCCTTACATCTGTGGAGAATGTGGCAAAACCTTTACACTGTACTCATATCTAACTAGGCATCAGAGACTTCATACTGGAGAGAAGCCTCATAAATGTGGAGAATGTGGCAAAGGCTTTAGATGGTCTTCACACCTTACTACGCATCAAAGAGTTCATGCTGGGGGAAAATCTTATAAATGTAGAGAATGTGGCGAGGCCTTTTGCCAGCCCTCAACCCTTAGCATTCATCAGAGACTTCATACTGAGGAGCAGCTTTATAAATGTAATGAATGTGGCAAAACTTTTACAGAGTCCTCACACCTTACTTGTCATCAGAGAATTCACACTGGAGAGGAGTCTTACAAATGTGGAGAATGGCAAAATCTTGAGTGGAACATCAGTCCTTACTTACCAGAGACTTCACAGTGGAGGGGATCCTTATATATGTAGAGAATGTGGTAAAACCTTCAATGTAGCATCCGATCTCACTTATCAGAGTTCACATTGGAGAAAAGGCTTATAAATGTAGACAATGTGGCAAAGCCTTTACCATCTGCAATTCTTAACATCAGAGAATTCACACCAGAGAGAATATATTAAGATATAGAATGTGGCAAAGTCTTTAATCACTCATCCTTTACTACTCTTCAGAGACTTCACACCAGAGAGAAGTTTTATTTATTTATATATATATATATATATATATATATTATATATATATATATATATATATATAATATATATATAGTGGCAAATCCATTGGCAGTTCTTCAAAATTTAATACACAGCAGAGAGTTCATCATACTTGAGAGAAGACTTAGAGATGTGTGGAGTTTCCTATGTCCTGGACCAGCAGGAGAACATATTGAACATCACAAAATTCATTCTGGAAAGAAGCCTTATGAATGGGGGAGAAAAAAAAAAAAGCTTTGGAAAGTCATTCAGATGTTATTGTACTTGAGAGGCTTCCTAACAGAGGGAGACCATACAAATGTAGAGAATAGGCTGGAGCCTTTACCTACAGCTCAATATTTACTAAACATCAGAGATTTTATACTGGAGGGAACCTTACTCCATAGAAAATGTGAGAAAGCACTGGCTGGCATGTCTCAGTTGTTTAGCTTTGACCTGTGAACCACAAGGTTAGGGTGCAATTCCTGGTCAGAGCACATGCTCTGATTGCAGACTCAATTTCCATTGTGCACATGCAGGAGCTAGCTGATCCATGATTCCCATTTATCATTGATATTTCTATCACACAGTTTCCTCTCTGAAGTCAATAAAAATACTGTTTGAAAAAAGAAAAAATGTGAGGAAAGCTTTAGTCTGTGTTTATTCCTTCCTGTACATCAGAGAGTTTATACTGGAGAGAAACCTTGCAAATATAACGAGTGAGGTTAATCCTTTTCTTGTCAATGGAGTCTTATTCAACACCAGCGATTCCATTGTGAAAGAAAGCCTTACAAATATGAAGAATGAGACACAATTTTTAATTATCCTCTTGCTCAACACAAGAGAACTCGTACTGGAGCGAACACCTATAAATGTACTGTGTGTGACTTTGATAAGCAGTGGGGTTGCCCACACTGTGTTGCTTCTTGGTAGAGTGTCAACCATGAACCAGGAAGTCAGTGCTCATTTCCCAATCAAGGCTTATGCCCTGTTTGTGTGCTAGATACCCAGTAGGATTCAAGCAAATGCAGTTGATTGATGATTCTGTGTTACTACTGTTTCTATTTATCTCCCTCTCCCTTCTCTCTCAAATCCAATACCAGTGATGTTTTAGTACAAGGTAGGAGATGTTTCAGACCCTGGATGCAGAATTGCCATGAACTCTGCATTGGAGAGAGGACACCTGTTTTCAAGCTGAACACAGAAATTAGTTTCTTTTATTTCATATTTCTCTGTGTTGTGTGGTGTGTGTTTTTCTCATTTTTCTACCTAGCTGATACTCTTTTTCTGTACTGATATAACAATGGCATCTAAACATCTTCCTCTCACATAAGCCCTTCTGGCCCCTAGAGCTTCAGTAGTTTAGAATTTTATGAATTCAATAACATCAGAATTTTGGCAGAATTTTGATTTATATTCATGGAGTAGGAGGACTAACATTAATGTTTCATGTTGGATTCTAGATTTTAAATATGAATATTAATTTTTGAATTACAATAAATTGGCTTCTGTGTACTTTATGACTGGAATTATTTTCCTTGTCCTGATTTTCGTTGTATCCTTAAGAATTTCTTAGCCAAAACCATTTTGGCTCAGTGGATAGATCGTCGGCCTGCGGACTGAAAGATCCTGGGTTCAATTCCAGTCAAGGGCATGTACCTTGGTTGCAGACATATCCCCAGTAGGGGGTGTGCAGGAGGCAGCTGATCAATGTTTCTTTCTCATCAATGTTTCTAACTATATCCCTTTCTCTCTGTAAAAAATCAACAAAATATATTTTAAAAAACAAAAATAATAAAAATTAAAGAATTTCTTAGTGTATTATAGCTGGTTTGGCTCAGTGTAGAGAACATCAGCCTACAGACTGAACAGTCCAAGCCAGGACCGGTTTGGCTCAATGGATAGAGTGTCAGCTTGGGGACTGAAGGGTCCCGGGTTCGATTCCGGTCAAGGGCATGTACCTTGGTTGCGGGCATATCCCCAGTAGGGGGTGTGCAAGAGGCAGCTGATCGATGACCCTCTCTCATCGATGTTTCTAACTCTCTATCTCTCTCCCTTCCTCTCTGTATAAAATCAATAAAATATATTAAAAAAAATTTAAAAAAAAAAAAAAAAAAAACAGACTGAACAGTCCAAGATTTGATTCCGGCCAAGGACACATGCCTGGATTGTGTGCAGGAGGCAGCCAATTGATGATTCTCATCATTGATGTTGCTATCTCTCCCTTTTCCTTCTCTGAAATCAATAAAGAAAAAACAGAATTTCTCAGTTACCTCATTAACTTCTTTCTTGGGATGGACTCAGCTTGTGTTAACAGGTTTTATTGTCATCTACTTGAATGTCGCTGGATATTGGTCATTCAAGAGGAATCCCAGAGACCATGGCAGATTTGCAGTTCAAAATTTTTATTATATTGCATCAAAGTTATTATGTATATTGACAGCATGATTACAGTTATGTCCATCGGCATTAGTTGCCCCTGCAGCTTTTTACAAATCATCACTTCACTATAAGTTCCAGGGACAGCAGGTAAGCAGAGGTAGAAATGAAAGCCCCATATTCCTTCTCCAGTGTACTGTTGTAAATGTGTATAAGCTGGTAAATATCAGTTCTTTTACATGGGCCATCCCTTAGGATCACACAGTGATTAATGATTAAGTTGGTTAAAGAAATTAGATACTGGATACTAGTTCCTGACATTCCTATGGACATTTATACATATAAGAATCTACTGATATTTTGTGACTAGGTCTCTATTTGGACCAGGTTCTTTATGGGTTTGTTCTGTTCAGGGCAAACTGTTGGATCTGGATCATTCATAGGAATTTGATGTCACATAGACAATAGTTCCATTTTCTGGTAGTGTAGTGAAGAATATTGATGAGGTGTATTGGTGCAAAATATACGTAAGGTTTGTTTTTCACATGGTCATTAGGAGAGTAGATGCAGACATTGTTCCTAGGCTTAGATGGCCTTCTGTCTTCATTTTGACCAGAATGCATTTTTTTCTGCTTTGGGGTGAAAAGCTCTAAGCGATTTCAACATTTTTTATCTCATGCCACAAATGGAGTAATTACTGAAATTCAGAGGTCCACCAAAATATATATATTTCCAATGTGTCACAAAAATGTCTGACTTTGATTCAGGCACACCATACAGCTATTACTGTGCTGCCTGTTGTCACATTTAATTGGACAGTCTATGGCTAATGGAGTCTGTAGTATTGACTGAACAGCCAGGTGTTGCTTGTTCTAAAAAATGGTGCAACACACCAGTTTCCTTGTGTGACACTCCATTTGATAATCATTGTTATAAACATTCAATCCACCGTGTCTAATGAGTAATTTAAGACTACTTTTACTGTGTTGACTTCTTTTCTTTCTGGCAGATATATTTATTGAGGTCAATGGAAGCATCAGCCTGTGGACTGAGAGGTCCCGGGTTCGATTCCGGTCAGAGGCATGTACCCCAGTGGCCAGGGTGCAGGAGGCAGCTGGTTGATGTTTCTCTCTCATTGATGTTTCTAGCTCTCTATCCCTCTCTTTCACTCTCTGTAAAAAAAATAAAATAAAATAAAAAATCAATAGCTAAGGTTGGTTTAGCTCAGTGGGTAGAGCATCGGCCTGTGGAATGAAGGATCCCTGATTTGATTCCAGTCAAGGACATGTACCTTGCTTGTAGGCACATCCCCAGTGTGTGGGGAGGGTGTTGGAGGCAGTTGATGGGTGATTCTCTGTCATCAATATTTCTAACTCTATTCCTCTCTCTTCCTCTCTGTAAAAGATCAATAAAATATATATATTTTAAAAAGCAATAAAAATATATTTAAAAAAATAAATGAAAACAATGATTATCAAGAAATACCAAAGTCAGGCCAGTCAGCCAGATTCATAGTCGTCTTCTTCTCCTTTTTCTTCTACTTTTAAAATACATTTTATTGATTTTTTTCAGAGAGGAAGGGAGAGGGATAGAGAGCTAGAAACATCGATGAGTGAGAAACATCGACCATCTGTCTCCTGCACAATCCCCACCAGGGATGTACTCTCAAACAAGGTACATGCCCTTGACTGGAATCGAACCTGGGACCCTTCAGTCCACACGCTGACCTCTATCCATGAGCCAAACTGGTTTTGGCTCCACAATCTTCTTTAGGATGATTCTCTGTGGGTGGTTCAGGTCAGAGGTCACCTACCACTCTTGGATGCCGATTGTTCAGCCTGTGTGCTGCTTTCACCTGGGAGTGTTGGATCCAGGTGTTCAGTCCTGCAACATTGAGAGCTGAGGGGGTGGTCAGTACAACTGGATAAGGTTCAATTCTGGTCAAGGGCATGTACCTTGGTTGTGGGCACATCCCCAGTAGGGGGTGTGCAAGAGGCAACTGATCGATGATTCTCTCTCATCGATGTTTCTAATTCTCTATCCCTCTCTCTTACTCTCTGTAAAAAAAAAAAAAAATCAATAAAAGTCTGGTTTAGCTCAGTGAATAGAGCGTCAGACAGCAGACTCAAGGGTCCGAGGTTTGATTCTGTTCAAGAGCATGTACCTTGGTTGTGGGCGCATCCCCAGTAGGAGGTGTGCAGAAGGCAGCTGATGGATGTTTCTCATCAATATTTTTATCTCTCCCTCTTCCTTCCTCTCTGTAAGAAATAAATCATATATATATGTATATATATATATAAAATTTTTAAAAGACACAGCACGAAATTAATCTCTACCTTTTGGGTCCCAAAGATCCTTTTCTACAGTGAATTTTGCTGTAGTGAGAGATGTAATTTTGGACTTTGTACAGTTAATAGGTATGTGAATAAGCGTGCTCAGAGTTAGCTGACCCATATGGAAATCCTGACTCTTAAAGAAGTCAGCATGTTGCCGGGACCGGTTTGGCTCAGTGGATAGAGCTTCGGTCTGCGGACTGAAAGGTCCCGGGTTCGATTCCGGTCAAGGGCATGTACCTTGGTTGTGGGCACATCCCCGGTAGGGGATGTGCAAGAGGCAGCTGGTCGATGTTTCTCTCTCATTGAATTTCTAGCTCTCTATCGCTCTCACTTTCTCTCTGTTAAAAATCAATAAAATATATTAAATATATATGTATATATATACATATATATTATTGATTTTTTACAGAGAGGGAGAGGGATAGAGTTAGAAACATTGATGAGAGAGAATCATCAACCAGCTGCCTCCTGCACAGCCCCCACCGGGGATGTGCCCGCAACCAAGGTACATGCCCTTGACCCGAATCGAACCCGGGACCTTTCAGTCTGCAGACTGACGCTCTACCACTGAGCCAAACCGGCTTTGGCAAAATATATATATATTTTTTAAAAAGATATTGTTCTCAAAAACCTAAAAAAATTTCCAAGGTATATATTTTAAATTAAATTTTAAAGTATCACATAATTCACACTTGATGAATAGTCAATACTTTTTAGGTATTATTTTAAGTCAGAATATTTATAGAGAATAACACAATGTTTAAATGAGCATAAATAATTTTTAGTATGCTTAAATATATTAAAAGAAGCAAATGTTTCCATAAGTATAATTACAGTGTTGTGTATTTTTTTATATTATTTGAGAAATACTGAAAAGGAAATATTAATGTGATTCTGCTCCCATATCACAGATGCTATCATGTTGTATTCCTGGTGTTTGTGTGAAATCATGGGGTTGTTACTGCCTTAAAGACCTGTGAGGTCTTTTGTATTCTGTGGGTTTGACGTATTTTTTCCCATGGAATATTGCATATATTGTAATGCACACTGCTTGAAGACCATCTAAATGGAGATTGTGGTTGATTTAGAATGTTTTATATCATCACCTAGGGCATTATAAACTAAATTTTCCAAGTTAAACTTTCAGAAAAATATGGTGGCAGTTCATTAAAAGCCTGATGTGTCTTCATAGTCGCCATAGGTAGAAGTGATGAACATTGCTTGATGTGGTAAAATAAAGAAGATATGAGGCATATCTGAGAACAGATAAGGCAACTCGTCCCTAAGTGCATAAAATTATTGTAGATTTTCATGTTTTATAAATTTTTAGCCTCCATTCAAAAGACCAGATGAAGCACAGTTGTTATTATATCACAATGCCACGACCTTCCCAGCGAGTTCAGGCTGCGAACACCAGGGCCACACACTTTTAAAAAGAAATCCAAAAGGAAGGCTGCATCATGATCTCTCATTACCGTTTCAAAAGTGCTTCTCTCTGAGTAAACTTGAACATTTCGGCAGACATTCAGGCAGCTTTTTCGGTAAAAAGATGTTTACATGACTCCTATTGCTGTTCCCATGGAAACCTGGCGGTGGCAGGTGTTGAGAACACAGTGGGTGTAACACTTTGGGAAACGCTCTTTCGGGTTGTTTTCCTCGGCCAGTTCCCCTCCACGCGCCACACGGTCCTCCTCCTCCTTCCCACCCCTCCTTCGGCCCAGGGAACAGAATGTCTGCGAACGGATCCCTCAGAAGCTCTAGGCCGCCCCCGTCCCTTCCTCAGCCTGGTTCCTCAGGGTTCCTCCTAGTAACTGCGCGAGCCTGGCCCCTCCTTAGGCCACGCCCCTGCCTCCCCCCCCTTCTATCCGGCATTTTCCTCCAATCAGCGGCAGCCGGCCAGCCCTCAGGCCCCGCCCCCTGGCCGTGCGCTCCGCCCGCGCTCCGCCCTCAGGACGCCCCCCCAGGGCAGCCCAGCGCCATTTTGTCCCTTAGGCCACGCCCCGTAGTCAACTCAGTTCCGGGCTCGCTCCCATCCGGGCTTTTCCCCCAATCAGCGGCAGCCGGCCAGCCTCAGTCCCCGCCCCCTGGGCCTGGCGCTCCGCCCACGCCCCGCCCTCAGAACGCGCCCCCAGGGCAGCCCGGCGCCATTTTGTGTGAAGGCTGAGGACGGGATGTGGAGGCGGCGGAGGAGGCGGCAGAGGTGGAGGCCGCGCTGTGAGGCGGTAACTGCCGTCTCCCTGGTGTCGCCTGCGCGTCGCCATCCCGCCTTTGTCCGTTTCACTGGGTTTGCTGGTCCCAACGCCCCTTCGAGTCCCCTCAGCCGGCTCTGCAGAGTCCGGGCTCCTCCCCCGGTGTTTTAAACGGCTTTTGGTCTACTGGTGGGGACTTTTTTTATTTGATTTACTTTATTGATTTTTACAGAGAGGAAGGGAGAGGCATAGAGTTAGAAACCGATGGGCTGCCTCCTGCACGCCTCCCACTGGGTACGTGCCCTTGGCCGGAATAGAACCCGGGACCTTTCAGTCCTCAGGCCGGTGCTCTATCCGCTGAGCCACACCTATCAGGGCTAGTGGCGACTTTTGAGTCATTTCTGTTTCTGTTTTTTTTTTGTTTGTTTGTTTGTTTTTTTTTTTTACCTTTTCATGAACTCCCGTCCTGTCCCGCGCCATTGAAGTCCCTCCGGGAACTGGATTGTGCCGCCCCCTCGCGTTCGAAGCTCCTGGGGGCAGTGTCCCCACCGGCACCAGCCGATCCATAGCCCCCCCTGGTTCTGGGGTTCAGGCGACCCCGCCCCAGTCCGGACACCCCACCCCAGACACCCTCCCAGGCCCCTATGAGTCCAGGGCGCCTCAGGCCTTATTTTTGTATTAACAGTTGCTGATCCACCAGGGCTGGGCTGTGACCTGAAGGTGAGTGTGGGCTCACCCCCAACACAGCGGGTGTGTGTGTGTGTGTGTGTGTGAATAAACAAACGGCAGGCTTTCATATTTATACGTTTTTCAGTGCTTTGTTTTCCAAATTTGGAACGAGACTTCCGGGCCTTATGAGGAAAAGTCCTGTGAGCTGGGACAGGCCGTGAGACCACCTCTCAAGACCAGGCTGACAAGGCTGCCTGGACATCGTTTATGGCCTCTCTGGAATGGGAGTGGTCTTATTTTCCCCTGTTATTTAAGCAAGCGTTTACAGAAGCCAGAATAGCAGGGTTAAATTTTAAACAGCAGGAAAGGAAACGCTGTTTTGCGGGGTGTGGGTGAGAAGGCAGGCGCTCCCTAACCGCTGTGGCTCAGTGGATACAGCGTCGGGCTACAGACTGAAGGGTCCCCAGTTCGATTCCGGTCAAGGGCACATACATTGGTTGCGGGCACATCCCCAGTGTGTGTGTGTGTGGGGGGGGGGGGGGAGGGTGCAGGAGGCAGCTGATCGATGATTCTCATCGATGGTTCTAGCTCTCTATCCCTCTCCCTTCCTCTCTGTACAAAAAAACAATAAAATACATGCATATATATTTAAATATATTTTGTTGATCTTTCACAGAGAGGAAAAGAGAGGGATAGAGAGCTAGAAACATCCATCAGCCGCCTCTTGCACACCCCCCACTGGGGATGTGCCCGCAAACCCAGGTACATGCCCTTGACCGGAACCGATCCCGGGACCCTTCAGCCCGCAGGCCGACGCTCTATCCATTGAGTCAAACCGGTTTCGGCAATAATATATATATATATATATATATATATATATATATATATATATATATATATATTTTTTTTTTTTTTTTTTTTTTTTTTTTTTTTTAAAGAAAGAGCTGAAACCGGTTTGGCTCAGTGGTAGAGCGTCGGTCTGCGGACTGAAAGGTCCCGGGTTCGATTCCGGTCAAGGGCATGTACATTGGTTGCGGGCACATCCCCGGTGGGGGGTGTGCAGGAGGCAGCTCGTCAATGTTTCTCTCCCATCAACGTTTCTAGCTCTCCGTCTCTCTCCCTTCCTCTCTGTAAAAAATCAATAAAATATATATTTTAAAATAAATAAATAAATATGAAAAAGAAAGAAAGAAAGAAGGAGAGGCGCGCTGCCCCCACAGAAAGGGAATCCTGGGCGTGAATCCCGGCTCGGCCGCTCCGCCCGGTTGGTTCCCTCCCTGAGGTCACCGCGCTGCCGGGCCTCCCAGGCACCAGCTCCCAGAAGCCCCGCGTCTTCGCCCACAGGGCGCATGTGCCCTCAGCAGGGCCCGCCCCGGAACTGCCCCCTCGCTTCCGGGCCGTGTCCCAGCCCCGGAAACCAGCGGCTGGGGGAAGGTGGCACTGCCGAGCGTGAGTTTCCTTCTTTCTAGTTTAAGCCCGCGTTTCACTTTCTCCCTTGGCCCCCGGGCCTGGGGTTTGGCCCGGACCTTCAGGTCGCCCTCCTCCCCCGTCCGGCCTCGCCCTGGGCCTCCAGCGCTGCGCTTCCGGTTTGAAATGGCCCGGACCCTGGCCGGGGCGTGTGCGTGCGGCAGCCAGTCAGTGTGTCTCTCACATTTCTCTCTCTCCCCCTCCCTTCCACTCTCCCAAAATATGGATTTGTAGCCAGAGTGTGGGGCAAAGGAGCTGTAGACAAAAAAACAAGATTGTTTGGAGGACTGTGACATCTTTTCTTTAGGGGATGTGAATGGGCAGTGATTTTTAAAAATATATATATATTTTATTGATTTTTCACAGACAGGAAGGGAGAGCGATAGAGAGTTAGAAACATCGATCAGCTGCCTCTTGCACGCCCCCCTACTGGGGATGTGCCCGCAATCAGGGTACATGCCCTTGACCGGAATCGAACCAGGGACCTTTCAGTCCACAGGCTGATGCTCTAGCCATTGAGCCAAACCGGTTTCGGCTGGGCAGTGATTTTTATCATGCAGGATACTTCTTCTTTCTATGGGGGATGGACAGGGCCCAGGATTGAACCTGCAACTCAGGTACGTGCCCTTGACTGGGAATCGAATCTGAGACCCTTTGGTGCACGGGCCAGTGCTGTAACCATTGAGCACACCAGCCAGGGCAGAAGAGCCTTTAAGATCAAGACCCACACAGAACCATGGCGACGCCGTGCCCACCTGTAAGCCAGTAACTGAAGTAGATCTGCTTGTTCCAGGAAGCCTTGCATTGAAGGGTCATGGCTTCACCCGGCCCTGCCCGTGCTCTGCCTGAAGCCAGAGAGTCGGTCCGGGTCTCTCCCACTCGGATCACTATGAGGCATTGGGTGGGGCTCCGGGGGGGGGCTGTCTCCCCGGTACCAGTTATTTTGGGGTCTGGGCATGCCCCGGGCACACTGGTCAGATGGACCCTGGGGCTGAGCCTGCCTCTGTGTCAGAGGGAGAGGGTCTAGTCACCCAGGACCCAGAACTTTCAAAGGACTGTAGGTTTTGGTGTCTTAACTGTTATCTTTTTCTTTAAATTCTTTGATTCAGGAACCCAGCATCCGGTTTTGAATTGCTGCAGATCCAGTAATTGCTCACATTACAAAAAAGTAATTATGTGTGTATATTATGAAATGATGACAACAATCTTGCTAATGAGCTTACCATAAACTCCCATGGTTACCAGTTGTGTGTGTGGGGGGGGGTGTGTGTGTGTGAGGACATTGAAGATGTACCTTCAGCCAGTGGAAAGTATAATGTCCACTATAATTAGCTAGCGTCCCCATGCTGTAGTTGAGAGCTCTGGAATTTATTGCTTCTGCATAACTGAAGCTTGTATCTCCTGACCAATATCTCCCATTTCCGCCACAGCCAGCTTCTGGCAATCACTCTGCATTTATGACTGCGACTTTACTAGGTCCGCGTCTAAGTGAGATAATACTCATCTTTCTGTTTTAGGTTATTCTGTTTAGCCTACTGGCCTCCATATTCATCCATGTTGTCCCAATGGAAGGATGTCCATCTTGTTTTGAAGAGTGAATCACATTCATATACATTTTTCTTTTAAAAAAATATATTTTATTGCCGAAACCGGTTTGGCTCAGTGGATAGAGCGTCGGCCTGCAGACTGAAGGGTTCGGGTTCGATTCTGGTCAAGGGCATGTACCTTGGTTTCGGGCACATCTCCAGTAGGGGGTGTGCGAGAGGCAGCTGATCGATGTTTCTCATCATCCCTTCAGTCCGCAGGCCTACGCTCTATCCACTGAGCCAAACCGGTTTCAGCATATATACATTTTTCTTTATATAGTCACATGTACAGTTGTTTCTCTATTCCTCCTGGAGACCAGGGAAACAATAGTGAGATGCTACTTTCTACGTTCTAGAACAGCTAATTTAAAAACAAACCTTTGCCCTAGCCTGTTTGGCTCAATGGATAGAGCATTGGCCTGCAGACTCAAGGGTCCCAGGTTCGATTCCGGTCAAGGGCATGTACCTTGGTTGTGGGCACATCCCCAGTAGAGAGTGTGCAGGAGGCAGCTGGTCGATGTTTCTCTCTCACCGATGTTTCTAACTTTCTATCCGTCTCTCTTCCTCTCTGTAAAATATACAATATATTTTTAAAAAATCAATGACAGGGCCCCTGGCTGGTGTGGCTCAGTTGGCCCACGCACTGAGGGGTCACAGGTTCCATGCCTCCTGCCTGGGTTGCAGGTTCCATCCCCTGCCTGCAGTCCCCAGTCTGAGTGCTTTTAGGAGGCAAACATTTGAGGTCTCTCTCCCTTTCCCACATCCCCCTCCCGGGGAAAAACCAATAATCAATGGGAAAATATCCTCAAGTGAGGATTAACAACAACAACAAAACCCAATGATAGGCAAACGGGAGCCAGGAAGGCAGGGCCAGGATCTTGGTGCTCATGTTACTACGGGACTCCTGGTGCCCGCCCCCCAGGGTGTTGTGAGGATTAACCTCTCGTAATGTGGGTGAGGTTCCCATCACAGTCACCACGCCTGCTCCTGAGCCATTACTGGCTGCTCAGGGAGCGTGCGTGAAGAATGTGTGTGTCCCCGCTGTTTTCCTGCGAGACCTGCTCAGGTGTAACTGCCTTGACCGGCCTTCTGAAAGCCTGCCAGTGCCAGCCAGGCACGTGTGCCTTCAGGTTCCTGTGATTGTGGCCTTTGCTGGGAACTGACGGCAGCTGTAGCTCTTTGCTGGGATGGAGGCTGGCTGTGGGGTGAGATGCTGGTGCGAGGGCCCCGGTGTGCGGAGCGGGCTCTCTCTGTTGTGGCGCCGACAAGTCAGGGAGCCGCGGCCACCAGTGGGGAACTTGCTACCGGGCCAGGCAGAGGCCCCACCGCTGACCAGGGAACTGGGGCCTCCCCGGGGGGCAGCAGCACCAAGGGGTTTGTATGCACCTCGAACGTTGAGATGCCAGACTTGTAGCCGTGCTTGTCAGCTGGGTTCACAACCGCCGGGGGCTCCGGGCTTATTTGAGAGAAGTGAGCACAGCCCGTGGTTCAGGGCGCTAACAGGGTGCTCTGCCTGGGTTTGAAGGGGCAGGAGCGCAGCCCACATGCCGGCCTGGAGCCCCACATGTGGCCCTGCGGGTGGGATGCCCTCTCCCCCCCAGGACAGGCAAGAGGAAACTCCCGTCTGGTCTCCAGGGAGGAGCTCACTGGCCCTGCCTCTGCTGTGACAGGCCAGGAGGGGCGGCCCTTCGGCCTTCCAGGCCCACGTGGCTGTGGGTGTGATGGGGCGGGCGGAAGGGCAGTGGGGACGCCTTTGGGGGCACTCTCTCAAGGTGCAGACTCCACCCCTTAGAAAGCCACCCAGAGCAGGGCCAGGGCCACATGGCTGTGTCTCACTTCTTCCCAGGGATCACGTGCTGTTCTTTGCTAGTCCTAGAAAACACTAGGGGGCGGGCGAGAGCCAAGCCTTTGCTCCTAACACCTAGGGAGGCCCCGTGGCCATGGCAGCTGGTCGGGTGAGTTTCTGCAGGGCCAGGGGCCAGGCTGCTAGCAGAGGGGAAAGGGCAAGGGCGGGAGACCTGCTGGCAGTCTGGTTGCAGTCCAAGGACAGTGTGGGGCGGCTTGTAGCCATCAAGGAAAAGGGAAACACTTGGGTACGAGCTACTCTGCTTGTCCTGGCCGCTGGCTGGGAGGGGGAATCGGCCATATCCTCGCTGATCCCACAGCAGATAAATGTTCTGTCCAGGGTCACGGGCTGTGTTTGCTTTTCCTCCTCCAATTGGTGGATTTAGAAGCTGCACACGTTTACTTCTTAATTCTTATAGCCCTGGAAACCAATCTGTTGTTGACTACTTTTTTCATTAAAAAAAAGTTTATTGAAAGTATTACATAAACCCCTCTTCCCCCCCTTTTGGCCCCACTCCAGCCCCTATTGTCTGTGCCCATGGGTTATGCACACCTGCATACAGTCTTTGATTACCTCCCACCCACCCATCCCCCGCTCTCCCTCCGGAGTTCCACGATCGGTTCCATGCTTCCTTGTCTCTGGGTCCAATCCGTTCCTCAGTGTATTTTGTTAGATTCCTCATGAGTGAGGTCAAAGCCAGCGCTTTAGGGTGTTCCTCTCACCGCAGAGCTGCTCTCCCTGCTGTCCCTCCTGATAAGACATGGAGGAGTCCCACCACGAACTAATGACCTGCAAGCAGGGGAAAGGTTCCCTCTGACAGACCAACAGGGGGTGTCGGTACCAAGATTCCCACTGGAGGTGGAGTCTGTGCTGGGTTAGCGGTGAAGAGGAACCTTTCACGTTTAGGTCCCATCTTTGGTGGTTGTTAGCCCTCACCTGAGGATCCATTTCCATTGATTTTTAGAGAGCGTGGAAGGGAGAGGGAGAGACATGCATATAGGTTAGTTGCCTCTCTCACGCACCCCGATCAGGGCCGGGGATGGAGTCTGCAACCCAGGTACATGCCCTTGACCAGAATTGAACCTGGGACTCTTCAGTCCATGGGTGATGATGCTCTATCCACTGAGCCAAACCAGCCAGAGCTAGGTCCTATTTTGATTGACATAGAAATTTCATAAATCAGCCAAACTCGGTTTGGCTCAGTGGATAGAGCGTCAGTCTGTGGAATGAAGGGTCCCAGGTTCGATTCCAGTCAAGGGCATGTACATTGGTCGCGGGCACATCCCCACTAGGACCCTCCAGTCCATAGGCCAACGCTCTGTCCACTGCACCAAACCAGCTAGGGCCTCCATTCCTTATTTTTTATTTAATAATGCTGGAAAGAGGAATTAAGGATCCAGGAATTAAAAGGGGCAATCAGGAAATAGTATTTGGGGAAATAATTTCCTACAACCTTCTATAATCTCTGTTTTCTATTGAACAAAGTACTGGATTGAAAATTACAGACAACCACGAAAGTCATGTTCCCACCCCTTTTTAAAAATAGGTCTCATTGTCGCTAACTGAACCTGCTGACCTTTTTGGAGCACAGAAAAGCCTGGGATGTGAAGGGACAGGAGACATCTACCCAGGTACGTGGGAATGAAGAAGCAGGTGGTGCAGGTTACAGGGCCAGATGTCAGGGAGAAAGCTAGACCTTGAAATGTTGTTTGGGAAGCTCTGCCTGAATGGGAATTTTTGAGAAACCCAGGTTAATTTCTCGTCACAGAGACCCTTCCTGCTCCGCTCTGATCTCGCTCCTCTGCCCTCTAAGGGTTCTCCTGTGCTGCTGTGATCTTCCCTGGCATTTCTGATGCGTCCTAGATCTCCCCGTGGCTGGCGAGGGCCTGCATGATTTGGAATGGGTTTGGTAGATGTTCGTTCATGAAAGCAATATTTATTGAGCACCTACGATGTGCGCCCGCTGTGTGCGGCTGCACTGTGTCCTGGGCACTGTGCTGGGAACTCCTCACGTGATGTGGGTGGTCTTCAGGATGCCCAGGAAACGGATTACTACGTGGCCCCCAATTCAAGGTGCTGGGCTTGCTTTCCCAAAAGCATAGATTCTTTGTTTCTTCTTTCATTATCACGAATCATAAAAATGTCAGGCTCTAGCCAGCTGGCTCAAGTGGACTGAGCATGGGCCTGCAGACTGAAGGGTCCTGGGTTCAATTCCAGCCTCGCAGTGGTTCTCCATCTTTCTAATGCCACGACCCTTTAATACAGCTCCTCATGTTGTGGTGACCCCCAACCATAAAATTAGTTTTGTTGCTAATTCATAACTGTCATTTTGCTGTTATGAATCGTCATGTAAATCTGTGTTTTCCGATGGTCTTAGGTGACCCTGCTAGCGGTTCCCAACCCACAGGTGTGGGCATCGAAAACAATGTTCTGGTCGGGGGTCACCACAACACGAGGAGCTGTACTGAAGGGTCGCGGCATTAGAAAGGTTGAGAACCTCTGCTCTAGGGCATGTGCCTTGGTTGCAGGATCAATCCCCGGCCTTGATCAGAGCATGTATGGGAGGCAACCAATCAATGCATCTTTTCTACATTGACGTTCCTGTCTCTTCCCTCCCTCCAACTCTTTCTTAAAAAAAAAAAAAAAAAAAAAAATCAGTGGGAAAACATCTTTGGGTGAGGATTATCAACAACAAAAATAATGTTAGATGTGATGGCAACCAAATATAGAAAAAATTGAGACAAAGAGAAGGGGTGGGTTAGTGGGTCTTAGGGAGTTTTCATGGGCTCTTGGTTTGTATGTGTTCATTTTGTTAAGTCTTAGTGTGTGAAGGCAGTGAAAGGGGGCTGTGTGTTGCCCTGAAACCACAGGTTTGAAACAGAAAGAAATTCATGAAAAATTCCTTAAGTTCTTTATCGGAGTCTTGAGTCTGATCATCAGGAAGTTGAGAACGTCAGCTCAGGACGCAGGGGTAAAGGAACCCCCAGTAACTGTTCTGGTTTGAGAGGAGGGTCAGCAAATGGGGCCATTACAGGGCAGTCTCTTGGTATAGGAGCCCTTTTCTACGGAAACGGAACTGACGCCCCTCTGCTTGGGTTTCCAGGCCATTCAGGCAGAGGGACCAAATTCTGCGGCTTCTGAGCTGTGTCCTCCACGTTAGGGCTGAAGTTTAAACCAGAACCGGGATGTCAGTGGGGCCTGGAGGAGGGACTGATGGCGCCTGCTCTGTCTGTATTAGTGATTCTGGGTGGCCAGTCCCTCATCTCTCTGGTCCGCTATCATCTGCACACGGAAAGTGCTGGATGTGCATCCCTGAAGGTGTGGGCAGAATAAGGCAGAGATGGGAGAGGGCATGAAAACCCTGGCAGGAACAGAACACAGGCAGACCGTGTTCTCAGACCCTGAACTCTGGTCTCGGATGTTTATCTGTAAGAGGGGAGTTAATGCCAGTGGTGCAGACTGAACACCTGTGCCGTAGACACCTGATCTTAGCGAACTCCTGTCATCCCGACTCCAGAGCCCGCCAGCTCACCTCACCTTGTCACCCCAGAACCTCCACCAACTACATCCTCCTTTCCCCTTTATCTGTTTTGCCCTCACCCATTCCAGTGACTTCAGCCATTTCTTGTGTTCTTTCTGTCCAAACACCCCTAAGTGCACTCACCAGGTGTCCACAGCTTCCCCATAACCCTGAAGCCATCACCCCAAACCCTACCATCCCTGACCACGGCCTGTGTCCCAGCTGATGCACCGTCCTCCTAGCTTCATTCTTCTCCTCCCCCACTCTGTGCCCGTGTTCATTGTGGCTCATCCTGTGATTGTACTTGGAACATTTTCCCACCCAGGACCACACTGACAACCTGGTTTCCTCTCCACCTTTGTGTACGACTTCCTGGGCATTAAGATTTCGGAATCTTTCCCGTCTACCCTCAGCCCAGTAAGCCCCCGTTATCCTCCTCATTCCCTTGTCGACCTTCACTCCCTTATCCCCTCACACACAATAGCCTCCATATTTTCAACGTCCATGCACACTCCTCCCTTTTGTGCCCTTACATGATTGCACTCTCAAATATCCCTTTGATTTGTAGGAACTAACATAAAATCCCAGCCTGTATTTTCTAATTCCTCCACATTAGAATAGTTTAATGTATTTAAATTATTTACTTCATAGTTCTTCAGTTACTTCTATAAGCAATCTTAGAAGATGTCTCATCTTGTAGAAGAGTGTCCATTGTTTTATTTTGTTTCCCATTTTTTTATTAAGGTATTGTATGTGTATATCTTACCATTGCCCCCCCCCCCATTTGCATCCATTGGTTATGCTTATACATTGTTTTAAAAATATTTTTTTATTATTGATTTCAGAGGAAAAGAGAGGGAGAGATAGAAACATCGATGATGAAAGAAATTTTTGGCTGCCTCTTGCAGGTCCCATACTGAGGACTGAGCAGGCAACCTGAGTATGTACCCTGACCAGTAATCAGTGACTTCTTGTTCATAGGCTGATGCTCAACCACGGAGTCACATGGTTGGGTAGTCTCCATTATTACTTGATTTTTTTTATTTTTTTATTCCAGTTTTCCTATATAAGTTTGCCCTGGCTGGTGTGATTCAGTAGTTAAGTGTGTCTGGGCTGCTGAAACCGGTTTGGCTCAGTGGCTAGAATGTCGGTCTGCGGACTGAAAGGTCCCAGGTTCAATTCCGGTCAAGGGCACGTACCTTGGTTGCAGGCACATCCCCAGTAGATGGTGTGCAGGAGGCAGCTGGTCGATGTTTCTCTCATCGATGTTTCTTGCTGTCTCTCTTCCTCTCTGTGGAAAAATTGATAAAATATATAAAATAAAATGAAAGAGTGTCTCGGCACCACTAAAGGTGACAGGTTCGATTCCCAGTCAAGGACACCTACCTGGGTTACAGGTTAGCTCCTGTAGGTGTGCATGAGGTAGGCAACCAATAGGTATGTCTCTCCCATCTCACATCAATATTTCTCTCTCACTCTCTAGAAATCAATGGAGAAAATATCCTTTGGTGAGGATTAATAGCAACAACCAAAAAGTTTTATTTCTGGGACTTTCCAAATTAAAATGTTAGAACAGAATATGGGATTCTACACTTGTTATTCTCTTTACTGAATTAATTGGGGTGACATTGGTTAATAAAATCATATAGATTTTAGGTATATAATACATCCTATAATATTGTGTTCACTACTTACCTGATTTCATCACTGTCATTTTATAATTCTGTCTTGGTCAGTCCAAAGCTGCCTGGGACTTTTTCAAATTTGTGCTTTTATGTTCAGAAGTGCTGACCCATTATGCACCAGTGTACTCCGTTGGTAAGAGTGTTACAGAATTATTAGGCACCCATATTTAGGAAAACGTTTGGTCCTTCAGGTTAAGTTTACCGCAAACAAAAAGTAATTCTTAGATTTTTTCATCTGCTTTTCCTCAACATGTCTGTTACTCAGGATATACTTTAATTTGAAACGTTTATTTTATAGCTCAGTAGTTCTCTGCATATTTTAAAACTTTGTTATTTCTTTATTTAGAAATTAAGCGTTTAATTTTTGTAGGATAGATTACAGCCTACAGATTTTGTGCAAGAATAGCAGAAATATAATTTTTTCTAACGGAGTCTTACTGAAATTCATTGTTATTTGAGAACTTTCAGATATTGCAGAAAAGGAAAAAATGAGTTGGTGCATCACTAGTTTCCCTGGTGACTTGAATTAAAGTATACTGGTATTGCCTACACACATAACAAAACATAGCCTTGGAAAAAGAAAATCAATTCATTTGTAATATGGATGGATCTAGAGAATATTATGTTAAAATAAGCCAAGAGAGAAAGACAAATATTGTATGATCTTATTTAATGGTAGAATCAAAAAAGTCAATTTCATAAAAGCAAAAGGGGACAGTGGTACTTGCCAGGGACTGGGGATAATACAGAAATTGATGGTCAAATATCAGTTATGCAGAATTACTTAATTGTGGAATTTCAATTTATTGCATGATAATATAGATAATAATGGATTATATACTTCAAATATGCTGAAAGTACATCATAAGGGTATGGACATGTCAATTTTATTGTTGCAACCCATTTCCTAACATATATTTACTGTTTTGGACCTTGACCTACTACTGGATCTGCAGGAATGGAAAACAGACTGCTGGACAGGATGATTTTTAAAGCTCAGGTTTTTAATGAGAAAGATGAAAAGGCACCAAAACAGGTCTTTGCACCCATTTATCTATTTTTAAGTTTTGCACATTTATAACATCAGCACTAGAGAGATGGGAGCAGCAGCCACCCAATACTCTGCTCTCTGAACTAATGTGCAGGGAGAGCCCAGCACGGCGTAGAACTGTACACAGGCCCAGAAGAGATTTATTTGCTCTGTTGGGGCAGAAGGAGGGCCCTTGATTTCTTACCTCCATGTATGTGGGTTCCTTCCAGATCTGTCCAGGCTTTACATGACACAATTCTATTTAAACTAATTACCTATAACATAAAATAAGCAACTTAATGTACATCCTTTTTAAAAAATATATTTTTGATTTTTTTATAGAGAGGAAGGGAGAGAGATAAGAGAGTTAGAAACATCGATTGGAGAGAAACATAATTCAGCTGCTTCCTGCACACCTCCTACTGGTGATCTGCCAAAACCAAGGTGCATGCCCTTGACTGGATTAGAACCTGGGACCTTTCAGTCCACAGGCAGATACTCCATTTATTGAGCCAAACTGGTTAGGGCTAGAGAACTCTTAAAGATGTACATTGGCTCAGTGGATAGAGCGAGGCCTATGGACTGAAAGGTCCCAGGTTCGATTTCGGTCAAGGGCATGCATCTTGGTTGCGGGCACATCCCCAGTAAGGGACGTGCAGGAGGCAGCTGATAGATGTTTCTCTCTCATCGAAGTTTCTTACTCTCTATTCCTCCCCCTTCCTCTCTGTAAAAAAATCAATAAAATACATTAAAATAAAATAAAATTTAAAAATCCTCTTCCTCTGATGAGAAAAGAATGACTCTACTTTTTTTTTTTTTTTTTTTTTTTTAGTAAAACTAACTCCACTTGAAATGCTTTCACATGCTTCTACTGAAATTGTCACTGTATCTGGTAAAGAAAAATATTTTAATGAATATTATCTCAAAAAAGTTTAATAAAAGAAACACATTGCTGCCTTGGCTGGTTTGGCTCAGTGGATAAAGCGTCAGCCTGCGGACTGAAGGATGCTGGGTTCAATTCTGGTCAAGGGTACATTCCCGGGTTGTGGGCATGATCCCCAATAGGAGACGTGCAGGAAGCAGCTGATCAATGATTCTCTCGCATCATTAATGTTTCTCTTTCCCTCTCCCTTTCCCTTCCTCTCTGAAACCAATAAAAATATTTAAAAAAACAACACATTTTCTACAAAACCAACTGCTGTAAAGTGATGGTTTTCCAGATGTTTATATTTTTTACCTCTTTTGCAAAAAAAATAAATAAATAAAAATTGAGTAATTGTCCCAGTGTGGTTATGTTCATCATAACATCCTTTCTGCCCTTCAGACCTATTACCATTCCAGCCTTTCATGAGGTGTACACTCTCAAAATCACACCTTCCATATCTTACCAGTAGCACTTTCTGGAATGATTCTTTTATGGTTGGCTTTAGAAATAAGTCTTGGGAGTCTTCAGGAGACATGATTGAAAGATACCAAATGAATTATCACACACTACACAAAGGTGAAAACACTTTAAATTCTAATGTACAAAATTATACTGATTATAGGGCTTCAGCAACATGGCAGGATAGGAAGCAACAAAACTTTGCTCCTCAATGGAGAAGCAAACTTGGTGACAGTTACTGACCCAGCAGCATTTTATGGAGCGTAATTAAACCACAGCAGTTCAAAGAAGAAAGATAAGATGCTATATCTGCCTCCAATAAATGCAAATTCTCCCTGACACACCATGGAAATATTGTGAGACAACTCCTACTTTGAAGATAGTATCTTCAAAGCAAGTTCATAAAGCCTGGCATGGTGGCTGTTTCTTCACCTAAATCTCAACAAAGACCACAAAGCATGTAAATAAACAAGAAAACATGGCATATAAATAAGCCAGGAAAATATAGTAAATCTCCCCAAATTTGCTTTAAAATACTGGTAATAGAGATCTGGGAGGATCAAGATAGCGGCACAGGTGGACGTGGGTACTTGATGCCTCCCACAACCACATCAAAGTTACAACTAAAATAATTAACAATCACTCAGAACCACCTGAAAGCTGGCTGGCTGGGAATCCTAAAACGAGAGCAGAAGCAAGCACACTGAGTCTGGTAGGAGCCCGGGACGCAGAACGGGGTGGCCTGACACCCACCTGTGCTGTTTTTATCGGAGAGACAGTCCCTGCCGAGGCGGCGGGTGAAGGTGAAGAGCAAGCAGGTCCCAGTCCCAGCCCCACCCCAGGGTCTCAGAGCTGGGAAGAGAAGTCCCCTCATCTTGGGCTATAAAAACCAGAAGCGATTGAAGCTGCTGGGAAGCCAGGTTTCCCCTTTAAAGGGCCAGTACACAACTTACTTGGAATCCACCCCTATAACGGAAAATATGGGGAGCTGAAGTGTCTGGCACTGGGGCAGGTGTTTGGGGGCGGCTTTCTCCCAGATCGGTGGGCTCACAAGGAACATTATGCCTCGCTGGGGCCCACCCTATTACAGGGATGACTGGCAGCCGTGTCTGAGTCCCATCAATCTGGTTCAAATTGTTTCCTCCACCTGGGCCATCCCCTGAGACCCCGCCCCATACAGTTTGCAGCCCCACCCCAAGCTGTTTGCAGTAGCTCTTCCTGCATAGCCCTCCCACCAGTCACAGCTGGTCCTCACAGCCAACTGGCCTGGAGGCCAATTCCTCCCAGTGACACCAACAGCAATCAAGGCTCAACTACCAGACAGCACACAGCCCACACAGGGGCACACGCACACCTAGAGTGCCCAGCCCAGGTGACTGGGGAGGCTGAGCCGCACTCTACCAACTCCAGGACACACAGCAGCTTTATCTAATCCATAGAAACAAAGGAAGCAGCTGCAATGTGGGAGGCAAACATGTCACACATGAAACAAATGGAAGAAAACAAACTACTGGGTAAGGTTATAAGGTTACTTCAGGATCTTCATGAGAGCTTCAAGGGAATTAGCGGGACTTTAAAAGTTCTTAGTGAGAATGTCAAAAAACATCAAAAAAGGACCAGTCAGAAATTAAACATACTCTAACTGAAATAAAGAATAATGTATAGGGACTCAGCAGTAGAGGGTTGCGAGAATCAAAACAATGGTTTGAAATATGGGAAAGGAAAAAACATCCAATCAGAAGAACAAAAAGAAAAAATAATCCAAAAATATTAAGATAGTTTAAGGAGCCTCTGGGACAATTTCAACCACTTGCTGTATTACCTCTGCCCTCCTCCTTGTATTTTATTAAGTCAACTTAAAAACAACAATAATATTAAATAATATTGAGAGATGTGTTAATTACTGACCAAGAATTCAAAATATATTGTTACAATTTTACGATGTTTTAAGTTACCCTGATGGTAACCACAATATCTATAGAAAATACACATACACAAGATTGCAAAAAAAAAAAAAAAAAAAAAAAAAAATCACATCATGTTGTTATACCCTCCGCCCCCAAATCTAAGAAACGCAATGAAATAAGAGGAAAGGTAAGACCAAAAAAGCTTCAAAATGTAGAGAAAATAATTCTGAAGTGGTTGTTGTAGTCCATCCATTTCAGTAATTATTTTAAGTGTAAACAGCTGAAACTTTCACAAGAACGAAAAAGTCTCAATTGATTGAAGGGTTTGGCTGGGTTTAAAAGTGTCACAGCACCCTGGCCAGTGTGCGTCAGTGACTGAGCTTTGACCAACCAGTAAACTAGGGGGTCACCGGATTGATTTCCAGTCGGGAGCACATGCCTGAGTTGCAGGCTTGATGTTTCTCTCTCTCATTGACATTTTTAACTCTCTACCCTTCTTTCCTCTCTCTAATGCAAATAAAAACATTTTTTAAAGTGTCACAACATAAAAAGGATATATGATAAAAGTGTAAATTCAACAGGAAACTATAACAATTATAAACATGGATACACAATCTCAGGGCTCCCAATGCAGGAAGAGCACACAAAAAGAATTAAAAATAAATAAAAAGATAGCCACACAGTAGTAAGAAAGCTCAATATCCCAATTTCAACAAAGTAAAAACAAAACACCCAGAGGCTCAAAGGGGACAGGGGGAGTAAAAAGGGGACATCCATAATACTTTTAACAAGAAGTTGTAATACTTTCAACAATAAAGATGAAAAATAAAAGCATGTCCTCAGATGAAAATTTAAAAAATGAGTAGAGCCCTAGGCCAGTGGTCGGCAAACTGCGGCTCTGTTGACTAATGAGTTTGGCTCAGTGGATAGAGCGTTGGCCTGTGGACTGAAAGTTCCTGGGTTCGATTCCAATCAATACCCAGAGTGGGGTGTGCAGGAGGTAGCCGATCAATAATTCTCTCATCATTGGTGTTTCTCTCTCCCACTCTCTCTCTTTCCCTCTGAAATAAATAAAAATAGATTTCTAAAAAATCATTATATACAGAATTCAAAGAAATAGAGCAAAATGCAAGATACAAAAACAACACAAAACACGGATTCCAAGTAATCCCTAGCAAAATCCCCAATGACACTGGTGGCAGATATAGAAAAAGGTTTTTTTTCCTTCTAAAATTAACATAAAATGTTACAGAACATCAGAAATCCAAAACAATCATGAAAAGAATGTGTAAGGTTGGAGGCATCAAACTTCCTGGTTTTAAAACATTCTAGCCGAAACCGGTTTGGCTCAGTAGATAGAGCAGCACTAACGGCAGCATCTAGTGGCAGCACTGGGAACTTGCGGGGCCACAACGTTCCCCCAGGAAGATGCTCCCATTAGACACGGGTGACCTGGAAAGTGGGCATCCCCCCTCCCAGGGAATACAGGGCCTTTTCCACAGCCAAGGCAACAGCATCCAACAGAAGTCTCAGCAGTGCAAGCAAGAGAAATAAAAGCGTGTGCCTCAGTGCTACCTATTGGAAAACAAAAGATCTCTACATTCAACCTGCTAAATACTAAAGTGTCAAATACTTGTTTTCAGTCCCCACCCCAGAATCTGCTTATTGATTGTAGGAAAAGAGAGAAACGTTGATGGGAGAAAAAACAATGATCAGTTATCTCTCTTAAATGCCCTAACCAGGATCACACTCAAAACCTACATATATGCCTTGACCAGGAATCAAAGCAGCAACTTTCCAGTGTATGAGATGGTACCCCAATCAGTTCAGCCACCTGATCAGGGTTCAATTTAAAAATATATATATTTTATTGATTTTTACAGAGAGGAAGGGAGAGAGATAGAGAGCTAGAAAATCCATCAGCTGCCTCCTGCACCCACCCCTACTGGGGATGTGCCCAAAACCAATGTACATGCCCTTGACTGGAATCGAAACCGGGACCCTTCAGTCTGCAGGCTGACCCTCTATCCATTTTCGGCTCAAAAAAAAAAAAAATTATTTTTTAAAGAGCATTATTTCATTTCCAAAAATATCCAAGCAGAGAAATTACCCATCAAAGACCACAGAATAATGACGGTAACAAAATAGTTCAGAAAGAAAATGGAAAAACTGCAGCAAATAAACTTGACGACATAAAAATATGAGATTTACCCCAACCATTGTGGCTCATTGGTTGATCTCCCAGGAGGTCAGGGTTTGATTACCTGTCAGGGCACATGCCCGGGGGAAGGGGCCATGAGACCCTATCTCAAGGCCTGGCCAGGTGTCAGCATTGACAGCTCTGTCTGGGGCACAGTCCACGGCCTCTCCGGAGTCAAAAATTCCCACTCTCTTGCCCTCGCTGGTTTGGCTCAATGTCAGCCTACGGTCTCAGGGGTCCCGGGTTCGATTCCGGTCAAGGGCATGTATTTTGGTTGCGGGCACATCCCGGGTTGGGGGCAGTGTGCGGGAGGCAGCTGGTCGGTGTTTCTTTCTAACTCTGTCACTCTCCCTTCCTCTCTGTAAAAAGTCAATAAAATATATATATATATTTTTTAAAAAATTCCCACTCTCTCACAACAGGATTGATCTCACCACGTGGAAAAGACGTGTCTGCTTCTGACTGTCCCGGGAGGGAATCGGGGGCAGTAAACAGCAGTCAGAGACGAGTGAGTTTCCCCTCCTTTTCCTTCAAACCTTCCTCTCGCGGGCGCGCACACCAGCGGCGGGAGCCCTGGCAGGGCTGACGCCCCCCTTCGGGTGTCCGGCGACCCCACGGGGAACGGGAGAAGCCGCAGCACTGGGCCGAGGAGGACTGCGGGGCTGGGGACAGAGGGGGGCCCCAGGCCAGGGGTGGGGTCGTCCGAATCCTCGAACCCAGGCGAGGACTTGGCAGCTATGGGTGGAGGAGACACCCCAAGGCCTCGCGAGGAGGTCCACGGCCCCTGAGGGGCAGCAGCGTCGCTAAAGGACAAAAAAGGGCCGAAACCGGTTTGGCTCAGTGGTAGAGCGTCGGTCTGCGGACTGAAAGGTCCCGGGTTCGATTCCGGTCAAGGGCATGTACCTTGGTTGCGGGCACATCCCCAGTGAGGGGTGTGCAAGAGGCAGCTGGTCGATGTTTCTCTCTCATCGATGTTTCTAGCTCTCTGTCTCTCTCCCTTCCTCTGTAAAAAATCAATAAAATATATTTAAAAAAAAAAAAAAAAAAAAAAAGGGAAACGCCTGGAAAGACGGTCACACTAAGGGGAACAGACGTCCCGATTTTTAACAATTTGTCCCGCGGCGTTTTAAAAAAAGTCCCAATTTAAAACGCCGCGAGCTGGGACGTCTACTCCCCTTAGGTTACACACAGACCGACCGCTGAGGGCGGGGCGCAGCCTGAGGAGCCATTTTATTTTATTTATTTTATTTTTTTCTCCCTCCCAGCCGGGCTCCCTCCTCCCCCTCCTAAGGAGCCATTTTAAACCCCAAGGGGAAGTGCGCGGGCCTCCGAGGAGGACGCCTCCCTTGACACGGAGGGCGGGAAAGGGGCGGTTATGAGAAGCACAACTAGAAAGACCCACTCACGCTCCGCGGCGCGACCTTCGCCGTCTCCTCCCACCTTCCGAGCTCCGACAAGATGGCGGCGGAGGGAAAAGGCCGCCCCGGGGGCCGGGCTCGCGCGAGGGGCGGGGCTTCGAAGCGGGCGCGCATGCGCCGCTACCACGTGCAGGTGAAAAATATTGTGTGAAGCTGCGTGGCCTGCGTGGAGTTCAGAGGCGTAGTGAGGAGCCGCGCATGCGCAAGCTCAGGAGCCAACCAATGAAAACCCGCGCAGAGGCGGGACCGGGCCTCAGTCAGGCTTCCGCTTGGTTTGCCGCAAAAGAGAAACCTCACCCGGCGGGGGCGTGGCCTGAGGGGACCTATAGGGCAGGGCCAAGAGGCTGGGCATGCGCAGTAGCCACAACGAACCAAACCCGAACGTGCGTGGGAGGCCGACTGGGAAGGGTCTGAGCTTCCAAGGTTCCTTTTTCGGGTAAAGAAATGCTCCTCTGAGGAGCGGCTGTCGCCATGTCCTCGGCCGCCGCCCGCTAGGGTCCTGTCGGCCACGTCCCGCGCCATGGCGAGCGCCGCGGCCTCGGAAGGGCCGGTGCCGGACAGGAAGGGGCATTTCCGCTGCCGGAAGTCACTGGGCGGCCAGGCCGCGAGCAGGCTTCTCGGGTCACTTCGTGGGCCTCCATGTCCAGGCGCTGTCCGTTTTCCCCACACAGATGGCCAAGTGCCCGGCTTCTCCGATGGCGGCCGCGCTGAAGGCCTAGATGGTACAGAGTCTCCGAAGGAGAGACGCGAGGCCCGAAAGGGCTTCTCCTGTTCCGGTAACTGCAACCACCGCTACATCTCCAAGAATATCGTCCATGTGTGTGTGTCTCCAGCCTCTGCTGACCTGCTGGCCAGGTCCGACATGGAAATTATATTATCCGTCATCCTGGAAGGCAAGAGCAGGGCCTTCCAGCTGAGAGGCAAGCCGCTGATGGTGCGCCACAGAACCAAGGAGGAAGTTGACCAGGAAGCCGCTGTGGACTTGTCCTTATTGATGAAGAATGACAGAAACTCCACCTGCAGCACGGACATTCCTGAGCACCTAACCAAGCACCTTACACGGACTGTACATTGAACCACCAACCAGCACCTGCCAACTTTGCTAAGCCCCCCCCCCCCGCCACACCCATTCCTAAGTCCCTAATCATGTGCCTTACATGAAACCACTAATCAGTGTGTGCTGAGTGCCCTAAGCCCCATCCCTTCCCTTTCCTCCCCTCAAAAGGCTGTTCACCCCAGCACATGTGCTCTCTTCCTTTGGAAGGCAGCCTGGCAGGGTGTCTTCTCCTCTAATAAAGCCTGTGTCCTGGTCTCCGGCCCTTTGTCTCCTCTTTCACACAGCACTATCTAGAACGAGTGAAGAAACCAGAGTGCGTCATCCTGATAGTCTTTTATATGTACTTTTGATTTCAGGGAGGGAAATAGAGAAACAGTGGAGAAAATTGTTGGTTAGCTACCTCCTCCAAACCCAACACTGGAAATCCTGGGGCTCTAGCAGCAACCTGGGCACGTGCCCTGACCAGAAAACTAACCATGATCTCCTAGCTCCCAGGTACCACACTCAAACCATGGAACCATGCCAGCCGGGGCCACCCTGATGTGTGTTTTTTTGTTTTGTTTTTTGGCATGCCTCTTGGCTGTGTACCCATTGCCAATGCAGGAAATTTTGGTGTTTATTACTGCCTTTGCCAAGAGTCCCAGTATGACCATTCAGGTGG
Organism: Pipistrellus nathusii; assembly: GCA_963693515.1. Classification (NCBI taxonomy): domain Eukaryota; kingdom Metazoa; phylum Chordata; class Mammalia; order Chiroptera; family Vespertilionidae; genus Pipistrellus; species Pipistrellus nathusii. The sequence goes on along the minus strand of OY882872.1, from coordinate 46,894,496 downwards.
CCTGTGCCCCTCAATCCTGAAGCTCCCTACTGAGTTCACTAATGAGGAAGTAGTGGTTGTGGGTTATTTTTTTAATATTTATTTTTTATTTCCGAGAGGTAGAAACATCAGTGATGAGTGAGAATCACTCATTAGTTGCCTTCTGCAAGCCCCACACTGGGGATCCTGAGTCTTTGGCTCTTTAGGTCCTTGAGCATGCTCGGAAAACATACTTGTTAATGTGAAATGAGTTGAATCTAATGAACACTTTCAAGCATCCTACCTAATAAAATATGCAAATTAACCATCACCCGGCTACACCCACAAGCCACACTCACCAGCCACACCTGCCACCCAATCAGAACAGGTATGCAAATAAACCCAACCAAGATGGCTACCAGGAGGGAGGCTTGGGTTTTCCTGGCAATGAAGGAAGCCATGCTTTCCACACACTGAAGGGCCCAGGCCTACACTCAAGGCTACAAAGTTTCAATAATACAAGGTAAACAAATCAAAACAGAAACGGCTGACACCATGGAGCAAGCAGGAGGCTTGGTTCCGCTCCAGGCTACAAAATTTCAAATGTAGAAAGTAAATATATCCCAGATACCAGGGCATCTGCTTGGGTCGCTAGGGGACATGGCCAGCCTGCAAACCACCACAGGCCACTCGCTCAGGCCACCCCATGTCCCAAGGGAACCCCCACGCAGGTCCAGGACACCCTTCAGGACAAACCAGCTGGCCTCCACCCGTGCACAAGGCCTCTATCCTAATAGGATAATTGACCATCACTCCAACACACAATATGGCTGCCCCCATGTGGATAAAGATCCTGCCCACACGTGGACACAAGATGGCCACAAGATGGCCAGCAGGGGAGGGCAGTTGGGAGTGACCAGGCCTGCAAGGGAGGGCAGTTGAGAAGGACCAGGCCTACAAGGGAGGGCAGTTGGAGGTGATCAATCCTGCAGGGGAGGGCAGTTAGGGGTGACCAGGCCAGCAGAGGAGGGAAGTTGGGGCAAATAGACTGGCAGGGGAGCATATAGACATCAATCAGGGGTGATCAGGCTGGCCAGGCAGAAGCGGTTAGGGGCAATCAGGAAGGCAGGCAGGCAAGCAGTTAGGAGCCAGCAGTCCTGATTGTGAGAGGAATGTCCGACTGTCCTAAATGGGGAAACAAAACAATTTTAAAATTAAAAAAAATTAAAAGTTATAAGGATAAATATGATCAGTTTACTTAGTCCCATCACCATTTTTTTTCCTTCAGAATAAAGGTATTCATTCAAGTTTTATAAATCTTTATTTACTTTAAAGATAAGACCTGTTTAGAAACCTTTAAAGTGAGAGGATTGCTGAAACCGGTTTGGCTTAGTGGATAGAGCGTTGGTCTATGGACTAAAAGGTCCCAGGTTCAATTCCGGTCTAGGGCATATACATTGGTTGCAGGCACATCCCTAGTAGGGGGTGTGCAAGAAGCAGCTGGTCGATGTTTCTCTCTCATCAATGTTTCTAGCTCTCTATCCCTCCCCCTCCCTCTCTGTAAAAAAAATCAATAAAAACGATCCTTTCAGAGTTCATAAGCGTGATGATTGGGTGTTCACGTGGCTGTGTGAGATGTGCCGCCCATTAACCTTGTTACGCCTTTGGCACATGACCCGTCTGACGTAAAAAAAAAAAAAAAAAAAATATATATATATATATATATATATATATATATATAAAATATTTTTAAAATAATTTAAAAAATAAAGTGAGAGGATTGTTTAACCTATACTATTTAATAAAAGCCTAGTGTGCAAATTGAATGAACAGTGGAATAACTGGTCACTACGACACGAAATGACCAGGGGGCAGACATTCAATGCTGAAGCTGCCCCCTGGTGGTCAGTGTGCTCCGACAGGGGTAGCACCACTCTTCCAGAAGCGGGCTCATGGCTGGCAAGCACAGTAGCAGTGGTGGGAGACTCTCCCACCTCCACAGGGAGTCAAGCCATAAGGAGCAGCGAGCTGGCAGGCGGTAAGGAGTGAGGGGTCCAAGACTGCAAGAGGGCACAGGACAGGCTGAGGGGGTCCCCTCCCCCCTTCTGAGTGAACATATTTCAAGGACTGAGCCTCTAGTATAATTAACCTCTCCCTCTCCCCCTTACCAGCAGGCCAAATTCCTGCCGTCCTTCCTCCAACCAGCCAGATACAAGATAGGTTAGCCAGGTTAAGGGACCCCACCCATGCACAAATTCGTGCACCCAGCCTCTAGTTATTAATAACGAACTACAATGTGACTGATTACTATAATCCTGTTGCATTTATTTCCCTTACATGCCTTAGCACAGGCACACATTATTTCCCCTCTGAGGGCAGTTTTCTCCTTTATAGGATTTCAATTTTAGGAACAGAATTTGAAGCCATCACTTAAGTGGTCCACGTAAAAGAGAGGCAACTTTACCTGCAATTCCCAGCAGGCCTGTTCCAGGTCCTTGCATCACAGGTTTCTGGGTATTGAAAAATTGTTTACATGCTGACTTAAGAAGTTGAGGCTGCCGAGACCTGTTTGGCTTAATGGATAGAGCATCAGCCTGCATACTAAAGGGTCCTGGGTTCGATTCTGGTCAAGGGCATGTGGTTGCAGGCACATCCCTATTAGGGTATGTACAGGAGGCAACTGATTGATGTTTCTCTCTCATTGATGTTTTTAACTCTCTATCCCTCTCCCTTCCTCTTTGTAAAATGTCAATAAAAAAATTTTTTTTTAAAAAGTCAGGGCTTCCACATGGGTCAGCTAACTCATACCTATGAAATGTACACAGTCACCGAAACCGGTTTGGCTCAGTGGATATAGTGTCGATCTGCAGACTGAAATTTTAAAACAAGCAACTTCTGACTATTTAGTAAGTAGCACAGACTACATTATCCATAGAATGTCTAATAATATACATGACAACAGGCAACACAGTTAACAGCTGTGTGGTGTGCATGAATCAAAATCATACATTTGTTTTGGCAAACTGGCAAAAAAGAAAAAAGAAAAATTTACACACACACACACATATATATATATATATATATATATATATATATATATATATATATATATATATATAATCTTGATAGACCTCTGAATTTCAGTAGTTCATTCTTATGTGCCATGAGATAAACAATGTTGAAATCTCTGATTTAGAGCTTTTAACCTCACAGCACAAGAATATGCATTCTTTGCAAAATGAAGACTAGTATACCCTCTAACCCAAGGGACAATGTCTGCTTTATTTTCCTAATGACCATGTGAAGAAAACATCAGGAGAACATCATGCTGAGTGAAATAAGGCAGTCAATGAAAGAAACACCACATGACCTCACTCATTTATGGATAATAAAGAACATTATAAACTGATGAACCAAAAGACAGATATGGAGACAGTAAAGCAACAGGCAGACTGTCAAATTACAGCGGGGAGGGTAGAGAGATCTGGGGAAGATAAGAGATCAACCGAAGGACTTGTACACATGCATATAAGTACAACCCATGGACACAAAACTCTGGGGAGGGAGAGAATGTATGGGGAGGGTGGACAATGGTATATGTACACAGATAATAATTTAATAAAATAAAAATATATTTTTTAAAAACTACCAAAAAATAAATTAAAAAATCATATTTTACATCAATACACTTCCTCCATATTACTCACTACAGTACCAAAAAATGGAATTCAAGTCTAGCTGATATCAAATTCCTATGGATGATATCAAATTCCTATGGATGATACAGATCCAATAGTTTGTCCAGAACAAAACAAAACCATTAAGCCCCTGGTCCAAATGAGACTAGAGACAAAGTCAGGAGATTCTTATACGCATGAATACTCCATGGGATGTCAGGAAATAGAGTAGAAGAGTAGCCAATAGCTACCCTGCTTCCCCGAAAATAAGACAGTGTCTTATATTAATTTTTTCTCCCAAAGTTGCGCAAAGTCTTACTTTCAGGGGATGTCTTATCTTTAGCTAGGTCTTATTTTCGGAGGATGTCTTATTTTTGGGGAAACACGGTAGTTTCTTTCATCATTGTGTGATCCTTTGGGTTGGCCCATGCAAAGTATCTGATATTACCACCTTGTACAAACTTACAACAGTACGTTGGAAAAGAAATGAATATGGGCTTTCATTTCAACCTCTACTTACCTGCTGTCCCTGGAACTTATGGTGATGGCTTGAAAAACACTGCAAGGACAACTAATGCCTATAAACATACCTGTGATCATGCTGTGAACATACAAAACTTTTGATGCAAAATAATATTCAACTGCAAATCTGTCATGGTCTCTCAGGTTCCTCTAGAATGACCAACATTCAGCTACATTCGTATAATTGAGAATAAAATCGGTTTTATGCCACTTGATTCTAACCCCCCCAAAAAGTTAATGAGAACACTGAGACCTTCTTAAGGATATCCATGAAAAGTCAGGACAAGAAAAATCATTCCAGTTATTAAGTACACAGAACCCAATTTATTATATTCAAAAAATTAGTAATATTCAAAACTTTAGAATCCAGCATAAAAATAGAAAGGTGGGCTTCCTACTTCATGAATGTAAAGATATATATATATATATATATATATATATATATATATATATATATATCAACTTCTGATGTCAGTTACAACATTAGTAAAATTCCAAACTACTGAACAGAAGCTAGAGGGGCCTGAAGGGTTGACGTGGAGGAGGAAGAGGTTTAGATGCCACTGTTACAGCACAGAGAAGAAAAAAAGATGGGGCTATAGAAACATCAATGATGAGAGGGAATAACTGATTGGCTGGCTCCTACATAACCCACGGCTGTAATTGAGTCCCCAACCGGTGCCTGGGCTCTGGCCTCCTGGTTCATACGTCCAAGTTAAACCACTGAGGCAAATCAGCCAGTGCTTTCTCGCATTTTCTTCAGTGTAAGGCTTTCTTCCACTATAAGCCTGTGATATCCAGTAAATTTTGAGCTATAGGTACAGAATATTGCACTACATTTGAAAGGTTTCTCCAGTATGAAGTCTCTCATGTACAATAATACATGAATGGCTTTTAAAGGCTTCACAACATTTTTCACATTCACAAGGCTTGTTCAAAGACAGAATTCTGTGTTCAGCAAGTTTTCACTGCTGGTCAAGGACTTATGAGGCCCCTCATGTCTGCAATACTTCTCTCAAGTATGAACTCTCCTGTACAATTAGGCAGGGACACTGATTAAAGACTTAAGTTACATTTTTTACATTTATAAGGCTCCTCTCTAGTATGACCTCTCTGATGTCCAATAAGGTTTGAGGAGCTGCCAGTGGATGTGCCACATTCACTTCATTCATGTGGCTTCTCTCCAGGATGAACTTTCTTATGCTTAGTAAGCTGAGAGGACCATCTAAAGATTTTGCCACATTCTCTGCATTTATAAGGCTTCTCTCCGGTATGGACTCTCTGATGTAGATTATGGGACGAGGAACTTCTAAAGGCTTTGCCACATTCTCTGCATTGATAAGGCTTCTCTCCAGTATGAACTCTCTGATGTATATTAAGTCTTTCGGACTCGTTGAAGGCCTTGCCACACTCTGTACATTTATAAGGCTTCTCTCCAGTATGCACTCTCTGATGATAAGTAAGGTGTGAGGACCGGATAAAGGCTTTGCCACATTCTCTACATTTATAAGCCTTGTCTCCAGTGTGAATTTTATGATGGCGAGTGAGTTTTGAGGACTCACTGAAAGCTTTGCCACATTCTCTACATTTGTAAGGCTTCTCTCCACTATGAACTCTCTGATGTATATAAACGGAGTATGAACATCTAAATGCTTTGCCACATTCTCTACATTGATAAGGCTTCTCTCCAGTGTGAACTCTCTGATGACGATTAAGGGAGAAGGACTGGCTAAAAACTTTGCTACATTCTCTACACTTATAAGGCTTCTCTCCAGTGTGAACTCTGTGATGTCGATCAAGTTTTGCGGAATTACTGAACGCTTTGCCACATTCTCTACATTTGTAAGGCTTTTTCCCAGTATGAACACTCTGATGATTTTGAAGGTTGGAGGAATCGACAAAGGCTTTGCCACATTCTCTACATTTATAAGGCTTCTGTCCAGTATGAACTCTCTCATGGATAGTAAGGTTTGAGGGCCAGCTAAAGACTTTGCCACATTCTCTACATTTATAAGGCTTCTCTCCAGTATGAACTCTCTGGTGCTTAGTAAGGTCTGAGGAGTGGCTACAGGCTTTGCCACAATCTCTACACTTATAAGGCTTCTCACGTCTGTGAACTCTCTGATGATAAGTAAAGTGTGAGAACTGTCTAAAAGCTTTGCCACATTCAGTACATTCATAAGGTTTCTCTCCAGTGTGAATTCTCAAATGAATGCTAAGGGTAGATCGCCGGGTAAAGGCTTTGTCACATTCTCTACATTTATAAGGCTTCTCTCCAGTATGAATGATCTGATGCACAGTAAGGTATGAAGAACGTCTAAAGGATTTGCCACACTCTCTACATTTATAAGGCTTCTCTCCAGTATGAACTGTCTGGTGAATACTAAGGGTTGAGGGCCGACTAAAGGCTTTGTTACATTCTGAACATTTATAAGACTTTTGTCCCATATCATTTCTATGATGTTGAGTGTGTCTTGAGGACTCACTAAAGTCTTTTCCATTTTCTCCGAGTTTGTAAAATTTTGAGATAGTATGAATTCTTCCCATATGTACAATAAGAGATGAATGACATTTAAAGGCTTTGCTGCATGCTTTACATTTGTAAGGCTTCTCTCCAGGTTGAATTCTCTGATTTACAGTGCAAACTGAAGGCCAAGTAGATGTTTTACCAGAATCTGCACATGTATAAGTTTTTTCTCTACTATGGATTTTTTTCCGTCTATTTCGATTGAATTTTTGAATGAAGACCATCCCCCACCGATTCCATTTGTAAGCCTCCTCCCCAGTATGCATATTCTCTTGTTCATTGTAATTTGAAGACTGATGAGAAGAATGGACACATTTACTTTCTTTGAGTGTCTTCTCCACAATAGGAATAACCTGATGTATGCTATGATTGGACATTTGGTCAGTAACTTTTCCACTTTTATAATGGTCCTCTGTAAGCTCACTTGTCCCTTGATTAAGATGTGACTCTTGGTTAAGGTTTTTCCAATGTTCAATGCATTGATAACTGTTCTCTCCATTATGTGTACTCTGGTGATAAGGAGAGATAGAAAGACGTTTAGTGACAGTTATAATTTCATTAAACATGTACACTTGTTCCATAAGAACCATTTTGTGATACTCATTAAACCATGATGGTGGTATGAAAAAAGCTTTCCTAATTTGTTAAAATTAAGGACAAAAAATAAATACAAAACATTGTCAGAGGAAGAATGACTTAATCCTTGTTTAAAAGATTACCAAATAAAAAAATAAAAAAATAAAAAATAAAAGATTACCAAATTTCCCTAGCTGGTTTAGCTCAGTGGATAAAGTGTCAGCCTGTGGACCGAAGGGACCTGGATTTGATTCCAGTCAACAGCACAAACTTGGGTGGAGAGCTTGATCCCCAGTAGGGGTTGTGCAGGAGCCACCCAAACAATGATTCTCTCTCATTATTAATGTGTTTTCTCTCTCTCTCTCTTTCTCTCTCTCTCTCCCTTCCTCTCTGAAATCAATAAAAGTATATTTAAAAAATAATAATAAAAAAAATAAATAAAAGATTACCAAATTTCCCTTCCAGCATAACTCAGTGATTGAGATTCGATATATGAACAATAAGATCATGGTTTGATACCCAGTAAGGGCACATGCCATGGCTGTGGGATCAGTTTCCAGCAGGAGGCATGCAGAAGGCAGCCAATGAATGATTCTCATCATTAATGTTTTCCTCTCCCTCTTCCTTTTCCTTATTCTCTGAAATCAATTAAAAAATATTTTTAATAAAAAATATCATAAAAGTCTGCCAAAGTGAGCACATTTTAATTTTATAGGTACATTATAAATCTATATATTTTAGAAATAATTGACTAAGTTTAATCCCAACTTACATTTTAAACAATTCAAATGATTATTTAAAGAATTCCTATGGCCGAATCCGGTTTGGAACTGTGGATAGATCATCGGCCTTTGGACTGGGGGGCCTGGGTTCGATTTCAGTAAAGGGCATGTATATTGGTTGCGGGCACATCCCCAGTGGGGGGTGTGCAGGATGCAGCTGGTTGATGATTCTCTCTCATCTATGTTTCTGGCTCTCTGTCCCTCTCCCTTGCTCTCTATAAAAAAAATATATATAAATAAATAAATAAAAAATGAAGAATTCCTAGTTTTTTCAGGTTCCCTTTCTAAGAATACATTATAATAAAAACTTGTTTACAAACTTCATGTGCACAAACACACCGATCTGCCAATGTAACTGACTTCAAACTAAGAGGTTTCCTAAATGCATAATACACTTGACCTCTTTAGGTAAAAAAAAATTATTGTAACTGTCCTTGATGAGTTCTGTTTATATTAATATTCTCCTTTATCATCATACCCTTCCTCAAATACTGAGACTTTCATTAAGTGTACATTATCAAAGTGACACCTTTTATATCTTACCAGTATCATTTCAGATAATAAATGTTGTATTCCGGGCTTTGGCGTAAAGACCTGGTTATCTTTAGGTGGCATAGCTGAAAGAAAGCAAATTTTCAGTTTTGACAATCAGGTGAGTGCACTTTGAACTCACCAGCAAGAATTGACCAAATGACATTTTGGAGTACTCCCAAGAGTAGGATTCAACAATAGCTCAAGATAGGTACAATGAGGAAAACTCACACTGAAGGGGGAGAAAGAGTTGTTTAAATTTGCCAATGATACCCTGGGCATACAATGGCAATATTATGGAAACACTTCCAAACCCTGTTTCTTCTGTGGAGAGAGAGAGATGAGGGGAGTGCATTTGTGCACTTTCTATTTGTGGTGTTCTATTAAAGAAACACATATCCAGCCAAAACCAGTTTGGCTCAGTGGATAGAGCGTTAGTCTGTGGACTGAAAGGTCCCAGGTTCAATTCCGGTCAAGGGCATGTACATTGGTTGCGGACGCATCCCCACTGGGGGTGTGCAGGAGGCAGCTAATTGATGATTCTCATCGACGTTTCTAGCTCTCTATTCCTTTCCCTTCCTCTCTGTAAAAAATCAATAAAATATATTAAAAAAAAAAAAAAAAAAGAAACATGTATCCCTTTGATTTCTCTTGTGAAACTTTAGAAAATAAAAGAATAATCTGAGTGGTGTGGCTCAGTGGTTAAGAGCCTATCGATGACCGAAATCGGTTCGGCTCGGGGTGGATAAAACATCAGCCTGCGGACTCAAGGGTCCCAGGTTCGATTCTAGGCAAGGGTTTGTACCTTGGTTGCAGACATATCTCCAGCAGCGGGTGTGCAGGAGGCAGCTGATCGATGTTTCTATCTCATCGATGTTTCTAAGTATCTATTCCTCTCCCTTCCTCTCTGTAAAAAAAACAATTAAATATATTTTAAAAAAAGAAAAAAAATACACAATAGGTAAAGATAGATTATTCACCAAGTAGTGTTACAAAAATGGAACAAATACATGCAGAAATACTAAAAGTAGACCTCATTCATAGGCCATGAACCAAAATGAACTCAGCATGAATTAACAACTAAAATATAATACCTGAAGTCATGAAAACACTGGAAGTAAGTATAGTCAATGAAATTTCCCATCACGCTTAAAAATACTGGTTTGCATATATCTTCCTAGGCATAATGAATAAGCCAAAAAATAAAGAAATGAGTTTGATATACCAAAAGAAACCACAAAAACCCAACATTGTTACATCTTCAAAAGCTAAAGAGCCAAAATATGTAAGGAGCTTGCACAACTTAACACCAAAAAGACAAACAACATGATTGAAAAATGAGCAGAGGACCTGAATACACAGTTCCTAAACATGACAAAAAGATGCGCAATAGACATATTAAATGATGTTCAACTCATTCATCATCGGAGAAATGCAAATGGACACCACTATGAAATACCACCGAACACCTAACAGGATGCCAATCATCCATAAATCAAAACCCAACAAGTATTACCAAAGGAGTGAAGAAATGAGAACGTTGGTACACTGTCAGCAAGATTATAAACAATCTAGAGGCCCAGTGCACGAATTCGTGCACAAGGGGGTCTCTCGGCCTGGCCAACAATCAGGGCCGATCATGGCCAGCTGGCCCAGGGGAGGGATGCCAAAAGGTTGGCCGACCAAGGTCAGTTGGCTGTGGAAGTGTACCAACCACCAGTGGGCAGCTCTTGTGTTGAGTGTCTGGCCCCTGGTGGTCAGTGCATTATACCAACCAGTCAACCAGCTGCTTAGGCTTTTAAATGTACAGACTAGAAGCCCAGTGCACGAGTCCATGCGAGAGCAGCTCGCTGTCACTTGCCTCCACTCCCCACCCCACCCACTGCTGCTGGTACCTCACCACCTTGCCTGCCGCCGCCATTCATTGCTTGCCACCACTCACAAACCAAGGGGGGAGGGACCGAGAGGTGATTGATGCTCTTCATGGCAACTGGTCAATAAGTTGTTACACTTATGATTCCTGGTCTTTTATTATGTTTTATTTTGTTTATTTATTTTAAAAATATATTTTACTGATTTTACAGAGAGGAAAGGAGAGGAATAGAGAGTTAAATACATCAATGAGAAACATCAATCAGCTGCCTCCTGCATGCCCCCCTACTGAGGATGTGTCCACAACGAAGGTCCATCCCCTTGGCCTGAATCGAATCTGGGACCCTTCAGTCCGCAGGCCGACTCTATCCACTGAGCCAAACCAGTCAGGGCCCTGGCCTTTTATTACATAGGATTCCTACAGCCACTCACAAAACACAATAGGGGGTTTTCCAATACAGGAAGTCCTCGGGTTACATCAAACTTGATGTAAGTCGTTTCCTGATTACATCGCCATCTTCCATTTATTTATAAAAAAAAAAAAAAAAAAGTTCAGTCATTTCGACATATGTATTTATGTGCTTTATTTTTTATTTATTTATTTATTTTTAAAAATATATATTTTATTGATTTTTCACAGAGAGGAAGAAAGAGGGACAGAGAGTTAGAAACATCAATGAGAGAGAATCATAGATCAGCTGCCTCCTGCACACCCCCTACCGGGGATGTGCCCGCAACCAAGGTACATGCCCCTGTCCAGAATCGGACCCGGGACCTTTCAGTCCGCAGGCCGACGCTCTATCCACTGAGCCAAACTGGTCCCGGCTATGTGCTTTATTTATTTATTTATTTATTTATTTATTTATTTATTTATTTATTTATTTATTTATTTTATCATTTATTTACCACAGATTTAGGTCAGGAATTATTTTTCAAAAATTTTTTAACATTTCACTTCACTACTGCTGTGATGTGAGTGACATAGGTGCTTATGTAGGCGGGTTCTAACTTATGGCAAAAATCGCGTTGTCGCATCATAGTAACAGATCTCAGATGTAACCTGAGGACCTACTGTATTTACAAACAAGTACCAGTTAACACAGAGATTACATTTCTGGTGATTTACACTGAGAACACAAATTCAAAAAGATATACCCACCCATATATCCAAAGCAGCACTATTTGCAATAGTGACGATATCGGATTGGGAAAAAAAAGGACTATTTTTATAATGATGCTCTACCATTTGAAATAAAAGATTTCATTTGAGTTGACAAGCAAGGTGCTAAATAATTCATATCTCAACTCATCTCCTTCAAGACATGACTCACTATGTGTTTATTCCAGAAATGACACAGTAGCTGCAAATATAACTTCCATGTTATTGAATATAAAACTACATTAACTTTATATAGCTCACATGTTTGAAAGGCAAATACAAAACCAGGTTTGTATTTCAATCCATTGTATTAAAATAGAAACTCCCACTGTATCAACTCAAACATTAAAGAAAAAACAATAAAAACTGCACCCTCAACGGGAAAAACAAAACAAAACGCAAGAAGCCGCTGGCTGAGAAAATATATTTGTAAAAGTCAACATGGCCCAGCTGACCTGGCTCAGCAGTTGAGTTTTGACCTATGAACCAAGATGTCACAGTTTGATTCCCAGTCAGGACACATGGCAGCTGATCAATAATTTTCTCTGATCATTGATGTATCTACCTTTCCCTCTCACTTTTTCTCTGAAATCAATAATATATATATATATAGTCCACTTGGGAATTCAACCTCAAGAGCAAGAGTTTGATCCCTCGCTATGACATGCACTGACCACCAGGGGTCAACCAGCAGAGGTGGGGGGACTCTGAGGGAGCAAGGGATAGAGGAGGCTAGGATTCCAGGCCTAGGAACCCTACCCAGTAAGCATTTCGCGCACCAGACCTCTATATATTATTTAAAAACTCAACATGTACAGGACAATTATGCAAAATCCACAAAGAAGCCTTCAAACTCAACATGGACAAAACAACTTGAAAAGGTCCATACACCTTAACGCACAGCACTACAAAATACATACACACGTAGAAAATCAGCGTGACGAGATCTGGCACGTCTTATGTCACTAAGGAAATGCACATTATAACAATGAGAAGGAACAAACAGAACAAGCAAGCAACACCCAACCACCACTGAATAGGCCAGAATCCAGAACACTGACCCCACCAAATGCGTTTGTGATGTGGAGCAACTGGAAATCCAATCACTGCTGCTGAAAATGCCAAATGCTACAGCCCCTTGGGGAGATGCTAAAAATAATAAAGAAAAGAAAAAAAGAAAAAACCCTGCGGGTGCAGTAGGAACTTGGAAAGGAAGTCATCCTCACCCAGAGAGGCCAGGTTGCTGCAGTTCTCCAACATCACATCCAGGTACAACTTCCGCTGAGCTGGGTCCAGGCATTCCCACTCCTCCTGAGAGAAGTCTATGACCACATCCCTGAAGGTCAATGGTCCCTGAAAGAAAAGACAGTTACCAAGAGGTCACCAGGAGTTCACAATGTCACCCCACATGAAAACAGTGTAAGGCACTTTGCCCCAATAACATTTTCTGATGTGTTTTCTAATGTTGACACCTAAAGATGACACATGTCCACAAATCCACAGTACAGATTTTACTTTACAGGAAAATAAACTTTGAAATTAAAGCGTGGACACAGGCATATGGGTTTCTGAGTGCTGTGTTTGCATCGTTCAGGGTTAGTGGTGTATCGTTCTCGGCGGGAAATGTCATGCTGATCGGAAGTATACGGACTTCTTCTTCAGTGGAAAGCAGACCACAAGGGAATGAACTTATGCAAAAATACAGATTCCGATCCAGGTTCTGAGATGTGGCTTGTGTTTCCACACGTGTAACAAGCTCACTTTTTACTTGTGATGTCAACATTTCTGATCCATGTTCTATATTCTGAATACAGAGAAAGTGTAAACACAGAAAAAAATTCATACACAACTTTCAACTAAAAGGGTTTGTTAGCCAAAGGCGGTGTGGCTCAGTGGATAGAGCGTCGGCCTGCGGACTGAAAGGTCCCGGGTTTGATTCCGGTCAAGGGCATGTACGTTGGTTGCAGGCACATCCCTAGTGGGGGGTGTGCAGGAGGCAGCTGGTCGATGTTTCTCTCTCATCGACGTTTCTGGCTCTGTATCTCTCTCCCTTCCTCTCTGTGGAAAATCAATAAAATATATTTTTTTAAAAAATAAAAAAATAAATAAAAAGGTTTGTTAATGGAATTCAGTTCTCATGGAATAGAACACATAGGAACCACAATCCTAGATGGAAATTTACTATGAGTAATCTTAGGACAAGATTATTCTGCCTGGTCCTTCTGGTGTGGCTCAGTGTTCCGTGCTAACCCATGTACTAAGAGGTCATTGCTTAATTCCTGTTCTGAACACACGACAAGGTTGCAGGCTCAATTGCTAGTGTGGGGTGTGCAGAAGGCAGCCAATTAATGGTTCCCTCTTGTCACTTATGTTTTTATCTCTTTCTACTTCTTTCTTCCTCTCTGAAATCTATAAAAACATACTTGAAAAAAAAAGAAAAAATAGCTGAAATAATGTTAACAGTTTAGGCACAGAGATACAAATTTTACAACTATAAAATGAATATGGTTTAGTGATTGCATAAATCTCATGAATCTATTTGTGTATGATCCACTTTGTGGTTTATAAACATAATACAAAGAGAAACATAAGCATATAAAATAAGGTAGACCTACTGTTTTCGATAGAGGAAGGCAGGGAGGTAGAGGAACAAAAAGGAGAAAGGGGGTGGGGGGAATATCAGTGTGAAAGACAAACAGAGAAACATGGACTGGCTGCCTACCGCAGGTACCCAAGAGGTACTTGCCCTGGATCAGGAATCAAACCCTCCACCAATGATCCACACCAGCCTGGGGGAACTAATTTTTCTTACTAGTACATTTGTTTCCAATTTTATTTATTTATTTATTTATTTATTAAATATACTTTATTGATTTTTTACAGAGAGGAAGGGAGAGAGATAGAGAGCTAGAAACATAAATAAGAGAGAAACATCGACCAGCTGCCTCTTGCACACCCCCTACCGGGGATGTGCCCACAACCAAAGTACATGCCCTTGACCGGAATCGAACCTGGGACCTTTCAGTCCGCAGACCGACGCTCTACCGCTGAGCCAAACCGGTTTCGGCTGTTTCCAATTTTAATATATCATTAGTGGAGAGCTATGTTGTAGAAATTTAATAAAACTGAATATATATTAATAATATCATTCTTGGAAACTTTCTAGAAAATACAAAAAAATGGTAATATAGGGTATGTCTCTCATAGGAATATAGAATATAAGGAAAATGTAAATAATCAAAGCCTGATTAAAGCTCCCATGCAAAAGCCAATAATCTGCAGGAAAGAAACGTACCTCCTTCATTTTCCAAAGGAAACCCAAACTAAGAACATTTCCAGATGTGAAGTGATGGCCTTTGCACAACTTTCATTAAATCGCTATTACACCCTTGTTACTGAGAAAGGGAGACTATGAACTCTACAGTGAGGGGAGCACCTCTGCCACGTGAACATCAGGTGGACTGAGCAATGGGCATCAGGTGACCGACGCACACACTCAGGTCAGTCACCACTGCCGTGACATCGCTGCCAAAAACACATCAATAGAAAAATAAATTTGTGGAATTGACCACATATAAACATTAATTTTTGCAAGTGTCAATCCACCTGTACCTCTCATGTTCTATAAGCTAATAGTACATTTATCTAGCAAGTCTTTCATATGAATCTAATGAGGAAGTCTCTTCTAAGAACTTACCCTTCTTTTTAAAAAAAATATATTTTATTGATTTTGTACAGAGAGGAAGGGAGAGAGATACAGAGTTAGAAACATCGATGAGAGAGAGTCATCGGTCAGCTGCCTCTTGCACACCCCCTACTGGGGATATGCCCGCAACCAAGGTACATGCCCTTGACTGGAATCAAACCCGGGACCTTTCAGTCCCCAAGCCGACGCTCTATCCATTGAGTCAAACCGGTTTCGGCAGAACTTACCCTTCTTTTCAGAACATTCTTAGCTACTCTGAGGAGTAAGATGTGTATCTTCTTATCCCTGATTGAAAGCTGTTGCTGTAGCCACTTGAACCTAAAACCCCTATTTGCTTTCTTTACTGCCACCTGAGCCTCTGACCCCACCCCAGGAGAAATGTTAGACATGGCTGCCTTCCAATTTGATCTATCACAAAAGGAATATTTTAGTAGTTAAGAGTCACTAATTAAAGGTAGCAATGTTTCCTGACCGTGGGAGGGTGACAAAATGAATGCAGACAAAGCTCTGGCACAAAAGAGGGAATTATAGCCCGGCCAGTATGGTTGAGAGGTAGAGGGTTGACCTATGAACCGGAGGACAGGCTTAGATTCCTGGTCTGGGATCCTTCCATGTTTCAGACTCCATACCCAGTGCCGAATGAGGTGCAAGAAGGCAGGTGATCCATAATTCCATAACCTAATTGATGTTTCTATCTCTCTCTCCCTCTCCTTTCCATTCTGAAATCAATTAAAAAATATTATTTTTTAAAAAAGAGAGTAAAAAATAAGAGAAACACAAAAAAAGAGAGAAATATAGAAACTTCTGACATTGACTATGAAGAATAAAGAAATGAAGAAAGGGAAAAAAAAAAATAACTGGCAGACACAAGAACATGAGAAATAAATAAATCACCAGATGTTAGAAGAAAAGCAATCATAGCCGATGACACAGAACACATCTGATACCTGCGAAGCAGCCATTTGTTCCTGGTTCTGATCTGGCTCTCAGTTGTTTCCTCAGATGTCAGTATGTTGAGGAGTTAGAATGTGCCTTCAAAGACGTTAGCACAGCCCTGGCCGGTTTGGTTCAGTCGATAGAACACTGGCCTGCGGACTGAGGGGTCCTGGGTTCAGTTCCGGTCAGGAGCATGTACCTCGGTTGCAGGCACATCCCTAGGGGGAGGTGTGCAGGAGGTGGCTGATCGAAGTTTTTGACTCTCTATCCTTCTTTCTTCCTCTCTGTAAAATAAAAAATAAAAAATAAAAAAAAAAATATATATATATAATATATATATATATATATATATAATATATATATATATATATATATAAAAGACGTCAGCACAGCATCTCAATCAGCTCACCTCACACTCACAATCAGAAGGAACTGGAATACAGAAAAGGCCACCCATCCTGTCCTTGGTCAAGGGAGAGAGTCAGCAAAAATGAGCTCCTACATGGAGCCACACTGTGTGTTTTTCTGTGTCTTCATGTGTCTCTCCTCCCAAAGACTTCCACAAACTCCTACAAAAATGAGAACGTGAGCTGCTGTCCTGACCCCCCAAACGAAACCAAGCACCCCCTTACCTCCCCTGAACAAAGCCTGCTCCCCAATCTCACAAAGGCGTCCTGCAAACCCCCTGCTAATCCTGTCCTCACCTTCCATCACCCGGGGCACCTCAGTGACCAATGATGCCCCAGTCAGAGCAGCTATCCTCCTCCACGGGGGAAAGTGCATCTGAGGGCATTTCTTACAGCTCCTCAGGTGATCTGAGAAGTTCCAGAAGATTTACTTCAGGATGTTCTTAAATAATAAATTAAGTGAAGTGTCAGACAGAGAAAAGGTAAATCCATGGAAGAAACCACACACACACACACCACTAAGCACAGCCACAAAGCTGAGGCTTCTAATATTCCTTGAAAAAGCATCAGGGAGTGCCGGAACCGGTTTGGCTCAATGGGTAGAGCTTCGGCTTGGGGACTGAAAGGTCCCAGGTTCGATTCCGATCAAGGGCATGTACCTTGGTTGCGGGCAAATCCCCAGTAGGGGGTGTGCAGGAGGCAGCTGATCGATGACTCTCTCTCATCAATGTTTCTAACTCTCTCTCTCTCTTCCTCTCTGTACAAAATCAATAAAATATATTTTTTAAAAATAATAAATAAAAAAAAGAAAGAAAAAGCATCAGGGAGTTACAGACTTAGGTCACTTCCTGTTGCCATCCAGGATGACAAGAGACCCAGGAGCAACAGACAGGTCTCTCCCCTCTGAGTGACTACGGATTGCAATTGGAAGCAAATTATTATAAAATTCCCAAGCCTTACACACTGGAGATTTGTCACTCTCATTCAGACTTGCAGAAGGCTATTCAGGTGTTAAATTCACCATAGAAAGCCTGCTCAGGTGGCATGCTCCCCGCTGAGCTCGGACCGGAGAGTCAGGGCCGGCCTGACAGGTGAGCGGCCTGAGGCAGGGAGGTGGGAAGGAGAGAAAAAGACAGAAAAACGGGACCCGGAGGCTTTTACCACAAACACGGAGTGGGAGGTCCGGGGAGAGGACGGACTCTCCGCTCCCCCAATCCTGGAGATGAAGCAGGAAGCCACATTCTCCGTAAATATGACAGAATTCCGATGAGCCACGGAAGGTGGCTCCCCTGCTGCTGACAACAGAACAGTGCCCCCTCCTCCGGGGACACCGCGTCCCCCTGAGCCCACCCCCTGGCCCTGTGCCCCCGGCACTCAGACCTGACTAATGGGGCCAGGAGGGCGGGCGCGGACCCCCAGGCCGGGCCATCCGGGCTCTTTGGGCGGGAAGCGCCGGGCGGGGAGGGCAAAGGGCGGGAACCACTGACCGGACCTCCAGCCCCGCGGGGGCCCCGGCGGCCCGGGGACGGTTTTCGGCGGGAAAACCACGCGGCGGGCGGGCCCACAGCCACCGGCGGACAGACCGCGGGCCGGGCCTCAGTTTCCCCCACAGGAACGCGGCGCCTCCACTGCGCAGCCGCCGGGACGCGCACTCACCGCCGGGAGGGGCTCCGGGCGGGGCCCACACGGACCTCAGCGCCCGCGGCGCCCTCAGCCCTCCCTGCGGGGAGGGGCCGGGAGCAGCGGCTTTAAAGCACAGACCTCCTCAGGGGCCGCCCCCCGCCCCTCCGCAGCCGCTTCCGGCTGCCGGGACTGCGCATGCGCCTCCCTTCGGGGGCGGGGCCTGAGCGGAGCGGCTCCGCGGTGGGGGCGGGGCCATGCCTGGGCGGGGCCAGAGGGAGGGGAGGGGCGGGGCCAGGGGCGGCCTGGGCCCCTCCCCCTCCCACAGGGACAGCCCTTCCCGGGGGAGTTCCCGTCATTGTTGGGTTTGGCTGGGGGCGCGGCTGTGCCAGGATTCACAAGGAGAGAAGGGACAGGAGCAGGGAGGGCGGTGATTTTGCTTCTTTAAAGGGAGGAGAGGGCCAAGAGCTCTTTCATGGCAGAAGGCACAATCATAGTGTTTTATGGAACAAATGGCAGCTGTGGCAGAAGCATAAAGAGGGAGGAATCTGGAATTCACACAGAAGTTTCCAGATCCCAGAGGCTGTGCTCAGAGCTACTGGCTGGCCTGCCCTTCAGCTGCACAGGCCCCAGGGAGGTGTCTTTCCCAGGATCTTCACAGGCCGGGAACACATTCTCACAGGGAAGTTACAGAGAATTCAAAAGGCGGGCAGATTGGGTTTCAAACCAGACACTTTCTGCCTCCAATTTACCTTAAGACCCCAGTGAGGACAGGGAGGGGAAGAGCAGCCTGCTCTCTCAGCCCCTCCCTGTCTCCCCATCTGAATGGAGAGGCAGCTTGAGTTAGGGAAGCAGGTGGATGGGGTTCAGAGACAGACCCAGACATCCATTCATATTTAGGCACTTGATGAGCTATGGTCCCATCCATCACAGCGGGGAACAAAATTTAATTTAAGTATTTTTCAAGGGATAAAAATTTCCTGGTTGTAGCCAAAACCGGTTTGGCTCAGTGGTTAGAGCGTCAGCCTGCGGAAAGGTCCTGGGTTCGATCCCGGTCACGGGCATGTACATTGGTTGTGGGCACATCCCCAGTAGGTGTGCAAGAGGCAGCTGGTCGATGTTTCTCTCTCATTGATGTTTCTAGCTCTCTCTCCCTCTCCCTTCCTCTCTGTAAAAAATCAATAAAATATATATTAAATATATATATATATATATATATATATATATATTTTTTTTTTTTTTAATTTCCTGGTTGTAAGCTGTGGTCCTTGAAGTCTTTGTGTTCTGGGAATGCATTTTCAAATGAAATGTTTTTACTGTAGTAGTCCCTATAACCTAGTTGATGGGATGTTGATATTAATGTAAAATATCTCCTGTTAGTTTTTCTTATATCTAGGAAACAATACAATTTTAAAACCAATAATATTTGGAACAGTTAAAAGAATAACTGTTATGTTTTCTTAGTTTATCACCATTTTTTTATTTTGATGATTTTTCAGTATTTTCATTAATATAGGTATTCATTCAAGTTTAAAAAAATATATATTGAATTTTTTGCAGCGAGAAAGGGAGAGGGATAAAGTTAGAAACATCGATGGGAGAGAAACACTGATCAGCAGCCTCCTGCACACCCTCCGCCCCGCCCCCACCGGAGATGTGCCCGCAACCAAGGTACATGCCCCTGACCGGAATCAAACCCAGGACCCTCCAGTCTGCAGGCCAATGCTCTACCCACTGAGCCAAACCGGTTTCGGCTCATTCAAGTTTTATAGCTGTTTATTTATTTTAAAGATATGACTTGTTTAGAAATCTGTAATTTAGAGTAAATCAGAACAGAGGATTATAAACTATATTAAGTATTTAATTGCTTTAAGCCAATAAAATATCACCCCTTAGTATTGCCAGAAAACACACCATATATAATAAACACATAAAGATAATCCATTCTACAAAGATGATGAAAAACTTATACACTGAAAATGACAGAATTCTTAAGCAAGCAGATACAAATAAACTGACATTCCTTAATATGCCCAAGTGTCTACACCAGTGGCTCTCATAACACCACAACCCGTTAATGCAGTTCCTCATGTTGTGGTGACCCCCAACCATAAAATCATTTTCATTGCTACTTCATAATGTAATATTGCTACTGTTTTGAGTCTTTTTCTTTTCTTAAAAATGTTTTGATTTTTTTTTACAGAAAGAAGGGAACTATAAACATCCATGAGAGAGAAACTGATCAGCCACCTCCTGCACACCCCCCACAGGGGATATGCCCGCAACCAAGGTAGATGTCCCTGACTGGAACTGAACCGGGGACCCTTCAGTCTGCAGACTAACGCTCTATACACTGAGCCAAACTGGTTTCGGCAACTCTAGGATGTTTTTAGGTCAAGAATCATTCATTCTGGCCCTAGCTGGTGTCACTCAGTGGACACACCATTGGCTCAAGGACCGAGAATCCTAAGCTTTGATTGTGGTAAAGGGGGCAATTCAGGTGAGGATTCACAACAAAAAGACTCAATAATGTTGTCTTGGCCAAGGAGTAACTTTGCTAGTTGGAACCTCATTCTAATGTGCCAGGATTGTGGGTTCGAGCTCAGACTGGGGCACATCCAGGGGGTCAAAAATGAACAAGAAAGGAATCGTTAATTCTGCAACATTCTGTGTGGTGGCACATTCTCTGTAATGTAACCCCCAAAAGGAGTAAAACCATTGGTCACTATCCAATGATTACATCTCCCTTCATACCCACAATAATTCTTACCACAATATGTGTTAGTGAGCATCTAATGTGAAGTATGTTTCATTGAAAAAGGTTTCATCTATAAACAAACAGCAGGACATTCTCTGCCTATTGAGTAGACATGAGTTGGGAGTAAGCTGAGTCCTGGGATCTTGGTTTATTTATGTTTTTTATCCAAAAAGCAATGTATTTCCCAAACATTGAATCTATATCAGCACAAGCATTTAATTATTCAAAAGAATGAAATTTGCCCAGACAGGGTAGCTCAGTGGTTCAGCATAGAACTATAAACTAGGTCAGGGTTCCATTCTTGGTCAGGGCACATGCCCCAGTTGGGGGCTCCATACCCAGTGTGGGCTATGCAGGAGACAGAGGAATCCATGATTCTCTCACCATGGATGTTTCTATCTCTTCCTCTCCCTTCCTCTCTGCAGTCAATTTTTCCCCCTCAATTTAAATATATAAAAATAAAATAATCAAATCTTATTATTAGGATCAAAACACTTCAGGAGGCCCTCCATTGGAAATAAGCTTTTAGAAATGTCTGTGGAACATACAGATGTGATCTGGTTTATGCAAAATCCACCAGCACCATTTTCAGAATTTGCACAGTAAACATTATAATGAATATTAACTTGTATATTTCAAGTTTAAAATTATTTTGGGTTTAAGTTGAAAGCTACTTTTACTGTTTCCTTTTATGTTCACACTAGAGGCCCGATGCATGAAAATCCATACAAGAGTAGGCTTTCCTTCCTCTGGCTGCTGGCACTGGCTTCCCTCCAGCACCCAGAACCTGGGCTTCTTCCCTCCTCCAGCCATCTGCAGGTACCCGGGATCTAGGCTGACTTCCTTCTGGCCCCGGCTTCATGAGGAAGGACATTCAGAATGACCTCTGGTAGATGTCCTGTCTAATTAGCATATTACCCTCTAATTATTATTATAGGTAAGGGAATTATCCTAACCACAAGTCTCTGCACGAGGCAGGCAGTAACATGGAACTCGGACACAGGCTTTTGAGAAGGGGTATCTATTCACACATGGACTAGAGTCTGGAAGTAGGTTCTGGACCATCAGCCAAGTTGGTCAGTAGAGACTGCTGAGGGGCCCCATCTGGATGGATGCCTTGGCTGCTCTATACAAACCAGGACCAAAGAGACTACATAAAAAGTGATGTATTAATGTGCACAAATGCACAGGAACCTAATAGGGAAAACAACACAAACAGAAGAAACGACCTTTGCCTGCTTTTATGAATGCACTAGAGGACTGATGCACAAAGTTCATGCACGGGGAGGGTTCCTCTCACCCTACCCTGCACCCTCAAGGGATATCCGACTGCCGTTTTAGGCCCAGTCCCCACAGGCATCCCTCTCACAGTCCCCTGCATGCGCCAGTGACCATACTTTTCATACAGGTGGAAAGCATCATGCTGTTGTATGGGCAGCTACACTTTTTTGCCCTGATTATAAAAAGTAGAACATGATCTTTCTGAGGCAGTAATACTATTTCCCCCCATCTTATGGGTGGAAAAACTGAAGCAGAGAGAAGTTAAGTAATTGGCTTTGCCACACAGTTATGTTAGAATCAGGGCTGACCACAAAATGTGCAAGCCAGAGTCCGTGCATGTCATCGCTGCATCATCCTGTAGAGTAGCCTTGGCAGCTTTTAATTTTTAAATCTAAGAGACTGTTCCCATTATATAGGATAGGGTCCCTAGACCTGGCTGGTGATCAGGGCCAATCTGTGGAGTGACCGGTGGGCGGGACAATCCGAGGGCCCCCTATGGGCACCCACCTTAGCTGGCAGCCTGGCATCAGTCACTCACAGGGCCCTGCCCACCACTGCTGCCTGTCTCCCTCTGCGGGGTTACTGATGAGTGGTACATGGGGGGGGGGGCTGCTGGCACTCACCTTGGCTGGAGGCCTGGTGCTGCCAGGTGGATGGCTCCGCCCTCCAATTGCCACCACCGGTCGCCTCCCTCTCAGGGGGGGGGAGATGCTCAATGCAGGAGCTATGCTTGGTGGAAGTTGGGATAACTCCTGCATTGAGCATCTGCCCCCTGATGGTCAGAGAACATCATAGTGGCCAGTTGTTCTGCCCATCTTTCTGCCTTTTGGAAGATTTACATACTAGGGTTTGATTATATAGGATTTGATGTTACAAAAGTAGGGTGTTTCCGAGTCAAAATTATTAATAACTTATAACAACATGTAGAGAACTAAGGTTAAAAGTGGGTTTAAGCCCAAACTGGTTTGGCTCAGTGGATAGAATATCGGCCTGAGGACTCAAGTTTGATTCTGGTCAAGGGCATGTACCTTGGTTGCAGGCACATCCCCATGGGGAGTGTGCAGGATGCAGCTGATTGATGTTTCTCTCTCATTGATGTTTCTATCCCTCTCCCTTCCTCTCTGTAAAAAAAAAATAAAATAAAAAATAATAATAATATATATATATATATATATATATATATATATATATATAAAAGTAGGGTTTTAACTGACAGTTAAAATGTATCATGTTATTTTTAAAAAATATATATATATTATTGATTTTTTTAGAGAGGGAGTAAGATAGTATTAGAAACATCTACCAGCTGCCTCCTGCACACCCCCTACTGGAGATATGCCTGCAACCAAGGTACATGCCCTTGACCAGAATGGAACCTGTGACCCTTCAGTCTGCAGGCCAACACTTTATCCAATGAGCCAAACCAGTTAGGACAGAATGTTATGATTGGTAGCTTTTGCAGAGGGAGAGTTAGAAACATCAATGAGCGGGAAACATTGATCAGCCGCCTCTTGCACACACCCCATTGGGGATGTGCCCGCAAGCAAGACACATGCCCTTGACCAGTATCAAACCTGGGATCCTTCAGTCTGCAGGCTGACACTCTATCCACTGGGCCAAAGTGGTTAGAGCAGACTGTTATTTTTTAAAATATACTTTAACTAGAGACCTGGTGCATGAAATTCATGCATGGTGCAATACCTAGGCCTGGCCCTTGACCACAGTGCAAGGATTTGGCATGAAGGGCCCCCATGCATGCCCCGTTATGTGAGTCACTGCACCCAAGTCCTCAGGTGAAGGTGCTGTGAACACAGCTGGACACGGCAGGCCAGGGCACGGCGCGGCTTCTGGGCCACCCAGTGGCGCAATAAGCCAGGTAGGCAACTCGTTCTCTCCTGGCCAGCCTCACAGACTGGTTCCTGTGTGAACCCAGAGGAAGCCCAAACAGTCCCTGCAGTCCCAGCAGCTGGGAGAGGCTGCACAGCTGTGGGGCGGCTCCTCATGGGTGCCAGCATCTGAACACAGGGTGCTTCCCTGGAGCGTGAGCCCTGGTGGCAAGGTAGCTGGGGGAGAGGACTTCATTGGATACCCTGCATTCTCACCAGACCTGAGGACCCAGATAGCTGGCAAGAGGTCTCAGAGCATTACTGATGCCCACCATGTTCCATGCTGCCACCTAGGGGTCAGTGAATGTCATAGCAAGCAATGAAACTTCCCTTCTCCAGGGAACTATTTCCATATTAGGTTTTTAAATACAGAGGCCAGGTGCATGATATTCAATCCCAGGGGGAAGGGGTCCCTCAGCCAGGCCCTTTCCAATCTGGTACCCTTTGGGGGATGTCCGACTGCAGATTTATGCCTACTCTTTTAACAGATGACAGCTCCATTGTTGTATCTTTTCATGCTTAAACTCATTGGAATTAGTAGGTACTCAAAGTGTGTATACATTTGGGGGGCACACCCTGCATATCTCTAGTCAGTGGTGAAAGGAACCAATAACCAGTTTGAAACCCCCAGAAAGGGAACCTTGCTTACTGCCCACATATCTCCCCACTCTACCTTCACGGGCAACAGAAGAATCAATGTTTTCTCTCATTAACTCAGAAAAGCACATCCTGTCACCCACTGCCTGGCAGGTGTGCGATAGCAAGTGAGGCTCAAGTCAGGGAAGCCATCGTTCATGGGCACCGGCACCCCAAGTGCACATTCTTCTCTGCAGTTGCCCCAACTCTCCCGCCATTTCACGGAGATGAAGAACCTCCTTGTCTCCTCTGGGTTCCTAATCTCAAACAATGGCTGAAGGAACCTCAGCAAGGGTTGCTCTGCGCCCACCAGGTGTGTCTGTCAGCACCTGCTCTTACCTCAGCACCTGCATTAGCCCAATGGAGGCAATTTCATCACCGCACTAGACTCTTTGGGAACAAGTGTGTCACCATTCCACCCTCTCACTGTCATATCACAGGCACCCAACCTGATACCCAGACCCGCCCCAAAGGACGTGAGCATCCTGGGGTCGACAGAAGTGGAGTGGAGGGGCAGGGGAAACGAGTGTGCACCATGGTCTGGGCACGCACGAGTGACAGGGCACTAAAGGACATTCACACATGATGGGGAAGGAGAGCATACACGCACCAGAGGCCTCTGCAGATCCAAAAACCCGCAAGTCACAGCCAGGAAGATGTCAATCTGGTCCCCTATGGTGGCTGTCCCTGTGATTGCATACCTTCGGGGCCAGGTGGCTGTATGGGGACCAGCCAGCCATCAGGCAAGGGCGGCCTGATGAGAGGGGTCCACTGATGACCAGCATGTCTAGTCACAGGGGCTGCCGCCACCACAGCCACGTTGTCACTTGGCTCTGTGCTATCTCTGTCCCTGGCCCTCGGTGCAGGGAGCCAGGCTGCCTGCCTCCTCTAAGGCCAGGTGCACTCTTGAGGGCAGGATCTTCCCATAGGTTTCACTGGAAACAGTTCAGGAAGGGTGTTTCAGGGTCGGTGGCAATGAAGGGGGTGAGTGGCATGGAGGTGGTGCCTGGGCTTCTGTTAACTTACACAATGTGTTTTCTACCACAGCATGTGTTGGTGGCTGTAAGCGCTGCCAAGCAAAGCCTGTGGCCAAGCTGAAGCAGTGCCTGCAGGCCATCAAGAGCACTCACAGCCACTGCCATTGGGCACCACCTATCTCACCCTTGTCCCAACTCTGGGCAAGCGGCAGTAACCATCAGGAGCGCTCACAGGCACCAACGCCGGAACTTACACAGGAAAAGAGGGAGCGATAGAAATATCAATTATCAGAGGGTATCTTGAATCAGCTAGCTCCTGTATGCCCCACGTTGGAGACTGAGTCACCAACCAGAGCCTATGCCCTCACCAGGAACTGCCCCCTGACCTTGTGGTTCATAGGTCGAAGCTAAACCACCAAGGAATGCCAAGCAGTGCTTTAACACATTTTCTACAGCATAATGTTTCCTCCACTATAAACTTCTCTGTTATTCAGTAAATTATGAGCTGTGAGTACAGGCTCTTGCACATGTTCTCAATTTGTAAGGTCTCTCTTTAGTATGAAAGTCTCTCAGGTACAGTAATATAAAAATGCCTTTTAAAGACTTTTCTACATTTTTTCATGTTCAGAAAGCTTCTTCCCGTTCAAAATTCTGTGATGTTTAGTAAGTTCTCACTGTTGGTAAAGGATTTAAAACTCTCCTCACATTTGTAATACTTCTCGCCAGTATGGACTCTCTGATGTGCTGAGAGATTTGAGCCATTGCCAAAGGATTTGCCACATTTCCCACACATATAAGGCTTCTCTCCGGTATGAACTCTCTGATGGTAAATCAGGGCCGAGGAGTGCCTGTAGGCTTTGCCACATTCTCCACATTTATAAGGCTTCTCTCCAGTGTGAACTCGCTGATGCGTGGTGAGATTTGAGGACCAGCTAAAGGCTTTGCCACATTCTTTACATTTATAAGGCTTCTCGCCAGTATGAATTCTCTGATGTGAAGAAAGAATTGAAGCCCGGCTAAAGACTTTGCCACATTCTCTACATTCATGATGCTTCTCTCCAGTGTGAGTTTTCTGATGATCAGTAAGGGTTTGGGATTGCCAGAAGGCTTTGCCACACTCTCTACATTTGTAAGGCCTCTCTCCAGTATGAACTCTGCGATGATAAGTAAGGGATGAGGACTGCCTAAAGGCTTTGCCACATTCTTTACATTTATACAGCTTCTCTCCAGTGTGAACCCTATGATGTCTAATAAGGGAGGAGGAATCACTGAAGGCTTTGCCACATTCTCTACATTTGTAAGGTTTCTCTCCAGTATGAACTTTCTGATGTCGAATCACGTTCGAGGCATGGAAGAAAGCTTTACCACATTCTCTACATTTATAAGGTTTATCTTCAGTATGAACACCTTGATGATTAGTAACACCTGCATGGCTAATAAAGGATTCGCCATATTCTCTATATGTAAAAGGTTTCTCTCCAGTGTGAATTTTCTGATGATTAGTAAGGGTTGAGGGCCAGCTAAAGGCTTGGTCACATTCTCCACATTTATACAGCTTCTCTCCAGTGTGAACTCTCTGATGTCGATTAAGGGTTGCGGACTCACTGAAGGCTTTGCCACATTCTGTACATTGATAAGGCTTCTCTCCGGTATGAACACTCTGATGACGATTAAGGGAGGAGGACTGACTGAAGGCTTTGCCACATTCTCTGCATTTATAAGGTTTCTCTCCAGTGTGAATTTTCTGATGACTACTAAGGGTTGAGGGCCAGCTAAAGGCTTGGTCACACTCTCTACATTTATACAGCTTCTCTCCAGTGTGAACTCTCTGATGTCGATTAAGGCTTGCAGACTCACTGAACGCTTTACCACATTTTGTACATTTGTAAGGCTTCTCTCCAGTATGAACACTCTGATGACGATTAAGGCAGAAGGACTGACTGAAGGCTTTGCCACATTCTTTACATTTGTAAGGTTTTTCTCCAGTATGAACTTTCTGATGTCGAATCATGTTTGATATGTGGAGGAATGCTTTACCACATTCTCTACATTTATAAGGCTTATCTTCAGAATGAACACTGTGATGATTACTAAGAACCGCATGGCTGTTAAAGGATTTGTCATATTCTCTATATTTATAAGGTTTCTCTCCAGTGTGAATTCTGAGATGAATTCTAAATGCTGAAGGCCGGCTAAAGACTTTGCCACACTCTGAACACTTATAAGACTTTTCTTCTATATGATTTCTATGATGTTGATTATGTCTTGAGGACTGACTAAAGCCTGTTCCATTTTCTTCGAGTTTGCAAAATTTTGCTATAGTATGATTTCCTCCCTTATGTACAGTAAGAGATGAATGACATTTAAAGGCTTTGCTACATGCTTTATATTTGTAAGTCTTCTCTGCAGTGTGAATTTTCTGATTTAGAGTAGAACCTGAAGGCCAATTAGATGTTTTATTAGAATCTTTACATTGATAAGGTTTTTCCCCACTATGGACTTTTTCCATTATATTTAGATTGAATATTTGACTGAAGACTCTCCCACATGGATTCCATTTGTAAGCCTCTTCCCCAACATGAATATTCTCCTGTTCAGAGTAATTTGAAGACTGCTGAAAAGATTGGACACATTTACTTCCATTGTATGTCTTCTCCACAATAGGAATAACCTGAGGTATGTTGTGATTGGACATTTGGTCAATGACATTTCCACTGTTATAATGGTCCTCTGCAAGCTCACTAATCCGATAATTAAAATATGACTTCTGCTTAAACTTTTTCCAATGTTCAATCCATTGATAGTTGCTATTTCCATTATGTGTACTCTGGTAATAATGGGAGATATAAAGACCTTTAATAACGGTTATAATTTCATTATAACTCATTTCATAAGAACCATTTTGTGACATTTATTAAACCAAGATGGTTGTACAGAAAAAGTTTTCCTAATTTGTTAAAATTAGACAAAAAATAAAAACTAGTACAAAACATTGTCAGAGGAAGAAGAATGAATCTTTGTTTAAAAGACTATCAAATTTCCCAGCCACATGGCTCAGTGGTTGAGCTTTGATGTATGAACAAATAGGTCATGGTTCTGTTCCCATTCTGGGCACATGGCCTGGTTCCAGGATCAGCCCACAGTGGGAGGCATGTAGGAGGCAGCCAATGAATGATTTTCCCATCATTGATGTTTTTCTCTCTCTCGTCCTCTCCCTTACTCTCTAAAAAAAAAAAAAAAAAAAAAATATATATATATATATATATATATTTTTTTTTTTTTTTTAAATAAAAAGTATCATAAAAGATTGCTAAATTGAGTACATTTAATTTTACAGCTACAGTATAGATCTACACATTTTAGGACTGATTAAATGAAAATTTAACGCCACCCTACATTTTAAACATTTCAAATGATTATTTACACTGCGGACTGTGAATTCCTAGTTTATTCCGATCCCCTTTCCAAGAATACATAACAGTAAAAAGTTGTTTTTGATCATCATGTGCAAAAACATACTGATCTGCCAATGTAACTGACTTTAAAGTGGGAGGTTTTCCAAATGTTTAATATACTTGACCTCTATAGGTAACAAGAAATTTATTATGATAACTGTTTCAGATTAGTTTTGATTATATTAAAATCCTCCCTTCTCATCACACTCTTCCTGAAATTTTAAGGCTTTCATTAAGTGTACATTATCAAAACCACACCTTTTATATCTTACCAGTATGATTTCAGAGAATAAATCTGGTATTCCAGGATTTAGCATAAAGGCCTTGTCATTTTCAGATAACATAGCTGAAAGAAAACAAATTTTCAGTTTCGATAATCAGGTGAGTGCACTTTGAAGTTAACAGCAAGTATTGATCAAATGACATTTTTCATCACTCCAAGAGCCAGTCAAGAATTCAAAGAAGCCGAAACCGGTTTGGCTCAGTGGATAGAGCATTGGCCTGTGGACTGAAGGGTCCTGGGTTCGATTCCGGTCAAGGGCATGTACCTTGGTTGCAGGCACGTCCCCAGTAGGGGGTGTGCAGGAGGCAGCTGATCGAAGTTTCTCTCTCATCGATGTTCTGGCTCTCTATCCCTCTCTCTTCCTCTCTGTACAAAATCAATAAAATATATTAAAAAAAAAAAAGAATTCAAAGAAAGCTCAAGATAAATACAATGAAGAAAACTCACATCAAAGAAGAAGAAAGAGTTGCTTATATTTGCCAATGATACCTGCTCAAACACCCTGGCACACAATGGCCATATTATAAAAACACTCCCAATTCCCAGTTTTTTCACTGGAGAGACAAAGTGATGAGGGAAGTGTGTTTTCAATGATATCCCTGTTTGAAGAAGATGTGTCTATTGTGCATGACACAGTGTGGAAACAGAATGATGATAGTACAGGTGAGTGCTCTGCAGTGGCTGTGACAGAGAAACGACGAGCCGAAACCGGTTTGACTCAGGTAGAGCGTCGGTCTGCGGATTGAAAGGTCCCAGGTTCGATTCCGGTCAAGGACATGTACATTGGTTGTGGGCACATCTCCAGTAGGGGGTGTGCAAGAGGCAGCTGGTCAATGTTTCTCTCTCATCGACGTTTCTAGCTCTCTAGCTCTCTCCCTTTCTCTCTGTAAAAAATCAATAAAAATATATTAATAAAAAAAAAACCACAAAGAAACAACGAGGAAGTGTTCAAGCACCACAGAGACAGTGATATTGAAGATGTACATCAGCCCAAAAAGATACTGTGGGCCTGAGAAAGAAACAGGGGAGAATTCAACTGGGAAATTAAACATATAACTAAACAAAGAATACAGATCCTGAAAACAGTGTTGACTGAAAGTACACTTTGTTCTACAGATGGTTATTATTTGTTTCCTTCTATAGAAAGCATGTTCAAAAGTCTGCTTGTTTATAATTCTGGAATCTCAACAAAAGATATTAAGTTATGCAAAGAAACAGAAAAGGCCCTAACTGGTTTGGCTCAGTGGATAGAATATTTTTACTTTAATTATGTAATATTTTGGTGATATTATTGTAATTTTATTTCTCCTTTTTAGCTTTAAGATATTTAGTTCCATTATTTTCCAGGTAATTAATATATTTCCATTAATGTAGTGCACATTTGGATACTTTTATTTTGTGTTTCTGAGAGTATACTTTTTCTGTTTTTTTTTTTTTTTTAATAAGTTTTTATTGTTCATATTATTACAAATGTTCCTCTCCCCCCCCCCCCACCATTGCTCTCCTCCACCAGGTTCCCACCCCACCCTCTGCCCTTTCCCCACTCCCCATTGTCCTCATCCATAGGTGCACAGTTTATGTTCAGTCGCTTCCCACATCCCCCTCTCCCCTTTTCCCCAAGAATCGTCAGTTCACTCCCCTTCCATACCTCTGATTCTATTATATTCAACAGTTACTATTGTTCATCAGATTTTTTTTTTTAATTTCCTTGTTTTTTAGATTCACTTGTTGATAGTTACGTATTTGTTGTTCATAATTTTTATTTTTGTTTACTTTCTCTTCTGAAAGAACTCCCTTCAGCAATTCATATAATTCTGGTTTGGTGTTGATGAACTCCTTTAGATTTTTTTTATTAGTGAAGCTCTTTATCTGACCTTCGATTCTGAGTGATAGCTTTGCTGGATAGATTATCTTTGGCTGTAGGTTCTTACTATTCATCACCTTGAATATTTCTTGCCATTCCCTTCTGGCCTGCATGGTTTCTGTTGAGAAGTCAGCTGACAATCGTATAGGTGCTCCTTTATAGGTAACTACCTTCTTTGCTCTTGCTTCTTTTAATATTCTCTCTTTGTCTTTTGCTCTTGGAATTTTAATTATGATTTGTCTTGGTGTGGTCCTCTTTGGATTCCTTTTGTTTGGAGTTCTGTGCGCTTCCTGGACTTGTAAGTCTAATTCTTTCCCCAGGTGGAGGAAGTTTTCTGTCACTATTACTTTCAGTATGTTTTCAATATCTTGCTCTCTCTCATCTTCTGGGACCCCCATAATTCTGATGTTGGTTCGCTTGAAGTTGTCCCAGAGGTTTCTTACATTATCTTCAATTTTCTGGATTCTCTTGCCTTCTAGCTTCTGTGGAGGAGTGTCTTCTGGCTCTTTATGTTCCAAATCTTTGACTTGATTCTTGCGATCTTCCCTTCTGTATTTAGGACTCTGTAAAATATTTTTTATTTCAGACAATGTATTCTTTATTTCTTGTTGATCCCTTATCATTTCTTGTTGACTCCTTATTAATTCTAGTTGATTTCTTTTCATATCCTCATAGGTCTTATCCATCTTTTCTAGGAAATTCTTGAAAAATCTTATAAGCGTAGATTTGAACTCTATATCCAGCCGCTTTTTGTCCTCCATTTCTTTCGTTTGTGATCTATTTGGTTGTTGCATTTTGCAGCTACAGATGGGGCGGAGTTTCAGGGTGGAGCCCGCAGCCTTGGCTTCCGTCAGCCCCGCCCTATGCGGGTCCTTCAGTGCTCGCTGCCGGCGCCTCTGAGAGAAAGGTGCCCTCGACTTTCGCCTGCTGCCAAACAGTCTATGCTCTCCCCCAATGAGCCCAGTATTGGGGTTCAGTTCAATTGGAAGTGGAGCTGGAGGTGGCGTTCAGAGCAGTCCGGAGCCCCAGTCTCCTTCCCGCCAGGCAATCCCGCGGCACAGCCGGCCGTCCCTTCTCTGCGCGCACTGTGCACCGCCGCCGGGACTTCCTTTCGCCGCTTCCCCGGGTTCTGCCTTACAGCCCGGCTCCCTATGGCTGAGCCTGGGTCCCCGGGGTCTGGCCTAGGCCTGGGGTTCAGAGCAGTCGGGGGCCCAGCACAGTCGGAGCTTTTATCTCCTTCCCGCCAGGGAACGCCAGCCAGGCAGTCAGCCGCCCCTCCTCTCGGGCTCCATCCTCTCCGCGCGCCGCGTGTCTCCGTACCTCAGGCTTTTATAGCTCCTCCGCGCTTCCTTCTGGTTTTCTCCTTGCTTCTCGTTGTAGAATTTCCAGTCAGTCAACTTTCCTGTAGTTCTGGGTTATGTCCGTTTTATGTTTTAGTTGTATTTTATTGAAATTGTTGTGTGAGGCTGCAGCTAGGTATTCACCTGGGCGCAGCCATCTTTGAAAAAACCTGTTGTGTTTTTTTTTTAAACAATATATGTTTTATTGATTTTTTACAGAGAGAAAGAGAGAGGGATAGAGAGTTAGAAACATCAGTGAGAGAGAATCATCAATCAGCTCCCTCTTGCACACCCCCCACTGGGATGTGCCCTCAGCCAAGGTACATGCGCTTGACCGGAATCGAACCTGGGACCCTTGAGTCTGCAGGCTGACGCTCTATCCATTGAGCCAAACCGGTCAGGGCTGTGTGTGTGTGTGTATGTATATTTTAATGTCTAAAGCTATATGGTTAACTAACCTATAAGACAGATGGCAAGAACACACATTAGGTAAAGACAGATTATTCACCAAATAGTGCAAGGAAAAACTGAACAGATACATGCAAAAATAGTAAAACAAGATCCCGTTCATAGGCCATGAACCAAAATGAATTCAGCTTGTATTAACAACTAAAATATCAGACCTGAAACCATGAAAGCATAGTCAATGAACTTTACCATCATTCTTAAAAATACTGGTTTGGATATATCTTCCTACGCATAACAAAAAAACTAAAAAAATAAATAAAGAAATGAGACTACAAAACAGTAAGTTTGGCATAACAAAAAAAACACCAAGTAACAACAACAAAAACCCAGCAATGCTACATCCTCAAAAGCTAAAGATCCAAAATATTTAAGGAACTCACACAATTTAACACCAAAACTCAGTATGATTTAAAAATGGGCAGAGGACCTAACAAGGGACATAAAAGATGCACAATAGACATATTAAATGATGTTCAACTCATCCATCATCAGAGAAATGCAAATGGACACCACTATGAAATACCACCAAACACCTAACAGGATGCCAATCATCCATAAATCAAAATACGACAAGAATTACCAATGACTTGGAGAAATAAGAACATTTGTGATTAAAAAAAAAAAAAAAATTGTGAACTGTCAGCAAGATTATACTAGTAAACACATGTGCACAAAATTCATGCAAGGGACTCGGCCCTTGTAGCCCCATTAAGCTTTGACTGTTCAAAATAATTAGCATATTAGGTCTTTATTATAAAGGATTGGTGCAGCCACCATCAAAACACGATGAAGGATTTTCCAATATTTAAAAACAAGTACCAGGTAATACAGAGATTCCATTTATGGGGATTTATACAGAGAACACAAATTCAAAAAGATATACCCACTCATTTATCCACTGCATTATTTTCAATAGTGAAGATATGGGACTGGAAATAAAGGACTATTTTTATAATGATGTTCTGCCATTTAAAATAAAAAATTTCAAGCTGAAACTGGTTTAGCTCAGTGGATAGAGCATCTGCCTGAGGACTGAAGGGTCCCGGGTTCGATTCCAGTCAAGGGCATGTACCTTGGTTGTGGGCATATCCCCAGTAGTGGGTATGCAAGAGGAAGCTGATCAATGACTCTCTCTAATTGATGTTTCTATCTCTCTCTCTCCTTTCCTCTCTGTAAAAAATCAATAAAATATATTTTTTAAAAATAAAAAAATAAAATAAAATGAAAGACTTCATTAGACTTGACATGTAAGGATACAAAATTTATATCTCAACTCATCTCTTTCAAGATATGACTCACTGTGTTTATTCCAGAAATGACACAATAGCTGCAAAACCCTCCACGTTATTGAATATAAAACTACATTAATTTTATACTCTTCACACTTTTGAAAGACAAATACATAACCAAGTTTGTATTTCAATCCACTGTATTCAAATGGAAATTCCCAATGTATTAACTCAAACATTAAAGAAAAAACAGCAACAAATA
The DNA here is from genome assembly GCA_963693515.1 of Pipistrellus nathusii. Lineage (NCBI taxonomy): Eukaryota > Metazoa > Chordata > Mammalia > Chiroptera > Vespertilionidae > Pipistrellus > Pipistrellus nathusii. The sequence continues at coordinate 46,859,784 of OY882872.1, read as the reverse complement.
TGGTATCCACAACAGAAAAAAAGAAAAAAAAGAAAAAAGAAAAGGGATAGGCTGAGAAAATAGATTTGTAAAAGTCATCATGGCCAGCTTGCATGGCTCAGCAGCTGAATGTCAACCTATGAATCAGGAGGTCACAGTTCAATTCCTGGTCAGGGCGCACTCCCGAGTTGCGGGCTGGATGTCAAGTAGGGTGTGTGCGGGAGGCAGCCAATCAATGATTCTGATTATTGAGGTTTCTCTGCCTCTCTCCTCCCTTTCTGTCTGAAATCAATATATCAAAGTCAACAGGTACAGGACAATAGAACCAACATGGCTGAAAAGGACCAAGCAACAAAATATACTGAGTGGCCAGATTATTATGATCTCTGAATGCATAATAATCTGACCACTCAGTGTATATACACATAGAAAAATCACTATAACAAGTTCCTGCACTTCTTATGTCACTAAGGAAATGCACATTAAAACAATGAGAAGTAACAAAGAGCAGAGGCAAGCAACACTCAACCACCACAGAACAGGCCAGAATCCAGAACACCGACCCCACCATACCTTGGTGATGTGGAGCAACTGGAACTCCAATCTCTGCTGTTGAAAATGCCAAATGCTACAGCCCTTTGGGGAGACAATCTGGAGGTTTTTATAAAACTAAATATACACTCATCATGGGGTCTAGTAATTGGTCTCCTTACTATTATACCAAAGAGTTAAGGCTTTTATCTACACAAAAGCCTACAAGGGGCTGTTTATTCATAATTTACAAATACTGGGAGCAATAAAGAGGTCCATCAACAAGTGAATGGATAAATATGCTGAAGCACATACAATAAAGTCCTATTCACTACTATACTATCTAATAAAGAGGTTACATGCAAATTGACCACCACTCCAGCACACAAGATGTCCACACCATGAGGACATAAGATGGCCACCATAAAATGGTCTGCCAGCCTGATCACCCCCTAAACACTCCCCTGACAGCTTGATCGACGCCTAACTGCTCCCTATGTGGCAGTTCAGTAACCCCCAACTGCCCTTCCTTGCATCAGGCCAGCAAGGAAGGAAAGTTTGGAGGGACCAGGCCTAAAAGGGAGGGCAGTTGTGGGGAACCCAGGCCTGTAGGGGAGGGCAATTGGGGGGAACCCAGGTTTGCAGAGGAAGGCAGTTTGTGGGAACCAGGACTGAAAGGAGTTCAGTTGGAGGGAACCAGGCCTGCAGGGGAGTGCATTTGAAGGCAACCAGGCCTGTAGGGGAGGGCATTTGAGGGTGACCAGGCCTACCAAAGAAGACAGTTAGGGGCAACCAGGCCGGCAGGGGAGGGCAGTTAGGGGCAATCAAACCAGCAGGAGAGGGCAGTTAGGAGTGACCAGGCTGCCAAGGGTGGGAAGTTAGGTGTGACCAAGCCAGCAGAGAAGGACAGTTGGGGGCAACTTCTAGCCAGAAGACATGGTAGAATATTAGAATATTCTAAATAACGATTTTCTAAAATATTATTTTCTGATAGTTCCTTAATTAGTGTAGACAACATGTAATGTGTGCAAACACTGAGTTCCTAATTCACATATATCACAAAGCCTTTCTTTTATACACCACAGAATCCTCATTTTTTCCTTTTTTTTTAAAAAAAATAGAGGCACGGTCCACGAAATTCAAGCAAGATTAGGCTGTCCTTCCCAGCACTGGCGTCCCTCCTATACACAGGACCAGGGCTTCCATCACAGAGAGAGGCTCCGCCCAACACTCACCGCCCACTGGTTGGGCATGGACCTCTCTCTTTGGGACGATCACGGAGCAACCCGATACATCACCTAGCCAGCTGGTGGTGTGGGCCTCCCTCAATGGGATGATTATGGGGAGATGGCCGGGCCCCCAACCAATCGCATCAAACCTGTCTTGGATAATGGGGCATCAGTGAGTGTCATAGCATAATCCCAGATGGTATTTCCACTGTTTGGCCGTCTCGTTCATTTGCATATTATACTTTTATTATATAGACTATATTTTTATTGCTTTCAGAGAGGACAGAAGAGGAAGAAAGAGACAGAAACATCAATGAGAAGAATCATTGATCGGTTGTCTTCTGCATGCCACCTATTGGGGAGCGAGGCCACAATCCAGGCATTGGCACCTGACCAGAATTGAACCTGGGACTAGTTATTTATTTATTTATTTAAATATATTTTATTGATTTTTTTACAGAGAGGAAAAGAGAGGGATAGAGAGTTAGAAACATCAATGAGCTGCCTCTTGCACACCCCCTACTGGGGATGAGCCCGCAACCAAGGTTCATGCCCTTGACCGGAATAGAACCTGGGACCTTTCAGTCCGCAGGTCGACACGCTATCCACTGAGCCAAACCGGTTTTGGCGAACCTGGAACCTTTTAGTCTGCAGGCCACGGAGTCTAACCACTGAGCCAAACCAGCTAGGGCACAATTTGTTCCTACAGAACAAACTCTACCACAGAAAGCAGAGATCGAGTGGAGGAGGAATTCAGGAAGTCATCCTCACCCAGGGAGGCCAGGTTGCTGTAGTTCTCCCACATCACATCCAGGTACAACTTTCGCTGAGCTGGGTCCAGGCACTCCCACTCCTCCTGAGAGAAGTCTATGGCCACATCCGTGAAAGTCAACAGTTCCTGAAAGAAAAGACACACTTACCAAGAGGTCACCAGAGGAGTTCACCATGTCACCCAACATGAAACCAGTCAGAAGAAGAGGTTTGGACCGAGGGGGGGTATCCCGAGTCATCCAATAAGACCACTTTGTCCCAGTAACATTCTCTGATGTGTTTTCTAACACTGACACATGAGGATGAAGATGTCTGCAAATCCAGGTACAGATTTTACTTTACAGGAAAATAAACTCTAAAATTAGAGCATGGCCGTAGCCCACTGGTCGGTAAACTCATTAGCCAACAGAGCCAAATATCAACAGTACAACGATTGACATTTCTTTTGAGAGCAGAAAACCGACTTCTGCGCATGGCCACAAAGTTTCCATCGCACTGTCCATGCGGGCCTGCACGTGGTATTTTGCGGAAGAGCCACACACAAGGGGGCCAAAGAGCTGCACATGACTCCCGAGCCACAGTTTGCTGACCACTGCCCTAGCCGGTTTGCTTCGGTGGAGTGTCGGCCTATGGACTGGTTGGATTCCAGTGAAGGTCACAAGCTTGGGATGTGGGCTCCATTCCCAGTAGGGGGTTTGCTGGAGGTAGCCAATCAATGATTTTTCTCTCATCATTGATGTGTCTCTCTCTCTTTCTCCCGCTCTGAAATCAATAAAAATATATTAAAAATTAAATTAAATTAAGGCATGGACACAGCCGTATGGATTGCTGAGGGCTGCATTAGGGTCAGTGGCGTACATTTCGCAGCGGGAAATGAGATAGTGTGTTGGAAGTATACGGACTTCTTCTCAAATGTGAAGCAGACCGCAGCGAAATGTAAACACACAGGTTCCGATCCAGGTTCTGAGATGGGGCCTGGGTTCCCACATGTGTGACAGGTGTTCTCACTTTTCAACTGTGATGCCAATGTTTTCACACCATGTGCCATACTTCTGAATACAGAGAAAAAGAAAACACAGAAAATAATTCCTATACAAATTCGAACTAAAAGGCTTTGTTAATGGAATTAGGTTCTTATGGAATATGACACTTAGGAACCACAATCCTAGTGGGAAATTTACCATGAGTAATCTTAGAACTAGATTATTCTGGCTGGACTGGCTGATGTGGCCAAGTGTTGAGCGCTCATCCATGCACCAATGTGTCACTGGTTTGATATGCGGACATACGACCAAATTGCAGCCTCAATTCCCAGTGTGGAGTGTGCAGGAGGCAGCTGATCAATGATTCTCTCATCACTGATGTTTTTCCACCTCTCCTCCCCATTCTGAAATCAGTAAGAACATGTATTAAAAAAGAGAGAGCAGAGATATAGAAACTGCTGACCTTGACAATCATAAGAAAAAAGGAAATGAAGAAATAAAGATGAAGTACCTGGAAAGGCAAGAACATCAGAAGTAGAGAAGGAGAGGAAGGAGCACAGAGGGATGAAGGGGACTGAGAGGGAGAGGCGTCCTGGTGCACAGAAGTGGCGGCAACAAAGGGGGAGGCATTCAGACAGAGACACTGGTTCAGAAGAGAAGAATTGGGGGGAGCGAGTGTAGGGACAGAAAGGGGGGCTTAGGGATGAGGGAGCAGAGTGAGAGTCAGCCAGCTGTGGGGAACAGGGCAGACTGTAACAGGGGCAGCAAAGGGGACACAGGTGTGGGGAGGGAAAGAGAAATAGATCAACAGATGTTTCAGAAAAAGCAAACACAGCCTCTGACACATCTTTTACCTGAGAAGCAGCCATTGGTCCTGGTCCTGATGGGGTCTGGGTTGTTTCCTCAAGTGACAGTATGTTGAGGAGTCACAGAATGTGCCTTCAAAGGCGTCCGCACAGCCTGGTAATCAGCTCCCCTCACACTCAGTCAGAAGGACCTGGAAATAAGGAAAAGAAAACCCCCTCCTGTCCTTGGTCACAGGAGAGAGTCAGCAGCAATGAGCTCCCACGTGGAGACCACACTGTGACAGGTTTTGTTTTGTCTTCATGTGTCTGTCTTTCCAAAGACTTCCACAACCTCCTACAGCAGTGAGAGCATGTGCAGCTCGACTGTAACCCCAAAACCAAAACAATACCCGTAGGTCCCCTGAAAAAGTCTGCCCTGGGGCCCATGACAGGGCACCTTTAACCAGTTCCCTCCTGGGGCCTGCGAGGCTCCCCCAGAGCTGTTTTCAGTCGCGCTGGGAACCCAGCACACCTGAGACCTCTGGGCAGTGGGAGGGGGTGGAATCGGAACTTGTACCCGTGCAGGTTTCCTCCCCCCTTTCCCAGGAAATTACAGAGAATAGGTCTTCATGCTAAAGCCTTTGGGGAAAGTTAGCTCCTGAAATGTGCTCATCCAATGACTTCACCATGAATACAGGGGCCCTGTGGGAACCAAGTTCCAGTTCAATCCAGTCCATCCTTCAATAGTTCCAGAGAATGGACAAGAGGGACTTAAGGGAACAGCTCCTTTGTGGCTCACAGACACTAAATCAAGAAATCAGCCGAAACCGGTTTGGCTCAGTGGTAGAGCGTCGGCCTGCAGACCAAAAGGTTCCAGGTTCGATTCCAGTCAAGGGCATGTACATGGTTGCAGGCACATCCCTGGTGGGGGGTGTGCAGGAGGCAGCTGGTCGATGATTCTCTCTCATCAATGTTTCTAGCTCTCTATCTCTCTCCCTTCCTCTCTGTGAAAAATCAATAAAATATATATTAAAAAAAAAAAATCACATGAAGGGAAGGAAAGAGGTGCTGAACACTAGACCAGCTCACACAACTAGCTCCCGACTGTGAAGATCATTGCCATCCTTACCACGTGCACACTGAGATCGCCTCATATCGCTAAGTGAAAGTGAATGTCTCGATGTATGATAGACAGTAGAAAGGATGCAGGGCTCAGACGCTGAATTACACACAATACATTTAAAGCCAGAAACAATCAGCGTTCTGTCGTTTTAATGTACTGACTTCTAGATTTAAAGCTTTAATAAGGTGAAGACCATGTTATATTAAGCAAAGAACGATGAGAGGTGAGTGTCCGACATCCCCACTGCTGATGTCAGAAGTTAATGGTCATTTACATGAATTAAATCTCAGAGATTCAAAAAGAAAATCCATGGGAGAGGGGGGGAAAAAAAAAAAAAGATCGAGTGCTTCTAATAATCCTTGATAAAGCATCCCTCAGTCATCTCTGGTCCCAGGTCACCTCCTTCTTGCCATCCTGGGTAATGACAAGGGACCCGTGATCAACATACCAGGCTCTCTCTCTGTGAGTAAGGCTGCAAATGGAAACAAAGAAGTATACAGTTTGCAAGTCTTACAAACAGATTTGTCATTCTCGAACAGATTTGTCATTCTCGTTCAAATCTGTTTAAACCAGTGGTTCTCAACCCTCCTAATGCCGCGACCCTTTAACATAGTTCCTCATGTGGTGGTGACCGCCAACCATAACATTATTTTTGTTGCTACTTCATAAGTATAATTTTGCTACTATTATTGATCGTAATGTAAATATCTCATATGTAGGATGTTTTGGCTTGGGTAACCCCTGTGAAAGGGTCGTATGACCCCCCCACAGGTTGAGAACCGCTGGAAACAATTCCATTGTTAAATTAAACATAAAAAGCCACAAGCCAATATATCAAACTTAACCATCCACACCCCATCAGCTCACCCCTCACCCAGATTAGGGTTCCTCCCTCCCACTGCTATGTATTTCTGTCTATGGGTCTGTCTGTCTCCCAGTTCCCTTTCTCTCCACTGCGGTCCTTTCCTGTGTCCCCCTCCCTAACCTACCTACCCTTTCCCCCTTTTCTCTCTCTCTGTCCCTACTCCTGGACCATGAACCTCCTGAAGCCCATTTCCCTTCCGGGGCTCTCTCTCCTGGTCTCTCTGCTCCCATCTCACACACGCCCGTGTCCCCGCTGCTGCCTGTTGGAAACTGTGCCCCTGGCACTCAGATCTGACTAATGGGGCCCAGGAGGGCGGGCGCGGACCCCCAGGCCGGGCCATCCGGGCTCTTGGGCGGGAAGCGCCGGGCGGGGAGGGCAAAGGGCGGGAACCACTGACCGGACCTCCAGCCCCGCGGGGGCCCCGGCGGCCCCGGGGACGGTTTTCGGCGGGAAAACCACGCGGCGGGCGGGCCCACAGCCACCGGCGGACAGACCGCGGGCCGGGCCTCAGTTTCCCCCACAGGAACGCGGCGCCTCCACTGCGCAGCCGCCGGGACGCGCACTCACCGCCGGGAGGGGCTCCGGGCGGGGCTCCCACACGGACCTCAGCGCCCGCGGCGCCCTCAGCCCTCCCTGCGGGGCGGGGCCGGGAGCAGCGGCTTTAAAGCACAGACACCTCCTCAGGGGCCGCCACCCGCCCCTCCGCAGCCGCTTCCGGCTGCCGGGACTGCGCATGCGCCTCCCTGCGGGGGCGGGGCCCGAGCGGAGCGGCTCCGCGGTGGGGGCGGGGCCAGGGGGAGGGGCGGGGCCAGGGGCGGCCTGGGCCCCTCCCCCTCCCACAGGGACAGCCCTTCCCGGGGGAGTTCCTGTCATTGTTGGGTTCGGCTGGGGGCGCGGCTGTGACAGGATTCACAAGGAGAGAAGGGACAGGAGCAGGGAGGGCGGTGATTTTGCTTCTTTAAAGGGAGGAGCGGGCCCGGTGCCCTCTGATGGCACAAGGCCCCCACAGAGAGGGGCTGGTCTTCTGTTAGGGAGCCAGCGAGGAAAGGCAGCTGTGGCAGAAGCAGAAAGAGGGGAGGAAAGCTGAAACGGATGACTCTGGATACAGCATTGGCGTGCGGACTGAAAGGTCCCAGGTTCTATTCAGGTCAGGGGCATGTACCTTGGTTGCGGGCACATCCCCAGTGGGGGGTGTGCAGGAGGCAGCTGATCAATGTTTCTCTCTCATGGATGTTTCTAACTATCTCTCTGTAAAAAAAAATCAATAAAATATGTTTCCAGATCCCAGAAGCTGTGCTCAGAGCTCCTGGCTGGCCTGCCCTTCAGCTGCACAGGCCCCAGGGAGGTGTCTTTCCCAGGATCTTCACAGGCAGGTAACACTTTCTCACAGGAAAGTTGCAGAGAATTGAAAAGGCGGGCAGATGGGGTTTGAAACCAGAAACTTTCTGCCTCTGATTGGCCTGGATCCTTAAACCCTCAGTGAGGAGGGGGTAGGGGAAGGGCAGCCTGCTCTCTCAGCCCCTCCCTGTTTCTCCATCTGAATGGAGAGGCAGCTTGAGTTAGGGAAGCAGGTGGATGGGGGTGTCAGAGATAGACTCAGACATCCATTCATGGGTAGGCACCTGAGATAAGATCCCATGGGAAACAAATTTCATTTGATTTCAAAGGTTAATAAAAAAAAAATCTAGTTGTTAGTTGAGGTCTTTGAAGTCTTTGTGTTCTGGGAAGGCATTTTTAAATGAATATTTTAACTTTAGTCATCCCTATAACCTAGTTAATGGGACAATGATATTAATGTAGAATGTCTCAAGTTAGTTTTCCTTATATTTGGGAAACAAAACAATTTTTAAATCAAGAATATTTAAAAATTATAAGAATAACTATTATCAGTTTACTCACTTCCATAACACTTTATTTTCCAGGATTTTCATGAATATAGGTATTCATTCGAATTTTATGAATCTTTATTTAAAAATATGACCTGTTTAGAAATCTGTAATTTAAAGTAAGTCAGTGAAAAGCGGTTTGGCTCAGAGGATAGAGGGTCAGCCTGTGGACTGAAAGGTCCCAGGTTTGATTCCTGTCAAGGGCATGTAACTTGTTTTAGAGCACATCCCCAGTAGGGGGTGTGCAAAAGGCAGCTGACCGATGTTTCTCTCATAGATGTTTCTAACTATCTCTCTTCCTTCCTCTGTGTAAAAAAAATCAATATATTTTTAAAAAATAAAGTAAGACCAGAGGATTATGTTTAACTTATACTATTTAATAAAATCCTGATATACAAATTTACCTAACAGCAGAACAAACAGTAACTATGACCAGCAATGACCACCAGGGGGCAGACGCTCATTGCAGGAGCTTCCCCCTGGTGGTCAGTGTGCTCCCACAGGAGGTGTGCTGCTCTGCCTGAAGCCAGGCTCATGGCTAGCAATCGCAATGGCCAGAGCCACTCCCATTGCAGCAGCAGTGTTAAGGAGCAGAGAGCTGGCAGGCAGGAAGGAGTGAGGGGTCCCAGACTGTGCGAGGCCACAGGGAATGCTGAGGGCCACTCCCTGCCGCCCCCCGCACCCCGAGTGCACATATTTCAAGCACTGGAGACTCTAATAAAAGAGCAATATGCAAATTGACCATGCCTCCACCACACCAATAAGCCATGCCCACCAGCCAATCAAGAGTGAGCATGCAAATTAACCCAACCAAGATAGCTGTGACCACAGAGTGAGCAGGAGGCTTGGGTTTCCCCAGCGATGGAGGAAGCCACACTTCCTGGCCTGCCCTGGCCTCTCAAGGCTACATTTCAAATATAGAAGATTAATAAATCCTAGCTACCAGGACCTCTGCTTCGGTCACCGGGGGACATGGCAGGCCTGAAAACCACCATAGGGCCTTCACCCAGGCCACCCGACAACCCAAGGGAACCCCCACCCTGATCTGGGATACCCTTCAGGGTAAACCAGCTGGCCCCCACAAATGCACCAGGCTTCTATCCTATCTAATTAAAGAGTAATATACAAACTGACCATCACTACAACACATAAGATGGCTGCCCCATGAGGTCAAAGATCCTGACCCCATGTGGACACAGGATGGCCACCACAAGATGGCAAGCAGGAGAGCAGTTGGGAAGGGCCAGGCCTGCAAGGGATGACAGTTGGAGGCAATCAACCCTGTAGGGGAGGGCAGTTAGGGTTGGCCAGGCTGGCAGAAGAGGGAAGTTGGGGGCAAACAGGTTGGCGGGGGAGCAGTTTGACATTAATCAGGCTGGCAGGCAGAAGCAGTTAGAGGCAATCAAGAAGGCAGGGAGGTGAGCAGTTGGAAGCCAAATCCTGGATTGAGAGGGATGTCCGACTGCCTGGTTAGACCCAATCCCATTGGATGTTAAACTGCCCATTTAGACCCATTGGGATCGGGTCTAAATGGGCAGTTTAACATTCCTTGAGGGGTCCCAGATTGGAGAGGGTGCAGGCTGGGCTGAGGGACACCCCTTCTCCCTGCGTGAATTTCATGCACCGAACCTCTAGTATTCTAAATAAAAATATGAAAACCAATATTGTAAGTGCAACCATTGGCCAAAATGCACATCACAAACATTTAAGATGTATTATATTACTAATCTTCTGAAGCTGGAGGCTAAAGCAAACAGCTCTTAGTATAAATGTGCAAAAGAGACACTGGAAGGCCAATGGACTTTGATATTCAGCAGGGCTTAATATCAGCACAAGTTTGCCCTGCTGTGATTGCAATTGTTCCAGGCTATTTTCTGACCTGATAATCTTTTTATAAAAATATATTTTATTGATTTTTTTTACATAGAGGAAGAAATAGGAATAAACACATTGATGAGAAAGAAACATAGATCAGCTGCCTCCTGCACTCCTCCTACTGGGGATGTGACCAGAATCAAAGCTGGGACCTTTCAGTCCACAGGCTGATACTCTATCCACTGAGCTAAACTGATTAGGGCTGACCAGATAATCATTACATTGTATACCAAACTTTACCTTTGATCTACCTGTATGCATTACTAAGGGGGAAATGTGTATTCAAACTGAATTAAGAGCCAGCATGACCTGGTGTCTCAGTGTTCTTCACAAAAGAGGTTCCATCTTCCTCTCTGTAGAAACTCAATAAAATATATTAAAAAAAAAAAAAAAAAATGGGTGTGTTGCCCTATTGTACCACATTCCCACTGGCTGAGGGTTGTGGATGAATTCATGTATTTGTATAGTGTATTAATTCTGTCGTCGGTCTCCTTCAAGTCATACTAAACTTGCCGGGAAGGTCATGGCATTCTGATATAATAATGTAATAACTGTGCTTCATTTGGTCCTTTGAATGGAGGCTAATCAATTAGGAAACATGAACATATAATAATTTTATGCACTTCGGGATGAGTTGTCTATATACGTTCTCAGATATGCCTCATAGCTTCTTTATTTTACCACATCAACCAATGTTCATCACTTCAATCTATGCTTACTTTGAAGATACATCAGGATTTTGGTGAACTGCCACCATATTTCCCTGAAAGTTTAACTGGCAAATTTAGTCAAAATTTATAATGCCCTTTGCGATGACTTAAAACAACATTCTAAGTCAACCACAGTCTCCATTTAGATGGTCTTCAAGCAGTGTGCATTACAATATATGCAATATTCCATGGAAAAGAATATATCAGTGAAACCCATGCAATATACAAGACCTCATAGGTATTTAAGGCAGTAACAACCCCATAACTTCACACAAACATCAGGAATAAAACATGGTAGAATCAGTGATATGGGAAGCAAAAATCACATTAATATTTACTTTTCAATATATCGCAAATAATGTCAATAAAAAATAGACAACACTGTAAGTAATTAAATTATGGAAACATTGCTTCTTTTAATATATTCAAGCATACTAAAAATTACTTATGTTCATTGAAACATTGGATTATTCTCTATAAGTATTCTGATTTAGAGTAATACCTGAAAAATATTGACTATTCATCTAGTGTGAATTCTGTGATACTTTAAAATTTAATTTCAAATGCATTCCTAAAAACTTTGGAAATGTTTTTACGCTTTTGAGAAGCATTTTTTTTTTTTTTAAACAAAACTCTTTCGTCCTATATCATGAACATAGAATTAAGTCCAAATTGCAATCCCTGATATTGACTGAGACTGCAGGTCCAACTACAGGATTTCCCACATTCTTTAGTTTTAGGATTTCCCTCTGCTATACATTTTAATGTGAGGAAAAAATTATAAATGTGGGATAAAGATTTTTGAACATAGTTTACATTTCATTGTTTCTCCCGAGTATGAATTCTGATCTCAAATATGGTTCACGTATGGAGTGACACTTTGCCACATTCTTTATATTTGCCGGGCTTCACTCCAACAATAATTATGACATGATGAATAACATATAAATGAAAATATACACTTTGGCACAATTGTTACAATTTATAAAACTTAATTTGATCATACTCAATGAAATTAGAACATTCATTAAATCTTTGAGCAAATTCTTTATATTTTTCCTGTTTCTATTTAGAATGATTCCCTCCAATTATGAGTAAGTTTAAGTACTTACTCATAATTTGTGATGACATAAAACAACATTCTAAGTCAACCGCAATCTCCATTTAGATGGTCTTCAAGCAGTGTGCATTGAAAAGCATTGCCACATTTTCCTTTGGTAACATTTCACTCCATTATTTTTTGTTGCATGAGACACCAGTCCTGATTACAGGCTTTTGACAAACTCACTATATTTATAGGTCTGCTCTCCTGTATGAATTTTATTGTGTTGAGAAAGACATCAATGGACATTTAAAAATGTGCCTAATTCTTCACATTTGTAAGGCTTCTCTTCACAATGAATTATCTGATGTTCAATAAGATCACACTGACAGGAAAAGGATTTCCACGCTCCTTACATCTGTAAGATTTCTCTCCACTATGAAGTCTCTCCTGTACAGTAAATCACGAAAATCTTTAAAAGCTTTTCCACATCTCTCAAAGTCATAAGGCTTCATCCCAGTATGAATTTTATGGCGCTCGGTAAGTCAGTCCTCACTGCTGGTGAAGTACTAATGACACTCCTTGTAACTCTTAAGGCTCATCTCAAGTATGTACACTTTGCTGTACGATAGGACAAGTACACTGGTTGAAGGTTTTGCCGCATTCTCTACATTTATAAGGCTTCTATAGATTATGAACTCTCTGATGATAAGTAAGACTTGAGGACCTGCTAAAAGCTTTGCTACATTCTCTACATTTATAGGGTTTCTCTCCGGTATGAACTCTCTGATGATAAGTAAGATTAGTTGCCCCACTGAAGGCCTTGCCACATTCTGTACATTTATAAGGCTTCTCTCCAGAATGAACTCTCTGATGCTTACTAAGGTTTGAGGACTTACTGAAGGCTTTGCCACACTGTCTGCATTCATAAGGCTTCTCTCCAGTGTGAACTCTCTGGTGTACAGTAAGGGTTGAGGACCTGTTGAAGGCTTTGCCACACTCTCTACATTCATAGGGCTTCTCCCCAGTGTGAACTCTCTGATGATAAGTAAGGTTTGTTGCCACAACAAAGGCTTTGCCACATTCTCTACATTTATAAGGCTTCTCTCCGGTATGAAGTTTCTGATGCCTGTTAAGGTTTGAAGAATTACTGAAGGCTTTGCCACATTCACTACATCTATAAGGATTCTCTCCACTGTGACTACTCTGATGAAGACTACACCTTGAGAATCTCCTGAAGGCTTTGCCACATTCTCCACATTTATAGGGCTTCTCTCCAGTGTGGACTCTCAGATGATAAGTCAGGGATGAGGATCTGGTAAAGGCTTTGCCACATTCTCCACATTTATAGGGCTTCTCTCCAGTGTGAACTCTCTGATGAAAAGTAAGTGTTGATGCTGCACTGAAGTCTTTGCCACATTCTCCACATTTATAAGGCTTCTCTCCAGTATGAACTCTCTGATGATAAGCTAAGTATGATGCCCCACTGAAGGCTTTGCCACATTCTCCACATTTATAGGGCTTTTCTCCAGTGTGCACTCTCTGATGATAAGCAAGGCTTGAGGCCGCAGTGAAGGCTTTGCTACATTCTTTACATTGATAGGGCCTCTCTCCAGTATGAACTCTATGATGTTGATTAAGGACTGAGGACTCACTGAAGGCTTTGCCACATTCTCTACATTTATAAGGCTTCTCTCCGGTATGAACACTCTGATGACGACGACATTTCGAGGACCTCCTAAAGGCTTTGCCACACTCTCCACATTTATATGGTTTCTGTCCAGTATGAGTTATCTGATGGCCCGAAAGGGTTGTGGAGCACCTGAAGGCTTTGCCACACTCTCTACATTTATATGGCTTTTCTCCAGTATGAATTCTCTTATGATAAATAAAGGCTGAGGACCGGCTGAAGGATTTGCCACATTGTCTGCATTTATAAGGCTTTTCTCCTGTATGGATTCTCTCATGTTCACGAATATTTGAAAGGAAATTAAATGTTTTACCACATTCTTTACATTTATAATGTTTTTCTCCAGTTTGGAATTTCTTAAGTTTATTTAGATTGAGTATTGGACTGAAGAGTCTTGAACAGAAATCAAACTTGTAAGCTTTCTCTCTGATATGAATATCGTCTCGTTCAGTATGATTTGAAGATTGTTTCAAAGGTTTGCCACATTTACTTTGTTTGTTTATTTCTGCAACAGTATGAATAAACTGAAGTATACTTTGATTTGACATTTCATCAAAGACTTTTCCACCATTATAATGGTACTCTGGAAACTGAATTTTCTGATGCATATTACAATTTGACCCTTGGTTAAAAATTTTCAAATGTTCCTTGCATTGATAAATTCTGTCTTCATTGCATGTATTCTGGTAATCATTAAAGATGGAAAAGCCTTTAGTGACAGCTATAATGTCATTAAACATGTACACTTTTTTTCAAATAACTATTTTGTGGTAAATATTAAACCATGATGGTGTGTAACAAAAACTCTCCTTCCAGGCTGGTGTGACTCAGGGGTTGAGCAACAAACCATGAACCAGGAGGTACAGTTTTATTCCTATTCAGGGCACATGCCTGAGCTGTGGCCTTGATCCCCAGTAAGGAGTGTGCAAGAGGCAACCAGCTAGTCAATAATTCTCATCACTGATATTTCTCTCTTCTGTCTCCTTCTCCTTCCTCTCTCTTAAGTTGATAGACATATTTAAAAAAAGATCCCAAAGTTTATAAAAAATTATAGACATTTGTGTCAAAAATATTATTTCTCAATAGAAGTATATGATACCTTAATATAAAAGTCAACAAACTAATTGCAATTAAGTTTTGTGTGTTCATTATAAATCACTATATTCTAGAAAAGATTGGAAATTTCATCCCACACTACACTGTATTAATTCTTATATTTACAGCATATTAATAGATTATATAAATTCATAGATTTTCAGTATTTTCATTTAAAGAATGTATAATATTAAAAACATTATATTTGGACTTCACATTTAGAAATATATTAATTTAAAAATATAACTAATTTAAATTGGGATTATTACCAAATATGTAATACTTTTGATTTCATTAAGTGACAATGATTTTATTATGAATAACTATACCACTTTACTTCTGTCCATGTTAAAATACTTTTTTCTCATTTACCCTCTTCAAATTCTAAGGTTTTCACTAAATGTACATTATCAAAGCCATACATTCAATATCTTACCAGTATTATTTTAGGCAATGAATCTCTTATTTTTGGCTTTTTCAAAATGGCCTGGTTGTCTTCAGATAAGAGAGCTGAAAGATATGAAATAAAGTTTCACAGTTATGACGCCCAGAGGAAATGCACACTGAACTAACCAGCAATTACTGACCAAATGACATTTTTAAAAAATATATATTTCCCGCCGAAGCTGG
This sequence comes from Pipistrellus nathusii, assembly GCA_963693515.1. Classification (NCBI taxonomy): domain Eukaryota; kingdom Metazoa; phylum Chordata; class Mammalia; order Chiroptera; family Vespertilionidae; genus Pipistrellus; species Pipistrellus nathusii. The sequence goes on along the minus strand of OY882872.1, from coordinate 46,844,590 downwards.
TTTGGCTCAGTGGTAGAGCATCGGTCTGCGGACTGAAAGGTCCCAGGTTCGATTCCGGTCAAGGGCATGTTCCTTGGTTGCAGGCACATCCCCAGTAAGGGATGTGCAAGAGGCAGCTGGTCGATGTTTCTCTCTCATCGATGTTTCTAGCTCTCTATCTCTCTCCCTTTCTCTCTGTTAAAAATCAATAAAATATATTTAAAAAAAAAAAAATATATATATATATATATATATATATATATATATATATATATATATATATATAAATAAATTTCCTGTCAGCTGATTTCTCAACAGAAACCATGCAGGCCAGATGGGAATGGCAAGAAATATTCAAGGTGATGAATAGCAAGAACCTACAGCCAAAATTACTCTACCCAGCAAAGCTATAACTTAGAATCGAAGGCCAAATAAAGAGCTTCATAAATAAAAAAAAGCTAAAGGAGTTCATCGCCACCAAACCAGAATTATATGAATTGTTGAAGGTGGTTCTTTAGGAAGAGGAAAAAAATAAAGATAAAAATTATAAACAACAAATATGTAACTATCAACAAGTGAAACTAAAAACCAAGGGAATTAAAAAATCTGATGAACAATATTAACTGGTGAATATAAAAGAATCAGCGGTATGGAAGGGGAGTGGACTGACAATTCTTGGGGGAAAAGGGGAGTAGGGGGTGCTGGAAGAGACTGAACAAAAACTGTGCACCTATGGATGAGGACAATGGGGGGTGGAGAAAGGGCAGAGGGTGGGGTGGGAACCTGGTGGAGAGGAGGGATGAAGGGAAAAAAATAAAAGAGGAACATTTGTAATAATCTGAACAATAAAGATTTATTTTTAAAAAAATAAAAACGTAAATAGAAATAATATATATATTTCCTTATTGATTTCAGAGAGGAAGGATGGAAGAGAGAGATAGAAACATCAATGATGAGAGAGAATTGATTGGCTGCCTCCCGCATTGCTCTTACTGGGGATCGGGCCCACAACAATTCTATACATGTGCCCATGGCTGGAATCGAACCAGGGACTCTTTAGTCTGCAGTCCGAAGCTCTATCCCCTGAGCCAAGCCAGCCAGGGCCACATAACGTTTTTGAGTACTCCAAAATTAAGTTAAATGTTCACAGCAAGACCAAGAAAGGTACAAGGAAAAGTCACATCAAAGAGAGTTAAAAAGTTGCTTCCATTTGCCACCAGTACTTGAAAACACTCTAGCAGAACTGCCACTTCCTAGTTTCTTCTCTGAAGAGATAGATATGAGGGTACTGTGTGTGTTCAATGATCTTGTGGTTTTGCAGTATCTTGAAGGATGTGTTTCTGTTTTGCATGATACAGATTGCTAAACTGGTACATGGTGAATGCATTGTAATGGCTGCTTAAGAGAAAAAGTGGGTGACTGGTCAACATGGTTCAGTGGCTGTGCATCAACTTATAAACCAGAGTGTCATAGTTAGATTGTTGGTAAAGGCACATGCGTGGATTGTGGGCTTAATCCCGTGTTGAGGGGCAGGAGGCATTTGATCAATAATTATCTTTCTGGGGGACATATGTCATAATTTTAACAATAAAGAATCATTAAAAATAAATATAATTCTCACTCATCATTGATGTTTCTCTCTCTTCTTCTCTGAAATCAATTAAAAAGTATTTAAGAAAGGAAAAAGAACATATGAGTAATTGTACAAACACTACAGAGACTGTAAAAACACTTAGCAAGAACAAAAAGAGCCGAAACCGGTTTGGCTCAGTGGATAGAGCGTTGGTCTGAGGACTAAAGTGTCCCTGGTTTGATTCCAGTCAGGGGCATGTACATTGATTCTGAGCACATCCCTAGTGGGGGGTGGGCAGGAGGCAGTTGATCAATGTTTCTCTCTCATCCATGTTTCTAACTATCCCTCTCCCTTCCTCTCTGTAAAAAAATCAATAAAATTTTAAAAAAATTAAAAAAAAACAACAAAAAGATATTTTGGGTTATGGGGAAGAAATAGAAAATTATTTTAACTTGGGACTTACACTCTGCCCCCAAACAATTTTGACAGAAATTAGAATTTCTACCTCAGGTGATTGTTATTTATTTTCTTTTACAAAAAGCAAGTCCATAAGGCCTGGTTGTTTAAATTCCTAAACCCCAACAAGAGATATTAAGAATATTGAGAAAAACTAAAAAACATGGTCCAAACATAAAAGTATCTATGAAATAAACTGGAATAAAAGGGAAGCTAAAAAATATGCACCAGAATAAAAATATAACAGAATTATCAATGAGAGATATGACCAAGCTGAAGAATCAAAAAACTTGCATACTACATTGAAGATTTTGATAGAGGGAAGCCCACAAGGGACACTACCAAATCGACCACTTTGCATAGCAAATCGAGTGACATAAATACTGAGTAGTAAAAAGGAGTGATAACAGATAAGAAACTAAGAGTTTAAGACTTGGGGAGCAATGTCAGCAAAATGGAGGCAAGAGAGATCACCCAGACTTTTCCTCCTGCAACTAGAATAAGTTAATCAACTATATCTCAACAAGAAATTCCCTGCTCATTATAGAAGCCTGACCGAGGGACCACCACACTGAAACACCTAGAGGTGTGCAACCAGGAATAGAAGGCGAAGAAGGGAGGAGAGGCCAGATGGCCATGGACACAGCCCTGCAGCAGGAGCTGGTGACCAGCTCCATCCAAAGAGGGGGGGGGGGGGCGGGGAAGCTGGTGGTATTAGTTGTTTCCATGGGGCAGAACAGAGAGTCTCAGTGGGCTCTCCAGCAAGGTGAGCAGTGAGAATAGCAGCTGAGCCAGCAGAGATGCCTGGGCAAGGACATAGCATAGGGGTTCTGCCATGACTCTCTGCTGTGGTGTTTCAGACAGAGCGATGTAGCCACAGAGTGCAACCCTCTCCCTTAGATTCCCAAAACTTGCTTCCACTTGTTCTGGGTCAGAGACCACAGTATCAGCACAGAGATCTAGTGCAATAGAATCGCTGTTGACTTCTGTGATGGATTACCAGGTGAGGTCTGTGGGGGCACCCACAGAGGTCTGGGGTCACCATTACAATAACGGCAAAACTAACGCCCACCAGAGCAGCAGGGCTGCAGTCAGCTCTATGAATTCACTGAGTTAATAAATGTTGATCTCACTCTGGGGATTGCGTCCACAACCTGGGCCTGTGCCCCCATGAAAAACAAACCATGGCCTCCAGGTTCATGGGCTGACGTTCAACCACTGAGCCACGCCAACCAGGCTCCACTGATTTTTAAAGAAAGTGGAAGAGAGGGGAGAGACAGAGAGAGAGAAACATTGATGTGAGAGAGATACATCGATTGTTTGCCTCTGGCTTGCACCCTGATCAGAGCCAGAGATCAAGTCTGCAACCCAGGTATGTGCCCTTAACCAGAATCGAACTGGGACCTTTCAGTCTGCTGGATGATTTTCTATCCACCGAGCCAACTGGGCTCCATTAATTTTTAAAGAGAGTGGGATGCAGAGAGGGAGAGTGAGAAAGAAAGAAACATTGATTACTAGCCCCCGCTAATGGGGCCAGGCAATGAACCCATGACCCTTTGGAGCTTGGGTGGATGTCCTAACCACTGAAGCACACCAGCCAGCGTTTTCCTATCATTTTTTCATGCCCATATGATAAACATTTGTAACCTATATAAAAAGCAACAAAACAAGATGTCACTTCAGAAGAATAAGTACAATCAGGATCAAAGAAACAAAGTATAGAGGGATGGGGGTGACTGGGGAGAGGTCAATGGGGGGAAAAGGAGACATAGGGAATACTATATGTAATACTTTAAACAATAAAGAATTTAAAAAATAAAAATGAAAAATAAAAAAAGAAAAGAAAAAGTATATCAACTGTTTTATAAACTGTTGAGAAAATGGACTCTATACATGGCTGAATGAAACATTAATTGGTGCCAGTATGAGAAATGCAGTAGCATGCCAAAATATTACAAATAGAATAATCCATTATGCAAACATCCTGTTTCTAGGTATTTATTTTAAAAAAAAACAAACACCCACATTTGCAGCCCTGGCCGGTTTGGCTCAGTGGATAGAGCATCAGCCTGCGGACTGAAGGGTTCCAGGTTTAATTCCTGTCAAGGGCATGTACCTGGGTTTTAGATACATCCCCAGGTGTGCAGGAGGCAGCTCATCGATGTTTCTCTCTCATCGATATTTCTGATTCTGTCCCTCTCCCTTCCTCTATGGAATCCAATAAAATATAAAAACAAACAAACAAAAAATCATATGCAGTAGAAACTATAAGAGACATTTGCAAATCTGTGTCCATTATGATATTCAAAAAGCCTGTGATAGGTGGAAATAATACGAAAGTCCCTGCATAGTTGAATGAATGAAGTATCCTATATACGTACAATGGAAGGCTATATTGCAATGAAACAGAAGTAGAGATCATCAACTGATAAACAGAGAGAAACCTTGAGGGCATTTATTTAGGTGAAGCACACAAGTGACAAAGAGACTGAAACTGTAGGGTTTCCTTTAGTTGAATAATCAACTCAGGAAAAAAAATGGGAGTTATGGGCCTTGCTTTAAAAACAAATGAGGGAATAGTTTACTAATACAAGATGAGACCACAGTATTAGTTGAGGCACTTCTGCAAGATGGACGTTTTGAGAGATCAAATGCACAACAAAAGAAATACCCATTTGCAGTTTGCTCTATAGCTCGTATCAAGCTGGTGTGGCACACCAGCTGGTGTGGCTCAGTGGCATAGCCCTGACCCATGAACCAAGAGGTCGCTGGTCCAATTTGCAGTCAGGACACATGCCTGGACTATAGGTTCCATACACAGTAGGGGTGTGAAGGAGGAAGCTGATCAATGATGTTACTATCTCTCTATCCTCCCTTCCTCTCTGTCTAAAATCAACAAAAACATATTTAAGAAGAAAAAAAAAGAAATACCCATTTGCAGGTTGCTCTGTAGCTCAGATCAAGTGGCCCCAGGAAGAAACAGGTGGTGAACTGACCTTGGCCCACACCTCCTGAAGGCCCCAGAGCCAGTCCATTCATTAGATACCCCCTGGATTACAACCCAACCTCCAGGGGAGACACACTCACGGGGAGACTTGGTGGACACTCAAGCACATCAGCAAGTTCAGTTACAGAGGCTTGGCCCCAGCACTGCTGCTTCTTTCTCAAGTAGCAGAAGGTCCTCACAGTCAATCTGCCTGGGGGTTGATCCTTTCAGTAATGTGCCCACAGCAATCAAGGCTCAAGGACAGCAGGACAGGAAACACAACCCACACACAGCACCGGCCTGGAGCACTTAGCTGGAGTGACTTGGGAGGCCGTGGCCCTGGGCCCTACAGAAAGTCTACTTGAGCCACGCTCCAAGTCCCACAGATGGCCTGGCTCTACCTAATACACAGAGACAAGCACAAAGACGCAGCCAAGTAGGAAGACAAAAAACAGGTCCCAAATGCAAGAGAAGGAGAAATCTCCAGAAGAAATGGAGGCAAGCAAACTACCAGATACAGAATTCAAAGCAATTGTTATGATGCCTAAGAAACATCATGAAAACTTCAATAGCATAAAACAGAACACGAAAATCATTAAAATATAAGTCAGAAATGAAGGATACCTTAATTAGTCTAGACAACAAGTAAAATTTTCAAACAGTGAGTTCCTAATTCACATCCATAACAGAGCCTTTTTTTTCTAAATCAGAAAACCCCCAATTGTTCCCTAAGGGCAAAAATCAGAAAGTCTACTCTAGAAACCAGAAGCCCCTAAAGACGTTAAAATAATAAAGGAGACAAACCCTGTGGGAGGAGGAGAAACTCAGGAAGGAAGTCATCCTCACCCAGGGAGGCCAGGTTGCTGTAGTTCTCCAACATCACATCCAGGTACAACTTCCGCTGAGCTGGGTCCAGGCATTCCCACTCCTCCTGAGAGAAATCTATGGCCACATCCCTGAAGGTCAAAGGTCCCTGAAAGAAAAGACAAGTTTAACAAGAGGTCACCAGAAGAGTTCATAATGTCACCCAACATGAAAACAGTGTTAGCAGACGAGAAAGAAAAAAATAAGGGCGGGTGGGGAGGAACAACACACACACATACACACACACACACACACACACACACACACACACACATACACACACACAAAACAAACAGAAAACAGTGTTAGGAGAAGAGGTTTGGACCAAGGGGAATATCCTGAAACCCCCAATATGATCACTTTGCCCAGTAACATTCTCTGAAATGTTTTCTAACACTAACAAATGAGGATGACAAATGTCCCAAAATGCCCAGTACAGACTTTACTTTTCAGGAAAATAAACTTTAAAATTAGGGCACTGACACGGGCATATGTTTGCATCGTTCAGGGTCCGTGGTGTGTGTTTCTCAGCTGGAGATGTCATGCTGAATTGGAAGCATAATTACTGCCTGAAGTTAACACAGTCAACCACAACTGCACATTCCTAAAAATATAGACTCTGATCCAGGTTCTGAGATGGGGCCTGTGTTTCCACCTGTGTAATAAACTCACTTTTAACTTGTGATGTCAACGCTTCTGGTCCATTTGTCATACTTATAAATACACAGCAAAGAAAATAGAGGGAAAAGTTCATACATAAGATTTTTTTTTTAATTAAGTCTTTTTTTTTAAATATATTGATTTTTTACAGAGAGGAAGAGAGAGGGACAGAGAGTTAGAAACATCGATGAGAGAGAGACATTGATCAGCTGCCTCTTGCACACACCCCACTGGGGATGTGCCCGCAACCAAGGAACTTGCCCTTGACCAGAATCGAACCTGGGACCTTTCAGTCCATAGGCCTCGCTCTATCCACTGAGCCAAACCGGTTTCGGCCATATATAACATTTAAGTGAAAGAATTTTTCAATGGAATTTATAGTTCTCATGGAATAAGACACATAGGAACCACAATCCTGTATGAAATTTTACTATGAGTATTCTTAGAACAAGATTATTCTGCCTTTGATAGAATATTTTGTGAAATATAAAAAAAGTTAAACCGTTTTACTCCAAACTCGATCTACAATGAAAAAACAAACAGAGGTCAATACCCAATGAAGAAAACTCATGAATATTCACAGCAGATTCTGTGACTGAGAAGAAGAATAAAGACAAATTAAGCAAGTAAGAAAATGTAGCTCAAACAATGTTAACATTTTATGTGGAGACAGATACACTGATGAGAATTCACCTATAATATAAAATGGATAAAAAAATGAACTGTCATGTCAATGAAATCAAGGTTATTTTGTGATTCCATAAATTTCATGAACCTCCTTCTGAATAATACCCTTTGTGTATTATAAACACAATAAGGAGATGAACTCATATAATGATAGAAAATATATTGAACCTATTGTTTCTTAGTTGCTAATTTATTTGGAAATTTTTGTGTGTCATTAGTGGAGAGCTACAATCATAGAAACTTACCTGAATTGAACATATATTAAAAATATGATTCTTGCCGAAGCCGGTTTGGCTCAGTGGTAGAGCATCAGTCTGTGGACTGAAGGGTCCCAGGTTCGATTCCGGTCAGGGGCATGTACCTTGTTTGCGGGCACATCCCTGGTGGGGGGGTGTGCAGGAGGCAGCTGGTTGATGTTTCTCTCTCATCGATGTTTCTGGTTCTCTATCTCTCTCCCTTCCTCTCTGTAAAAAATCAATAAAATATATTTAAAAAATAAAAATTAAAAAATAAAAAAAATAAAGGTACATTTAAATAGCAAGTGTTTCTGGAGAGGATCCAAGCTGGTTGCTCGGGTAGACATCTAACCGCAGCAGCACACAACAATTTCAATGGAATACAACTAAAATGTAGAGTGGACATTGGCCAGAGCTATCATTGGGCATGTGGAGGTATTATTGATATGAGAAAATGCTAAGTAACTGATTTACTATCTGAAAAGGGATTTACTATCGGGGAAAGGGAGGGAGGAAGAGACTGAACATAAACTGTACACCTATGGATGAGGACAATGGGGGATGGGGAGGGGGCGGAGGGTGGGGTGGGAACCTGGTGGAGGGGGGAAGAAATGAGGAACCTTTGTAATAATATGAACAATAAAGATTGATTTAAAAAATAATGAATAAATAAATAAATAGCAAGTGTTTCTTATAATCTAGTGAGCAAGTATCTCCTATTTACTCTTCTTTTCAGAACTTGCTGAGCTATCCTGAGCAGTAAGATGTGCATTTTCTGCCAAAACTGGTTTGGCTCAGTGGATAGAGCGTCGGCCTGGGGACTGAAAGGTCCCTGGTTCAATTCCGGTCAAGGGCATGTACCTTGGTTGCAGGCACATCCTCACCAGGGGGTGTGCAAGAGGCAGGTAATTGGTGATTCTCTCTTGTCTATGTTTCTAACTCTCTATCCCTTTCTCTTCCTCTCTGTAAAAAAAAATCAATAAAATATATATATATATTTTTAAAAATGTACATTTTCTTACCCCTATTCTAGAGCTGTTGTTGCAGCCACTTGAACCTAAAAGATACATTTCTCTTTTTCACCGATACCCAGGCTTCTGGCCCCATCCTAGTAGGGATGTTAGACATGGCAGCCTTACAAGGTTGATCTGTCAGAGAGGAATGTTTTCAGTAGGTAAAAGTCATCAATTGAAGGTGGGAAATCTTGACCTGGTGGAGCCTGCATAACATGAATGCAGAGAAGGCGCTGGTCAAAGGAAAAACCTATATAAACTGCTGACCTTGACTTTCACAAGAAAAACAGTAATTAAATAAGAAAAGGAAAAGAACGTGAATAGCACCAACATCAGAAGTGGTAGGTTCTAAATCCACAGATGTCAGAGGAAAAGGAAACACAGCCTGGGACCCCGGCTGGGACACAGCCTGGGACATCTTTTACCTGAGAAGCAGCCATTGGTCCTGGCGCTGATCGGGGTCTGAGTTGATTTCTCAGGTGACAATATGTTGAGGAGCCCGGAATGTGCCTTCAAAGACGTCAGCACAGCGTCTCAATCAGCTCCCCTCACCGCACCGTCAGGACCTGGAAATGAGGAAAAGGCCACCCCTCCTGTCCTCGGTCTCTGAAGTCGCAACAATGAACTCCTACATGGAGCCACACTGTGAGTTTTTCTGTGTCTTCATGTCTCTCTCCTCCCAAAGACTTCCACAAACTCTTACAGAAATGAGAATGTGAGCTGCTGTCCTGACCCCCCAAACCAAACAGAGCACCCCTTTACCTCCCCTGAACAAAACCTGCTCCCCAATCTCACAAAGGCGTCCTGCAACCCCCCTGCTAATCCTGTCCTCACCTTCCAATCACCCGGGGCACCTCAGTGACCAATGATACCCCACCCAGAGCGGCTGTCCTCCTCCACAGGGGAAAGTGCATCTGAGGGCATTTCTTACAGCTCCTCAGGGGATCTGAGAAGACCCAGAGGATTTACCTCAGGATGTTCTTAAATAATAAATTGTCAGACAGAAAAAAAGTAAATCAATTGAAGTAACACACACACACACACACACACACACACAAACAAACACACACAAAACACCACAGCCACAAAGCTGAGGCTTCTAATATTCCTTGAAAAAGCATCAGGTGGTGACAGACACAGATCACCTCTTTGTTGCCATCGCAGGAAATGACAAGGGATCCATGAGCAACAGACAAGTCTCTCCCCTCTGAGTGACTACGGATTGCAATTGAAAACAAATTATTATAAAATTCCCAAGCCTTACACACTGGAGATTTGTCACTCTCATTCAAATCTGAATAAGACAATTCAGATGTTAAATTAACTATATAAAGCCATGCTCACTGGTCGAGATTGGACCTAAGAACCAGGAGGTCATGGTTAGATTCCTAGTCAGGGCATGTGGCCAGGTAACACGTTTGATCCTCAATGACGAACATACATGCAGGAAGCAAATGACCAATGACTGTCTCTCCTCGGTGATTTTACTTTCTCTTTCTCTTTCTCCTCTCCTTGCCTGAGAGATCAATAGAAATGTCTTTAATACACACACACACACACACACACACACGCACACACACACACACACACACGCAAACACACAAACACACACAAATAAAGCAACAAGCCAATAAATCATAACTTAACCATGCACACACCATCAGCTCACCCCTCACCCAGATAAGGGTCCCCCCCCTCCCACTGCTATGTATTTCTGTCTATGGATCTGTCTCTGTATCCCTGTTCCCTTTCTCTCCACTGCGGTCCTTTCCTGTGTCCTCCTTCCTCTCCCTGCTTTTAGTCCCCTTTTCTTTTCATTTTTAAAAACATATTGTATTGATGTAGAGAGGAAGGGAGAGGGAGAGATAGAAGCATCAATGATGAGCGAGAATCATTGATTGGCTGCCTCCAGCACGCTTCCGACTGGGGACCTAGCCCTCAACCCAGGCATGTGCCCTTGACTAGAATCACACCTGGGACCCCTCAGTGCACAGGCGGATGCTCTATCCACTGAGCCAAACAAGCTAGGGCCGCCTCTTTTCTCTCTGTCTGTCCCTACTCCTGGACCATGAGACTCCTGAAGCCCATTTCCCTTCCGGGGCTCTCTCTCCTGGTCTCTCTGCTCCCATCTCCACACACGTCCGTGTCCCCGCTGCTGCCTGTTGGAAACTGTGCCCCCGGCACTCAGACCTGACTAATGGGGCCAGGAGGGCGGGCGCGGACCCCCAGGCCGGGCCATCCGGGCTCTTCGGGCGGGAAGCGCCGGGCGGGGAGGGCAAAGGGCGGGAACCACTGACCGGACCTCCAGCCCCGCGGGGGCCCCGGCGGCCCCGGGGACGGTTTTCGGCGGGAAAACCACGCGGCGGGCGGGCCCACAGCCACCGGCGGACAGACCGCGGGCCGGGCCTCAGTTTCCCCCACAGGAACGCGGCGCCTCCACTGCGCAGCCGCCGGGACGCGCACTCACCGCCGGGAGGGGCTCCGGGCGGGGCTCCCACACGGACCTCAGCGCCCGCGGCGCCCTCAGCCCTCCCTGCGGGGCGGGGCCGGGAGCAGCGGCTTTAAAGCACAGACACCTCCTCAGGGGCCGCACCCGCCCCTCCGCAGCCGCTTCCGGCTGCCAGGACTGCGCATGCGCCTCCCTGGGGGCGGGGCTGAGCGGAGCGGCTCCGCGGTGGGGGCGGGGCCAGGGGCGGCCTGGGCCCCTCCCCCTCCCACAGGGACAGCCCTTCCCGGGGGAGTTCCCGTCATTGTTGGGTTTGGCTGGGGGCGCGGCTGTGACAGGATTCACAAGGGGAGAAGGGACAGGAGCAGGGAGGGCGGTGATTTTGCTTCTTTAAAGGGAGGAGCGGGCCCGGTGCCCTCTGATGGCACAAGGCCCCACAGAGAGGGGCTGGTCTTCTGTTAGGGAGCCAGCGAGGAAAGGCAGCTGTGGCAGAAGCATACAGAGGGGAGGAGGAATCTGGAATTCACACAGAAGTTTCCAGATCCCAGAGGCTGTGCTTAGAGCTCCTGGCTGGCCTGCCCTAAAGCTGCACAGGCCCCAGGGAGGTGTCTTTCCCAGGATCTTCACAGGCCGGGAACACATTCTCACAGGGAAGTCACAGAGAATTAAAGGCGGGCAGATTACGTTTGAAACGGAAACTTTCTGCCTCTGATTCTCCTGGATCCTTAAACCCTCAGTGAGGAGGGGGGAGGGGAAGGGCAGCCTGCTCTCTCAGCCCCTTCCTGTCTCCCCATCTGAACAGAGAGGCAGGTTGAGTTAAGGAAGCAGCTTGAGTTAAGGTTGTGGGCCTCAGAGGCAGAACCAGATATCCGTACAGAACCAGGTGGTCCGGAACCTGAGATAAGGTTCCATCCAACACAGTGGGAAACAAATTTAATTTACGTATTTTTCCAGGGATAAAATTTTTCTAGTTGTAAGTTGTGGTCTTTGAAGTATTTTGTGTTCTAGGAAGACCTTTTTAAAATGAATATTTTTATTATTCTAGTCCATGTAACCTAGTTAATGAGACATTGATAGTAATGGAGAATGTCTCCTGTTAAGTTTTCCTTAATGTGGGAAGCTAGACTATTTTAAAATCAACAATATTTAAAAAAGAGTTATAAGAATAACTATTATCAGTTTACTTAGTCCCATTACCATTCTTTTATTTGATTATTTTCCAGTATTTTCATGTATATAGATATTCATTTCAGATTTATAAACATTTCTTTAAAGATATGATCTGTTTAGAAACCTTTAATTGGGAGTAAGTCAGAGGATTATGTTTAACCTATATATAAGTATTTAATTGCTTCAGGGCAATAAAATACCACTCCTTATTATTGCCACCTGAAGCCAAAAAACACACCACACATAATAAACGGATGAACATATAAAGACAATCTATTCTACAAAGACGGTGAGTCATACAGTGAAAATGACACAGCAATGCTAAAGAAAGCAGATACAAATGAACTGAAAGAAATTCCTTAATATATCCAAGTATTATACACAATAAATTGATTAACCCAGTCAATGCAATTTTGACAGTAATTTAAGCAAAAGTTATTCAGGAGAGGCAAAATATTTCAAATATAGGTAAGTTGGAAAATTCATTTTTTGACACTGAAAACATTTAACAAAGCAAGATTAAGTGTTGGAAGATACCCATTGCCTTCACTATCAGAAAAGTGTAAACAAGTAGTGGGGAATGCTGATGAACCTGGAGCCCTGACAAGGGCCAGAGCTATGCACCGATTGTTTAGTGGAGACAATGGGGGCTCAAGGAATTTCCTGACCAAATAGTCTTAGAGTAAATCTTGACTAATATTTACTGATCTTTAAGATAGTCTGCCTGTTACTGGAATTGCCTGGCTAAGGGCTATACATGTATCCAAAATTGAATAGAAGGTTGGCAAGCCCTGGGCACCAGTGATAATCCTTCCCCTTGCAAGTGGACTTTCCTCGGGCCTCCATTATTTCCAAATTTTTATTTCCTGTCTCATCTCTGGCTTTTGGGCTCAGGCTTTCTCCAGATCCTGATCTCTGAACCACTCGGGACAAGGCTCACACAAGTCAGTCAGTGGTTGTGAGCGGGGATTAACGCAGATTCTTATACCAATGGAATGGAGGGGAATGCCCCAATGTAAAACCTGATGAAGCAGCACTTGCATCAAACAGGAGCCTTCTCTGGGAAGAGGATACAATCTACAGGGGCAAATGCAACCTCCAGAAACGATATGTTCAAAGTGATCACCAACTTTCAGACATTCCTGTGGATTGCCTTCTTTAAAATTTTTTTTTAAATATATTTTATTGATTTTTTACAGAGAGGAAGGGAGAGAGATACAGAGTTAGAAACATCGATGAGAGGGAGTCATCGATCAGCTGCCTCCTCCACACCCCCTACTGGGGACATGCCTGCAACCAATGCACATGCCCCTGACTGTAATCGAACCCGGGACCCTTCAGTCCCCAAGCCGACGCTCTATCCATTGAGCCAAACCGGTCCCGGCGATTGCCTTCTTAAAATTGATAATGGAATGAAATGGTTAGTGATGAAATTCTTAAAATTGATAATGGAGCCGAAACCGGTTTGGCTCAATGGATAGAGTGTTGGCTTGGGGACTGAAAGGTCCCGGGTTCGATTCTGGTCAAGGGCATGTATCTTGGTTGTGGGCATATCCCCAGTAGAGGGTGTGCAAGAGGCAGCTGATCGATGACTCTCTCATCGATGTTTCTAACTCTCTATTTCTCTCCCTTCCTCTCTGTAAAAAATCAATAAAATATATGTATATTTTTTTAAATTGATAATGGAATGAAATGGTTAGTAATGAAATTCTGATAGTGATGTGTGCTTGTCAACAATCCTCTCCATTCCCAATGGTGAAGGTTGGAAGTCAGTGACTCACACATTTAGCTTTAAACATGTTATGAAAGCACTCAGAAAGATTTCCACATGTGTTGGAAACCAACAGTTGAAAAGAGTTGTCAGGGAGGTAATTTGCCCCGCCCAGTAATGCAGGCAGATGATGGTAGTGAGGCTGAAGCAACTCTGTAGGAATTGGGGCAGTAGGTGGGGAGGAGCATGAACTCCAGAACATGACTGTGATTGGAATTTACGTAAGCACTTTCATTAACCAAAGAGTTGCAATGGTCTGTGTGATCATGAAGAACTAGAAGGTGAAACCACAACTCTCCCTGGGTAGATGGGCAATTTCACATTCGCACCAGCAGCCTTTTCTGCTCCCTTCTTCATTCACCGGGGAGACCAAGACTCCACATGGCTGAGTTCCAGAGCCTTTCAGAGGGACATGACCTGGGATATGAGACTTGGGTGACTAAGATATGTGATCATTTAGGACAATATTATTGTTTAAAAAGAAACCTTTTAAAGAACATTGTTGCCGAAACCGGTTTGGCTCAGTGGTAGAGCATCGGTCTGCGGACTGAAAGGTCCCAGGTTCGATTCCGGTCAAGGGCATGTACATTGGTTGCGGGCACATCCCTGGTAGGGGGTGTGCAAGAGGCAGCTGGTCAGTGTTTCTCTCTCATTGACATTTCTATCTCTCTATCCCTCTCTCCTCCTCTCTGTAAAAAACCAATAAAATATATTTAAAAAAAATAAAAATAAAAAAAATAAAGAACATTGTTATAAATCTCATTACTAAAACAAATGTTGTGTCCAACACTTGAATTAAATTACCTTGAATTCTGTTTTTCTACTATATAACTTTTATTATTTCATCAAGCATTACAATATAACACTTATTCCAGAATAAACATATGAAAAATAAACATTGTTGATTTGCCTTAGAAAAAAACATTGAACTATTCTTTCTTGATAATATTATCTAAGTAACATTTCAAGAATATGTACCGACAGGTTATTCTATCTCCTCCTTTTATATGACCCAACTTCTATCAGAATAGGACCCCTCTCTTTTGACCTCTTATATCCTTAATGACCTCACTAAACTCCCTATCACCAAATAGACATGTTGGGGGTTAGGCTGTCAAAATATCCATTTTCAGGGGACACTATTTAGTCAATAAGAGTGCTACAAGTGCATTCGCTGTTGTATAAAACCACCCCAAAATGGATTCTCTTAATTTAACTATATTTCCATATTACTTATGAGTCTATGGTTTGGCCAGGTGGTTCTACTGCTTCATATGCTACTGGAAAACGGTTTTTCCCTAGATCAAAACACGATTTCCCAAAAATAACACTTTTCCGACCTTCCAGATTTCCGTGCTATTCCTTCGCTCGCAGCAGCAATCCGAAGCTTTTATCTCCTTCCTGCAAGAGAGCGCCAGCCAGGCACTCAGCCACCCCTGTCCTTTCCACAAGTGTGCGTATCCATACCTCAGGCTTTTGCAGCTCCTCAAATTCTCCTTGTGCTTTTACTTTCCTTCTAGTTGTAGAATTTCCAGTCAGCCAGCTTTCCTGGAAAGCTGTGGTTCTGGATGATGTCCGTTCTGTCTTTCAGTTGTAGTTTTGAAATTGTTGTGAAAGGTAGCAGTTTAGGTGTTTGCCTATGCCGACATCTTGGTTTCTCTCTCCTAATCACCAGATTCTGATGTCAGTCATTTCATAAGTGCATACCAAAAAAAATGAGCAGAAGCTACACGGGCTTGATGAAGAGTTTTCTCTGCTGTGGACTGCATAAAAGAATGCAGTGTCCTGACTGGTTTGGCTCAGTGTATCGGCTTGTGGACTGAAAGGTCTCAGGTTCGATTCCTGTCAAAGACATGTACTTTGATTGTGGGCATATCCCCAGTAGGGAGTGTGGAGGAGGCAGCTGATTGATATTTCTAATTCTCTATTCCTCTCCCTTCTTCTCTATAAAAAATCAATAAAATAGATTTTTTAAAAATGGCAGCCTAGAAGATAGAGTGAAAAACCAGAGAGAAACAGAAAATGGGAAATGAAAGAAATATAATTAATTTTTCTGAGTTCGGCCAGCAGTGCAATCTCGGAAAGGTTTCCTCTTTCCACATGCAGAGTTCATGCCAATTCTGCATCTTGGATACGACGACACTGGTATTACAATATTCCTCTTAATTATGGAAAAGTTATTACACAGATGTCCTGAGTGTACTTCCATTCATCTAAACATCAAAACCACAAATTGAATGTCCTCCTAAAATTTTCATCCAAAAACATTGGCACAGAAAAGGAAGTAACTTTGATGTAATCATTTATAAAACTCAAGAACTATTTTAAAAGATTCATTCAATAGTGTAAATCTCTAATGGAAAAAAATTTGCACCTTACCATGTATCCAATATTCCATGAAAAATGTGCATAAGTGAAGTCCATACAACAGCTCACAGATCTCTAAGCCAGAAACAATTAAGCCCATGATTTCACTCATACACCAGGAATAAAATATAGCAAGATCAAGCGATATCGGAACAAAATTACATTAATATTTCTTTTTCCAAATACCTGTAATGATTTCAATTTCAAATAGGTAGCACTTTATTTTATTTTTTTTTAAATTTATTTATTTATTTTTATTTTATTTTTTTATTTTTTATTTTATTTATTTATTTATTTTTTTAAATATATTTTATTGATTTTATACAGAGAGGAAGGAGAGAGATAGAGAGTCAGAAACATCGATGAGAGAGAGCTGTCTCTTGCACACCCCCTACTGGGGATATGCCCGCAACCAGGGTACATGCCCTTGACCGGAATCGAACCCGGGAGCTTTCAGTCCCCAAGCCGACGCTCTGTCCATTGAGCCAAACCAGTCCCGGCTATTTTTTTATTTTATTTATTTATTTTTTTTAATCAATCTTTATTGTTCATATTATTACAAAGGTTCCTCATTTCTTCCCCCCTCCACCAGGTTCCCACCCCACCCTCCGTCCCCCCCCCCATCCCCCATTGTCCTCATCCATAGGTGCAGTTTATGTTCAGTCTCTTCTTCCCTCAATTTCCCCAATAGTAAATCCCTTTTCAGATAGTAAATCAGTTACTTAGCATTTTCTCATATCAATAATACCTCCACATGCCCAATGATACACTTCACCAAAAGACATTTCCCACTAGGTCAACCAGCCTCATCCAGGCCCCACCCAAGGCACTCACAGATCAACACCCCAGTCCTAAACTAACTCAACACATCCAGATCTAAGCCTTCATCACTTGATTCAGCAGACCCTCAAGTTCCCACGAAAGTTTCCAGCCATGTCTGAGAAGCAGCTGTGGGGCAGGGGCAGGCAAGGAGCGAGCTGTTCTGGGCCTGGCTGCTCAGGGCCTGGCCTCTGTTGCTCTGGTTCATTCCACAACCAGCTGCTCCGGGTCTGGTCACTGCCGCTCCCGACCTAGTTGCTCTGGACTTGGCTGCTGCTGCTCCGGGCCTGGCCGCTCCCAGCCTGGCAGCCGCTGCTCCGGGCCTGGCCGCACCCGACCCGCCTGCTCCCCCGGGCCTGGCCGCTCCCAGCCTGGCAGCCGCTGCTCCGGGCCTGGCCGCACCAGCCCCGCCTGCTCCCCCGGGCCTGGCCGCTCCCAGCCTGGCAGCCGCTGCTCCGGGCCTGGCCGCACCCGACCCGCCTGCTCCCCCGGGCCTGGCAGCCGCTGCTCCGGGCCTGGCCGCACCCGACCCGCCTGCTCCCCCGGGCCTGGCCGCTCCCAGCCTGGCAGCCGCTGCTCCGGGCCTGGCCGCACCCGACCCGCCTGCTCCCCCGGACCTGGCCGCTCCCTGCCTGGCAGCCGCTGCTCCGGGCCTGGCCGCACCCGACCCGCCTGCTCCCCCGGGCCTGGCCGCTCCCAGCCTGGCAGCCGCTGCTCCGGGCCTGGCCGCACCCGACCCGACTGCTCCCCCGGGCCTGGCCGCTCCCAGCCTGGCAGCTGCTGCTCCGGGCCTGGCCGCACCTGACCTGGCTGCTCTGGGCCCGGCTGCCCCGGGCCCGGCCGCTCCGAGCCTGGCCACTCCCGACCTGGATGCTCTGGGCTTGGCTACTGCTGTTCTGGGTCTGGCTGCTCCCACCCCGGCTGCTCTGGGCCCGGCTTCTTCGGGCCCGGCCACTACGGGTCTGGGTGTTCCTGGCCTGGCCACCCTGGGCTTGGCCGCCTCCGCCTCATGCCTGGCTGCCACTGCCCCAGGTCTGGCTACTCCAGTGCTGGCTGTTGATGCTCTGGTTCTGGCTGCTGTTGTTCTGGGGCCTGGCCGTTGCTGCTCCGGGTCTGGCTGCCACTGCCTTGTGCCTGGCCACTCTAGGCCTGGCCGTCGCTGTTCCAACATTCTGTCCTTTTTTTTTCTTTTTAAAACGCATTTATGTTGCAATGTTGGCTGGTGAGTTGAGTTCTGACTTAGTCTTTGATTTTTCAAGATCTTCTTTGTATTCTTTCTTAAGTAATTTTACTATTTTTTGCTCTCACTTGATTTCTTCACATTGAGAACTTTTTTGGTTTCTTCCTCCTTGTCCTGGGAGCTCAGCAGGTTGGCCTGTGGCACCCCTTTGTTCTCTGCAGGCTCCTGCGCTGCTTCAGCCTGTTGCCGGGACGGCGCCGCCCAGGAAGCAGCCCCTGGCCTTGGCTCCATTGCCCGAGCTCAGTGGTCAAAGGCTCAGGGGTACCCACGCCCCCAGGGGCCTCGTGGCCCGCCTCCTTGCTGGTGCCCGGTTGGCTGGAGTCCAGCAGGGGCTTCCGCTCCCCTCCGCGTTCCCCCAGCCTAGAGCTTTTTTTTTTTCTCCTTCCTGCTAGGTAAGTCCATCATCAGAGTCAACAGACTATCCTCTGCGCGCAGTTTGCGCGAGTCCCACAGACTGTCCTCTGCGCGCAGTTTGCGCGAGTCCCGGGGGCCCGGCCTTTCGCCGCTCTCCCCGGACTCCACCTCACAGCCCCGTCTCCCTCTGCCTGAGCCTGGGTCCCCAGGGATTGGCCCAGAACTGGGGTTCGGAGCAGTCCGGACTGAGGCTCAGCGCCGCCGGAGGCCTTGTTTCTTCCGGCTAGGGCAACCCAGCATCAGAGTCAACATTCAGTCCTCTGCGCGCATTGCGCGCGACTCCCGGGGCCCTGCCTTTCGCCGTTTTTCCGCCTCACGGCCCTGTCTCCTCCCGCCAGAGCCTGGGTCCCCAGGGTCTGGCCCATAACTGGGGCTCAGCGCTGCCGGTTCGGGGGGGCTCAGCGCTGCCGGTTCAGGGGTTCAGCCCAGGCTGGGGGCCTTATTTCCTTCCTGCTAGGGAAGGAAAGGCAGCTCCCCGCCCTCTCCTCCTCTCCGGCTGCGACCTCTCCGTGCGCGCGTGCGGGCGGGCAGGCGCGCGCAGCATGTCTCAGTACCTTAGGCTTTTTTTCAGCTCCTCTGATTTTCTTTCTGGTTTTCTCTTTCCTTCTTGTTGTAGAAATTTCAGTCAGTCGACTACCTGTAGCTCTGGGCAATGTCCACTCTACATTTTAGTTGTATTCCATTGAAATTGTTGTGTGCTGCAGCGGCTAGATGTCTACCCGAGCAGCCATCTTGGATCCTCCCCTCAAATAGGTAGCACTTTAAATAACTGTACCTATGGAAACATCAATTCTTTTGATTTATTCAAATATACAAATATTACCTAACTATATTTAAAGTTGGGAGTACGCTGTGTAATAAACCTTCTGATTTAGAGCAATACCTGAAGGCATTTTGGGTACCTATCTGATGTGAATTATTAATCAATTAAAACTTTAAATTCATAATCAATTACATACTTGGGTCAAGTTTTTACATTTTAAAGTCACTTTAAGGAATACATTCCTTGGACTTTTGTAAACTGTATATTTTGTACAAAAGTCCTCTCTCCTATATCTTGAATGTAGAATTTCTATCCAAATATAATCCCTACTATTGACTGAGATTCTAGGTCCAACTATAGGATTTCCCATATTCTTCTGTTTTAAGGTTTCCTGCTAGAATGAATGCCAAGGTGAGCAATAAGCTACGGATGCTGATTAAAGATTTTAGGAAATTGTTTACATTTGTTTCTCTCCAGTATGAATGCTGATGTTGGGTCAGGTTGCATACTGAGTAAGCTTTGTCACATTATTTATATCTGTTGGGCTTCTATCCACTAATTGTCAGATAGTGTATGACATATAAATGAAGATAAATCCTTTGGGTTTTTTATTATTTTTTTATTTTATGAAGATAAATCCTTTGACATGCTGCGGGAAGCGCCCCATTGTCTTCACAAGCAGAAAGGTGTGGACAAGGAACCCAGAAGGCTGGTGACTCTTGAGCTCTGTCAAAGGACAGAGTTATGAACCCACTGATTACTTGAGACTATGGTAGCTGAAGCAACTTCCCTACCAGTCATGTAAATCCTTACGGAAAAAGTAATCTGCCTGTTACTGGAAATTGCCTGCCTAAGGGCTATAAGTGTATCACAAAATTGAGTAAAGGGATGGCAGGCCTGGAGTCCTATCTCTTGAGCTGGGCTCCCACGTGGTCCCTCAATATTTCCAAATTATTTGTCTTGTCTCTTCATTTGCATGTGGCCCCTCTTCCAGAGGCTGAACCTTGAGCCACGTGGGACATGGGGGGATCATTCACATCTGATGCCTCAGCAGACCTCTGGAGAAGACTTTGCCTAGAGCGAAAAAACAAACTTTCATCAGCAAGGTGGGGGAAAAAAAAAAAAGAGTTCACTAGTTAGCAGGAGGGAGGGGGGGGACACTGTACAGGTGGTAAATTTCACTGCATGCAAAGCCTACACTCAGCTTCAGAAGTCACAACATGTAAGTAGGGTTGGGAACGTTTCTTTAACCAGGTTAAAGGGCAGAATTCGATTATATACTTTATTATAGACTTTTGGCTTGCGTGCTTAAGGAATTAAAATTTCAGAAGTTTTTGCTTGATGTTATAAAACATAACCCTTGGTTTCCCGAAGAAGGTACATTAGATCTTGAATGTTTGGCAAAAACTTGGTTAAAATTTGAAAAACGTCAGTGACAGGGGAAAAAAACTTGCCTTCAAACTATTTCTCATTATGAGGTGCTGTATTTCATTTGCTAGAGCCTTTTAGAAAGCCTTGCACCCTCCGCCCCCGAGGGTTGGGAGAGAAATAGAAAAACTGGAGGAATGGACTTCATGGCCCCATTCCACCTCCATTTCCTAATACTGAAATATCTAATTCACCGTTAATAGAGTCACCTGTGCAAACAGCTATCAGAGAAAGATTACAGGAGAAATTATGAATACTATTTCTTAGCTCCTTATGATTGGTATTCTCTGGCTCTTGAAACTCTGGATGGAGGAGATCATTTACTATGGAAGGGAGAATTTTTGAAGATGATTTGAGCATGTCAGAATGTGGGGTCAGGCATTCTTCAAGCAAATTTTATGGCTGTAACAGTGGGAACCAGTCTCGAGAACATTTTGCCAAGTTTTTATTTCGCAATCCGTCATTTAAAATTTAGACAGCCAAAGCCAGAACCGGTTTGGCTCAGTGGATAGAATGTTGGCCTGCGTACTGGAAGGTTCCAGGTACAATTCCGGTCAAGGGCATGTACCTTGGTTCCAGGCACATCTCCAGTAGGAGGTGTGCAGGAGGCAGCTGATCGATGACTCTCTCTCATCGATGTTTCTAACTATCTCTCTCCTTTCCTCTTGGTACAAAATTAATAAAATATATTTTTAAAATAAATAAATAAAAAAAACAAAATAAAATAAAAGAAACAGAGAAACTCTCTAAAAGTTGGCCTGGAAATTATTCTACAGGGAAATAAAGAAATTTCCTTCAAATGTCTGGGAAAAAGTATTCGGCTTTGAAAAATAATTTGTATTTTTGCCTCCCTAAACAAAGCTTATATAAAGGTACTAAATGATTAAAAGAAATTTGTCATTTACTGTCCATAACCTAGGACAAGTTAAGAGAGAAATCTTATGTCAGATTGAGTTAAACTGGCTAATTAAAATAAATGTATATGGGAAGATATATACACATATAATACATTAATTAAAAACGTGAAGAAAATAGCGGAGACTGGTTTGGCTCAATGGATAGAGCGTCGGCTTGGGGACTGAAAGGTGCCGGGTTCGATTCCGGTCAAGGGCATGTACCTTGGTTGCAGGCACATCCCCAGTAGGGGGTGAGCAAGAGGCAGCTGGTCGATGACTCTCTCATCAATGTTTCTAGCTCTCTATCTTTCTCCCTTCCTCTCTGTACAAAATCAATGAAATATATATATTTTTTTAAAAGTGAAAAAAATAGTGTATATTAATAAAAACTGTGTTGTTTAGGCAGGAAACTGTTCCTGAAGCATTAACTAATTTTTCACTAATAGTTCATCTCATAGTAAACTTGTAAGACTTCCCTCTACTAAAGAAATCTCTCTTATTTTGTAAATTTTGAGCTGTGGTTACAGTATCTTTCATATGCTCTACATTTTTAAGGAATCTCTTTAATATGAAGTTTCTCAGGTACAGTAAGACATAAATGGATTTTAAAGGCATTTCTACATTTTTCACTTTCTTAAGGCTTTTTCCCATTCAGAATTCTGTGATGTTAAGCAAGTTCTCACAGCTATTAAAGAACTTACAACACTCCCCTCATCTGTAAATCTTCTCTCAAGTATGAACTCTGCTGTGCAGTAAGGCGGGAACACTGGTGAAAGACTGTTATGTTTCCTAAATTTGTAAGTTTTCTCTTCAGAATGATCTCTCTGATGATTTGTAAGGCCTGAGGAGCTGCCAAAGGATTTTCGACATTTTCTACAATTACCTGGTATAAGGTTTCTGTCCAGTGTGAACTCTCTGATGATATCCAAGGCTTGAGGACTGGCTAAAGGATTTGCCACATTCTCTACATTTATAAGGCTTCTCTCCAGTATGAACTCTCTGATGATTAGTAAGAGATGAGGAATAATTAAAGGATTTGCCACATTCTCTACATTTATAAGGCTTCTCTCCAGTATGAACTCTCTGATGATTTGTAAGGGATGTAGAATAGTTAAAAGCTTTGCCACATTCTCTACATTTATAAGGCTTCTCTCCAGTATGAACTCTCTGATGATTAGTAAGAGATGAGGAATAATTAAAGGATTTGCTACATTCTGTACATTTATAAGGCTTCTGTATAAGATGAACTCTCTGATGATTAGCAAAGGATAAAGAATGGCTGAAGGCTTTGCCACATTCTCTACATTTATAAGGCTTCTCTCCAGTGTGAACTCGTTGATGATTAATAAGGGATGGGGAGTGGCTAAATGCTTTGCCACATTCTCTACATTGATAAGGCTTCTCTCCAGTATGAACTCTCTGATGATTAGTAAGCGATGAGGAATAGTTAAAAGCTTTGCCACATTCTCTACATTTATAAGGCTTCTGTCCAATATGAACTCTCTGATGATAAGTAAAGGATGAGGAATGGCTGAAAGCTTTGCCACATTCTCCACATTTGTATGGTTTTTCTCCCGTGTGAATACGGTTATGTTTAATGAGACATGTATGGCTAATAAAGGCTTTGCCACATTCTCTACATGTATAAGGCTTCTCTCCAGTGTGAATTCTCTGATGTATAATTAGTTTTGAGGAGCTGCTGAAGCTTTTTCCACATTCTCTACATTTATGCGGTTTCTCTCCAGTATGAATTCTCTGATGAATCCTAAGGTCTGAGGACTGGATAAAGGCTTTGTCGCATTCTATACATTTATAAGGCTTCTCTCCAGTGTGGACTCTCTGATGATATCCAAGGTTTGAGGACCTAATAAAGGCTTTCCCACATTCTCTACATTTGTAAGGTTTCTCTCCAGTGTGAATTCTCTGATGAACAATAAGTTTGGAGGGTTGGCTGAAGGCTTTGCCACATTCTGAACATTTATAAGGCTTTTGTTCCGTATGATTTCTATGATGCGGAGTATGTTTTGAGGGCTGACTAAAACCTTTTCCATTTTCCATAAGTTTGTCAAGTTTTTCCTTAGTGTGAAGTCTTCTCTCATGTACAGTGAGAGTTAAATGACATTTAAAGGCTTTGCCACATGCTTTACATTGGTAAGGCTTGTTGCCAGGCAGAATTCTTTCATTTAGAGTACAACCTGAAGGACAATTAGATGTTTTACTAGAATTTTTACATTTATAATGTTTTTCTCCACTATGGATTTCTTTCAGTCTATTTCGATTGATTGTTTGACTGACGATTTTACCACATGCATTAGCTGTGTAAGTTTGCTCTCCGGCATAAATATTCTCTTGTTCAGTGTAATTTGAAGATTTCTGAAAAGATTTGACACGTCTACTTCCTTCATGTGTCTTTTCCACAATAGGATATAATTGACCTACATGGTGATTGGACATTTGTTTCAAGACTTTTCCACTTTTATTATGGTCCTCTGCAAGCTCAATTCTCCATTGTTTATTAAGATATGACTCTTTCTTAAAGTTTTTCCAATGTGCGTTCCATTGATAATTTGTGTCTTCGTTATATTTACTCTGCTGGTAATTGGAGATAGAAAGGTCTTTAATGACAGTTATATATTTAAGAAACATGTACACTTCTGAACAAGAACCACAAAAGTTGTTTAAAAAAGAATTCACTATTTATTAAAATTATAGACAAGCCGGAACCGGTTTGGCTCAGTGGATAGAGCGTCGGCCTGCGGACTGAAAGGTCCCGGGTTCGATTCCAAGCACGAGCATGTACGTTGGTTGCGGGCACATCCCCAGTAGGGGGTGTGCAAGAGGTAGCTGATCGATGATTCTCTCTCATCGATGTTTCTAACTCTCTATCCCTCTCTCTTTCTCTCTGAAAAAAAAATCAATAAAAAATATTAAAAAAAACAAAACGAAATTAGACAAAACATAAAAATAAAACTGTTTGAGGAAGAATAACGAGTCCTTGTTTGAAACATTGCCAAACTGCCCAGCCGGCAGAGTTTAGGAGTTGAGCATTGACATATGAAAACGGAGATCATGGTTCGATTCCCCATTAGGGCACATTCCCAGGTTTCAGACTAGGTCCAAAAAGAGCAATGCAGGAGGCAGCCAATCAATAATTTTCTCTCATTTCTTAAAAAAAATAAATAAATAAAAAAAAAAAAAATATATATATATATACACACACACACACACACACACACACACATACACTTTTTTTTTTTTTTTTTTTTTTTCAGAGCAGAAGGGAGACAATGAGGAAAGAGAAACATTGATTAGCTGCCTCCTGCATTTCCCCTACTGGGGATTGTGCCTATGACCCAGGCATATGCCCTGGAGTTGAATTGATCTTGAGACCTTTCAATTCACAGACTGAACCAAACCAGCTATGGCTATCTCTCATAATGGATGTTTCTCTCACTCCCTCCCCCTTTCTCTCTGAAATCAATAAAAATAAAAATTTTATATATATATATATGTATATAGTAATAAGATATAGTAATATATATAATCGTATTACTTTTAAATATATGTATTTTATTACTTTTAAATATATATATCTTATTTTTATTTAAATATATATCTTATTTTTAAATATATATCATTACTTTTAAATAAATATCTTATTACTTTCAAATATATATATATATATATATATATATATATATATATATTTGAAAGTAATAAGATTGGTAAATTAAGACTTTAATGATATAACATTATAAATATCTAAAATTTAGAAATAATTACAAGTTTAATACCACCCTACATTTTAAACAATTCTAATCACTATACACATCACAGACTGAATTAGCTCCTAGTTTTCCAGATTTTCTTTCCAAGGTTTTATCACAGCAAAAAGTTTTCAACCATCCCGTGCAGAAACAAACTGATCTGCTAATATCACTGAGTTTAATGTGGGAGGTTTCCCAATGCATAATACACTTGACTGCTATAGATAACAAGAATTGTATTATGAATGATTGTTCCCGGTTAGTTCATTTTCTATTAACATCTTCTCTTCTCATCACATTCTTTGTTAAATTCCTAGGCTTTCATTAATTGTACATTGTTAAATCCACACCTTTTATATCTTACCAGAATAATTTCAGAGAATAAATCTTGAATTCCAGGTTTTAGAAAAAAGGTCTCGTCATCTTCAGATGATATAGCTAAAAGAAAAAAAATTTTTAGTTTTGACAATCTGATCAGTGCACTTTGAAATTATCAGCAAGTATAGACCAAATGACATTTTTGAGTACTTCAAATGCAAGTGAAGAATTCAAAGAAAGCTCAAGATAGGAGCAGGGAATGCAGGGAAATGCAATACTGTCCTGACTGGGAAACAGGTGAGCCAAATAGAACAATAGAGGAAGTGAATGATTTTCACTCCTTGCACTTTTTATACTTATTTTTTCATCTTTTATTTAAGAAACTATTTTTTTCTTTCTTCCTCACTTGATTTTACCTTTTTAAAATATTTTTACTTTTTTTTTTTTTTAATATATTTTATTGATTTTCCACAGAGAGGAAGGGAGAGGAATAGAGAGCTAGAAATGTTGATGAGAGAGAAACATCGACCAGCTGCCTCCTGCACACCCCCTATCGGTGATGTGCCCGCAACCAATGTACATGCTCTTGACCGGAATCGAACCTGGGACCCCTCAGTCCACAGACCGACACTCTATCCAATGAGTCAAACCGGCTTCGGCAAAACATTTTTACTTTTTTTTTTTTTTTTTTTTTTTTATAAAATATATTTTATTGATTTTTCACAGAAAGGAAGAGAGAGGGATAGAGAGTTAGAAACATCAATGAGAGAGAATCATCAACCAGCTGCCTCTTGCACACCCCCTACTGGGGATGTGCCCGCAACCAAGGTACATGCCCTTGACCGGAATCGAACCCGGGACCTTTCAGTCCGCAGGCCGACGCTCTATCCACTGAGCCAAACCGGTGCCGGCAAAACATTTTTACTTTTAATCAGTATTATTACTTATTAAATGTAATTTTTATATTTACTTATTAAATGTAATCTTATTTTTACTGTTATAATACTGATTAAAAATAAAAATGTAATAATTAAAAAGGTATTTTAATTTTTACCATTTTTTAAGTGTCATTTTATTTTACTTTGAGATTAGTGCTCTACATTCTATTTTCATCTTTCTTTTAACATCATTCTACTCTATTTCAAATCTACCTTTATATCATTACTCTCTTCTTAACTTTTAGCCTTTTTTGTCCTGTTTCTCTTACCCTTTTTCTGCTTTAGATTTTCCTTATTCTTTTTTTTTTTACCCGTTAACATTTCACCCTACATATATATCTAATTTCCAATCCCCTGCCAAGTCCATATACACCTCTCTTCTCTGTCTTCACTATTTAAAAATTGATTCTCTCTCTGTCCTTTTATTGTTGTTTGCTTGAATGTTAATTATATTGATTTTTTATGCTTGTTTGTGAGATTGTTTTATTTTTTCTTTTTTGTAAATATAATAAATTTTTATTGTTTAGATTATCACAATTATTTCTCCTTTCCCCCCACATAACTGACAAATTAGATTTCAAAGTGAAGGACATAACAAGAGGTAAAAACTGCCACTTCATAATCCAACAAAAAGAACTCTGGTAAAATATATGCACCCAATACAGGAGCACCCAAAAACATAAAAAAAAACTCCTGAAGTATATGAAGGGAGAGATTGACAGCAATACAATCATAATAGGAGACCTTAATACCCCACTATTACCACTGGACAAATCATGTAATTAAAAAAAAAATTAGCAAAGAAACATCAATCCTAAATGACTCATTAGAGCAAATGGAATTAATTGAAATCTTTAGAACATTTCACCCCAAAGCCACAGAATATACATTCTTCTCAAGTGCATATGGGTCATTTTCAAAGGTACACCATATGTTGGGTCATAGGCAAAGTCTTTTCAAATTCAAGAAGATAGAAATCATATCAAGCATCTTCTCAGATCACAGTAGCATAAAACTGGAAATCAACTACAATAAAAACAATCTCACATGCTGAGTGAAATAAGCCAGTCAATGAAAGAGAAACACCACATGACCTCACTCATTTATGGATAATAAAAAACATTATAAACTGATGAACCAAAAGATAGATATAGAGACAGTAAAGCAACAAGCAGACTGTCAAATTACAGCGGGGAGGGGAGGGAGATCTGGGATAGATAAGAGATCAATCGGAGGACTTGTATACATGCATATAAGTACAACCAATGGACACAAAACTCTGGGGAGGGAGGGCATGTATGTGTGTGGGGGGGGACAATGGTATATGTACACAGATAATAACTTAATAAAATAAAAAAATCCAAAAAAAATCATACATATGGAGACTAAACAGCATGCTATTAAACAATGACTGGATTACCAGGAAGAAATAAAAAACATCATGGCAACAAATAACAATGAAAACACAAGAATCCAAAATGTATGAGACACAGCGAAAGCAGTCTTGAGAGGGAAGTTCATAACTCTAGAAGCCTACTGCAAAAGACAAGAAACAATGGAAATAACCTGACCCTACAACTCAAAGTGTTAGAAAGAAAGCAACAAGAAAAACCCAGTGTAAGCAGCAAGAAGGAAATAATAAAGATCAGAGTGGAGATAAACGACATTGAGACAAAAAAACAACAAAAAACAATACAAAAGATCAACAAAACCAAGAGCTGATTCTCTGAAAGGATAAACAAGATTGATGAACCTCTAGCCAGGCTCACCAAGAAGCAAAGAGAGAGGACCCCAATAAACAAAATAAAAAATGAAAGAAGTGAAATAACAACAAACCCCACCAAAATACAAAGGATTGTTAAAAAAAAATACTTGAACAACTCTACTCCAATAAATTGGACAACCTGGAGGAAATGGATATATTCCTAGAAAAATATAACCTTCCAAAACTCAATCAGGAAGAATCTAAATATCTCAATAGACCAATAATTATTGAAGAAATTGAAGCAGTCATCAAAAAGCTTTCAGCAAACAAAAGCCTGGGGCCAGATGGCTTCACAGGGGAGTTTTACCAAACATTCAAGGAAGAACTAAAACCTATCCTCCTCAGACTATTCCAAAAAACTCAAGAGGAAGGAACACTTTCAAGATCCTTCTATGAAGCCAGCATCACCCTAATACCAAAAGCAGATAAAGACAACACAATGAAAGAGAATTATAAGCCAATATCCCTCATGAACATAGGACCCCAGTGGTGCACAAATTCATGCACTGGGTCTCAGATTAAAATAATAACAGGAATAAAACCCCTGCATAGGAATTCAAGAAAGAAGTCATCCTCACCCACAGAAGACAGGTTGCTGTAGTTCTCCAACATCACATCCAGAAACAATTTCCGCTGAGCGGGGTTCAGGCATTCCCATTCCTCCTGAGAAAAATCTATGGCCACATCCCTGAAGGTCAGCAGTCCCTGAAAGAAAAGACACATTTACCAAGAGGTCACTAGAGGAATTCATAATGTCACCCAACATGAAAACAGTGTTAGGAGAAGAGGTTCGGACCTACGGGTGCATCTTGAATCACCCAATAAGATCACTTTGCCCCAGTAACATTCTCTGATGTCTTTTTGAACAATGACAAATGAGAATTATACATGTGCAACAATCCTTGGTACTCATTTCACTTTTCAGGAAAAAAATGTTTAAAGTTTAAAATTAGTGCATGGATACAGGCATGTGGATTTCTGAGTGTTGTGTTTGCATCATTAAGGGTCAGTG
The DNA here is from genome assembly GCA_963693515.1 of Pipistrellus nathusii. NCBI lineage: Eukaryota > Metazoa > Chordata > Mammalia > Chiroptera > Vespertilionidae > Pipistrellus > Pipistrellus nathusii. Next base: position 46,815,022 of record OY882872.1, on the reverse strand, counting down.
GTGTATATTTCTCAGCGGGAAATGTCAAGATGAGTCCGAAATATAAGCACTTCAAGGGTAACACACACAAAAAACGACTGCACTTTCTGAAAATACAGATGCTGATCCATGTTCTGAGATGGGGCCTCTGTTTCAACTTGTGTTACAAGCTCACTTTTTCCTTGTGATACCAATGTTACCGGATCTCGTGCCATATGTCTGCATACACAGAAAATGAAAACACAGGAAAAATTAATATATAACTTTGATCTTCAGGGTTCTGTTAATGGAATTTACAGTTCTCATGGACTAGGACATAAAGGAGCCACAATCCTATTTGAAAACTTCTATGAGTAATCTTAGAACAAGATCATTTGCCTGGTCCAGCGGGTGTGCCTCAGTGTTTGAGCACTGACCCATTAACCAAGAGGTCACTGGTCAGAACACATGCCCCAGTTGCCGGATTGATGCCAGTGTGGGGCGTGCAGAATTTAGTCAATGATTCTCTCTCATCATTCATGCGATTATCTTTCACTCTCTCTTCTTTTTTGCAATCAACAAAAATATACTACAAGAATAAGAGAGGGAAATATAGCAACTGCTGGCATTGACTATCACAAGATAACAGGAAAGGAAAATAAACAAGCAAGGCAAACCATCAACAGTAGAGAAATAAATCCGAAGATATTAATGTAAAAGCAAATTCAGCCTCTGATCCAGGACACTTATTTTACCTGAGAAGGAGCCATCTGGTCCTGGCTACTGATCCTGGCCGTGGGATGTTTTCTCAGGTGACAATATCTTGAGGAGTCACAGAATGTGCCTTCAAAGGCGTCTGCAGCACCTGTTAATCAGCTCACCTCACACTCAAGTCAGAAGAACCTGGAAATGAGGAAAAGTCCACCTCATCCTGTTGTTTATCACAGGAGCCAGGAACAATGAGCTCCTACAGGTGAGGTGTTTTATTCCGTCTTTATGTGTCTGTGCTTCCAAACACTTCCACACACTCCTACAGCAATGAGTGCATGTGCTCATTTCCTGAAACACCAAAAGCAACAGAGCACCCCTTACTCCCCCCAAAAAAGCCTGCACTGAGGCCCACGCTATGCCATCTTTAACCAGTTCACTCCTGAGGCCTGCGAGGCTCCCCCAGAGCTGATTTCAGTAGCACTGGGTAACAGACATCAGTCCCAGCACACCTGAGACCTGTGGGTAGTGTGATGGTGTCACAGCACAGCTGCTCTGAGTCCAGATATTCTTCTGAATTCCGCTCCACTACCCCATGTGTAAGAGTAGGATCCATGCCAAATCCGGTTTGGCTCAGTGGATAGAACGTTGGCCTGAACACTGGGGGGTCCTGGATTCGATTCCGGTCAAGGGCATATACCTTGGTTGCGGGCACATCCCCAGTAGGGGGTGTGCAGGAGGCAGCTGATTGATGATTTTCCTCTCATCGATGTTTCTAACTCTTTATCCCTCTCCCTCCTCTCTGTAAAAAATCAATAAAATAAAATTTTTTTTTTAAAAAAAAGAGTAGGATCCATTTCTCTGGGAGTGTTTACTCCTAAATCCTGCTCATATGCTAATTGTGAGAGCAAGTTCCACCTTGAACCCTGCTCACTGCACCAACTGTTGGGAACTTAGTCTAAATTCATTCTTTCCTCTCAGCTCAACTATACCAACTTAGGGTTTGAGCTTCTCTACCAGGGGCTGGACCTTCTTAAATGCCAAACAGCAGCTAGAGAAGCCATGAGAAGTTGTTTATATAAGAAAATCTTTATTATAGAAGCTAATTTGGGGATGTGTCCACAACCAAAGTACATGCCCTTGACCAGAATTGAACCTGGGACCCTTTAGTCTCCAGGCCGAGTTCTAGCCACGCATCAAGGCAGCGGTATTGCAGTACCTCTGGAACGGTGCAAAAAGAAAAACAAAGAAACCAACAAACAAACAAATAAAACCCACAAAAAAAACAATTAGGGTGGTTATTTTTTTTTTTTTAAATGTAATGATATTTAGGTTTAAAGATGTGAAAATGTGGAGATTATCTTATATTAACAAAAGAATGGTAAGCGTTGCTTCTGAGATGTCATCAATGCTTATTTCAGCGGTTAACCACTATTTTCATGAAGGAAATGTCAGAGATAGAAAATGCAAATCCATGCGAGAAAAAAAAAAATTGATCCTTCTAATACTGCTTGATAAAGCATCCTGTGGGGGCAGACTTAGTCATTTCTTGTCCCAGGTCACCTCCTTGCCATCCCGTGAAATGACAAGGGGCCCATCAGGAACATATCAGTCTCTCCCTCTGTGTGAATAAGGTTTGCAAATGGAAGCAAATAAATATACATTTGCCAAACCTTATAAACTGGAGATTTATAATTCTCAGTCAAATCAGATTCCATGATTCAGTTGTTAAAATTAAACATATCACTACAAACTGATATATCCCAACTTAATCATCCACATTCCATGAGCTCACCTCTCACTCAAATTAGGGTCCCCTCCTTCCCACTACAGTGTACTTCTGTCTATGGATCTGTTTCTGTCTCACTGTTCCCTTTCTCCACTGTGGTCCTTTCTTATATTTCACTGTCCCTCCCACTTTCTCCCCTTTTCTCTATTTCTGTCCCTACACACGGACCATTAAAATCTTGTAACCTATTTCCCTTCAGGTGCTCTTTTAAAAAAATAATAAGATATTTTATTGATTTTATACAGAGAGGAAGAGAGAGGGTGTTAGAAATATCCATGAGAGAGAAACATGGATCAGCTGCCTATTGCAATCCCCTACTGGGGATGTAACTGCAAAAAAAGGTGAATGCCCTTGACTGGAATCCAACCCAGGACCCTTCAGTCGCAGGTCCACACACTCTATCCACTGAGCCAAATTGGTCAGGGCCCTTCCGGGGCTCCCTCTCCTGGTCTCTCTGCTCCCATCTCCACACACGTCCGCGTCTTTCCCTCCCCGCGCCCGTGTCCCCGCTGCTGCCTGTGACAGTCTGTGCTGCCCCCCCTCTGCTCCCCCATCCTCTGCGGCCCCCTCCCCCCCGGGTCGGTCTCTCCTCCCTCTCCGGCCCCAGCCCGGCCCCCGCCCCGCAGTCCCCGCTCCCACAGAGCCCTCCCTGGGGCAGGTCCCTCCTCCGGGGACACCGCGTCCCCCTGAGCCCACCCCCTGGCCCTGTGCCCCCGGCACTCAGACCTGACTAATGGGGCCAGGAGGGCGGGCGCGGACCCCCAGGCCGGGCCATCCGGGCTCTTCGGGCGGGAAGCGCCGGGCGGGGAGGGCAAAGGGCGGGAACCACTGACCGGACCTCCAGCCCCGCGGGGGCCCCGGCGGCCCCGGGGACGGTTTTCGGCGGGAAAACCACGCGGCGGGCGGGCCCACAGCCACCGGCGGACAGACCGCGGGCCGGGCCTCAGTTTCCCCCAAAGGAACGCGGCGCCTCCACTGCGCAGCCGCCGGGACGCGCACTCACCGCCGGGAGGGGCTCCGGGCGGGGCTCCCACACGGACCTCAGCGCCCCGCGGCGCCCTCAGCCCTCCCTGCGGGGAGGGGCCGGGAGCAGCGGCTTTAAAGCACAGACACCTCCTCAGGGGCCGCCCCCCGCCCCTCCGCAGCCGCTTCCGGCTGCCGGGACTGCGCATGCGCCTCCCTGGGGGGCGGGGCTGAGCCGAGCGGCTCCGCGGTGGGGGCGGGGCGGAGCCAGGGGCGGCCTGGGCCCCTCCCCCTCCCACAAGGACAGCCCTTCCTGGGGGAGTCCTGTCTTGGGTTTGGCTGGTGGCGTGCCTGATCCTGGATTAACAGAGATACATACACCAATGGAACAGAGGAGAATGCCCTGCCAGAAACCCTGATGAAGCCTCACCTGCATCAGACAGGAGCCTTCTCTGCGGGAGAGGATACAATCCAAAGAGGTAAATGTAACCTCCAGAAATGCTTGTTAAAAGTCATCTATGACTTTTAGACATTCCTGTACATTTCCTCCTTAAAATTGATAATGGAATGACAGTCCCTCTGGTAGTGATGTCTGCTGGTCAACAACCCTCTCCATTCCCAATGGTGAGGTTTGGGAGTCAGTGACTCACACATTTAGAATCAGATATATTATCAAAGCTCTCAGAAAGGTTTCCATGTGTGTTGGAAACTACAGTTGAAAAGGGTTTTGTCAGGAGCTTATATGCCCCCCACCCCCGGCCAATCAGGCAAATGTTGGTAGTGAGGCTGAACCAACTCTGCGGGAACGGGGGTCTCAGGGAGGGGCTGGAGGAGAGGAGGGGCTTGAACCCTGGTACATGACTGCAATTGGATTCATGTAAGCACTTCCATTAAACAAGAGTTGCAATGGTCTGTGTGAGCACGAAGAACTAGAAGGTGAAACCACAACTCTCCCTGGGTAGATGGGCAATTTCACATTCGCACCAGCAGCCCTTTCTGCTCCCTTCCTCATTCACCGGGGAGACCAAGACTCAACATGGCTGAGTTCCAGAGCCTTTCAGAGGGACACCTGAGATATGAGATTTGGGTGACTAAGGTATATGATTCTTTCGACAATATAATTGCTTAAAAAGAAACCTTTTAAAGAACATTGTGATAAACTGCATTACTAAAACAAATGTGTCCAACACTTGAATTAAATTTCCTTAAATATTGTTTATTCACTACATTATTTAATGAATTATTATTTCATGTAATACCTGTTCCAAAATGAAATACATCAAAAATAAACACTTCCGCTGAAGCCGATTTGGCTCAGTGGTAGAGTGTCCGTCTGCGGACTGAAAGGTCCTGGGTTCGATTCCGGTCAAGGGCATGTACATTGGTTGCGAGCACATCCCCAGTAGGGGGTGTGCAAGAGGCAGCTGGTTGATGTTTCTCCATCCACCTTTCTAGCTCTCTATCCCTTCCCCTTCCTCTCTGTAAAAAATCAATAAAATATATATATTTTTAAAAACTTAAAAAAAATAAAATAAAAAAATAAACACTTCTAACTTAGCTAAGTAGCAAACATTGAAGTATTCTTTCTTTATATTACCCAAATAAAACTTCAAGAATATGTACAGACAGGTGATTCTTTTTTCTTCTTTTCTATCTTCTTTTATAGGGACCCATGTCTATTAGATTAGGCCCCCATCTTATGACCTCATGAAAAGTTAATGACCTCTGTAAACCCGTTATGTCCAAATATAGACATACTGGATGTTAAGCTTTAAAAATATCCATTTGGCATTATCTGTTATGTAAAGCCACCCAAAAGGGATTCTCTTAATGCAGCAATACTCGATATTTCTTATTATTCTATGGGTTGCTCAGGTGGTTTTTCTGCTTCATGTGCTATTGGCAAATGGTCTGTCAACTTTTCACTAGATCAAAACATGATTTAAAAAAAAAAAACAAAAAAAAAAACCACCACCACCACAATTTCCCTTCCTTCCAGACTTCCATCCTAGTTCCTTTGCTGCAGCATCCACTAATAGTCTCCTTCCAGCCTCTATCCACTAGCCAGTTACCAAGGCCAAGTCACATGCGTTATTAGGCTTTCATTACTGAACATCTGAACCTCAGGAAGTACTTTTATTTTTAGAATATTTTGTTGATTTCAGAGAGTTAGGGAGTGAGAAACATCAATGATGAGAAAGAATCAAGGTTCCATTAATTCCTGCATGCCCCCTATTGAGAACTGAAGGGGATGTGCCCTGACCAGGAATCTAACCCAACCTCCTGGTTCATAGGTCAATGCTCATTCATTAAGCAACTCAAGCTGGGCTAGAACATTTAGTTCTTATATTATTACTAGAGTCCTGGTACATGGATTACTGCACTTTCATACGTTATTTGAGTATTCAGCCCATGATTTGTGTGGGCTTGCTCCCGACATTTCTCCGAAAATTCTCCCTTCCATAGTCAATAATCTCCTCCATCCAGAGGTGCATGAGCCAAAGAATACCGCTCATAAGGAACTAAATATGCTTCAGAAATGTAAGTCATAATTTCCTCTTTAATCCATGTCAGATAGTTCTTTGTACAAGTTATTCTATTAGTGACAAATTAAACATTTCAGGATTAGGACAAGGAGGTGGAGGGGGCCATGAAGGCCATTTCTCCAATTTTTCTTTTTGCTTCTCTTTAGGAGCAGAGGGTGCAAGGTGAGGAGGTTTATCTTCACCAGCATTCTGCGCACCTTGTTTACACTTCTCTGATACCTTGTTTCCCCAAAAATAAGACAAGTGTCTTATATTAATTTTTGCTCCCAAAGATGCACTAGGTCTTATTTTCAGGGGGTGTCTTATTTTTCCATGAAGAAGAATACGGTACACATTTATTGTTAAATGAAAATAAAGGAAATTGCCAGGACCGATTTGGCTCAGTGGATAGAGCGTCGGTCTGTGGACTGAAAGGTTCCGGGTTCGATTCTGGGCAAGGGCATGTACCTTGGTTGCGGGCACATCCCCAGTAGGGGATGTGCAGGAGGCAGCTGATCGATGATTCTTTCTCATCGATGTTTCTAACTCTCTATCCCTCTCTCTTTCTCTCTGCGAAAAATCAATAAAATATATTTTAAAAAATAAATAAATAAAATAAAGGAAATTTATTACTGTATACGGTACGGTAGTACGGTAGTTGTCAACACAAACCAGACAAACTGTGAATCCTACAGTATCAAGAATTTTCTCATTTATTCAACGACAATCATGTCATCATCTTCTGGAATATCACCATAACAATCCAATTCCTGAATTTCCTGGTGAGTTTCTTATGAATCCATTTCTTTCAGAACCAGTGGACCAAATCTCTCATGTTTAGCCTAGGGGGGGCCCTTATTTTCGGGGAATGCCTTATATTTCACTCAGAAGGAAACCTGTAAGTAGGTCTTATTTTCGGAGGATGTCTTATTTTCGGGGAAACACGGTAGTGAAGAAAATGAGGAGTTCCAACAGTACAGGTCTTGCACATGCTCTACATTTGAAAAGTTTCTCCTTTAGTATGAAGTCTCTCGTGTACAGTAATTCATGAATGGCTTTTAAAGACTTCACTACATTTTTCATATTCATAAGGCTTGTTCGCAGTCAGAATTCTGTGGTGTTCAGTAACTTGTCACTGCTGGCCAAGGACTTATGAGGCTCCTCATATCTGTAATACTTCTCTCAAGTATGAACTCTGCTGTACAATAAGGCAGGGACACTGATTAAAGACTTAGTTACATTTTTTACATTTATAAGGCTCCTCTCTAGTATGACCTCTCTGATGTCCAATAAGGTTTGAGGAGCTGCCAGTGGATGTGCCACATTCACTTCATTCATGTGGCTTCTCTCCAGGATGAACTTTCTTATGCTTAGTAAGCTGAGAGGACCATCTAAAGATTTTGCCACATTCTCTGCATTTATAAGGCTTCTCTCCGGTATGGACTCTGTGATGTAGATTAAGGGAGGAGGAACTTGTAAAGGCTTTGCCACATTCTCTGCATTGATAAGGCTTCTCTCCAGTATGAACTCTCTGATGTATATTAAGTCTTTCAGACTCGTTGAAGGCTTTGCCACATTCTGTACATTTATAAGGCTTCTCTCCAGTATGAACTCTCTGGTGACTGGTAAGGTGTGAGGACCGGATAAAGGCTTTCCCACATTCTCCACATTTATAAGCCTTGTCTCCAGTGTGAATTTTATGATGGCGAGTGAGTTTTGAGGAATCACTGAAGGCTTTACCACATTCTCTACATTTGTAAGGCTTCTCTCCACTATGAATTCTCTGATGTATATTGAGGGAGTACAAACATCTAAAGGCTTTGCCACATTCTCTACAGTTATAAGGCTTCTCTCCAGTGTGAACGCTCTGATGACGATTAAGGGAGAAGGTCTGGCTAAAGACTTTGTCACATTCTCTACACTTATAAGGCTTCTCTCCAATATAAACTTTCTGATAACTAAGGGATTCGGACTGCCTAAAGGCTTTGCCACATTCTCTATGTTTATAAGGCTTCTCTCTAGTATGAACTCTGTGATGTTTATTAAAGGAGGAGGAATCACTAAAAGCTTTGCCACATACACTACATTGATAAGGCTTCTCTCCAGTATGAACTCTGCGATGTTTATTAAGGGAGGAGGAATCACTAAAGGCTTTGCCACATTCTCTACATTTGTAAGGTTTCTCTCCAGTGTGAACTTTCTGATGTCGAATCATGTTCGAGGCATGGAGGAATGCTTTACCACATTCTCTACATCTATAAGGTTTATCGTCAGTATGAACACCTTGATGTTTAGTTAGACCTGCATGGCTGGTAAAGGATTTGCCACATTCTCTACATTTGTAAGGTTTCTGTCCAGTGTGAATTCTCTGATGAATAGTAAGAGCTGAGGGCCGACTAAAGGTTTTGCCACATTCTCTACATTGATAAGGCTTCTCTCCAGTGTGAACTCTCTGATGTCGATTAAGATTTGCGGACTCACTGAATGCTTTCCCACATTCTGTACATTTATAAGGCTTCTCTCCAGTATGAACTCTGTGATGTCTATTAAGGTTTGTGGACGCACTGAACGCTTTCCCACATTCTGTACATTTATAAGGCTTCTCTCCAGTATGAACTTTCCGATGTCGAAACATGTTTGAGGCGTGGAGGAATGCTTTACCACATTCTCTACATTTATAAGACTTGCCTTCAGTATGAACACTGTGATGATTAATAAGAACTAAATAGCTGTTAAAGGATTTGCCACATTCTCTATATTTATAAGCTTTCTCTCCAGTGTGAATTCCCTGATGAAGAATAAGGTTTGAGAGTCGACTAAAGGTTTTGCCACATTCTGAACATTTGTACGAATTTTCTTCCATATGATTTGTACGATTTTGAGTATGTCTTGAGAACTGACTAAAGTCTTTTCCATTTTCCCTGAGTTTATAAAATTTTGCACTACTACGAAATCTTCCCCTATGTATAACAAGAGATGAAGGATATTTAAAAGTTTTGCCACATGATTTACATTTGTAAGGCTTGTCTCCAGTACCAATTATCTGGTTCAGTGTACAACCTGAAGGCCAAATAGATGTTTTACTAGAATCTTTACATGTATAAGGTTTTTCTCCACTATGGACTTTTTTGCATCTATTTAGATTGAATATTTGACTGAAGACTCTCCCACCTGAATTCCATTTGTAAGCCTCCTCCCCAACATGAAAATTTTCTTGTTCGGGGTAATTTGAAGATGGCTGAAAAGACTGGATATATTTACTTCCATTTTGTGTCTTCTCCACAATAGGAAAAACCTGAAGTATATTATGATTGGACATTTGATCAAAGACTTTTATACTTGTATAATAGTCCTCTGCAAGTTCACTTGTCCAATGATTAAGATATGACTCTTGCTTAGATTTGTTCCAATGTTCATTCCATTGATAACTGCTATATCCATTATATGTACTCTGGTGATAATGGGAAATAGAAAGACCTTTACTGACAGTTATAATTTCATAAAAAAATGTATACTTGTTCCATAAGAACCATTCTGTGATACTCATTAAATGTAGATGGTTGTATAGGAAAAGCTTTTCCAATTTGTTAAAATTATAGACAAAAAAGTAAATACAAAACATTAATTTTCAGAGGAATAATAATGAATCCTTGTTTAAAAGAGTGCCTAACTTGCCCAGAAAGCATGCCTCACTGGTTGAGCTTCATCATATCAACAAGATCATGATTCCATTCCCAATAAGGGAACATGGCTTACCTATGGAATCAGTCCCCAGTGGGAGGCATGCAGAAGGCAGCCACTGATTCTCTCTCATCATTGATGTTTTCCTCTCCTCTTTCTCTCCCTTACTTTCTGAAATCAATAAATATATATATATATATATTTTTTTTAAATATATTTTATTGATTTTGTACAGAGAGGAAGGGAAAGAGATAGAGAGTTAGAAACATCGATGAGAGAAAGTCATCGATCAGCTGCCTCTTGCACACCCCCTACTGGGGATATGCCCGCAACTAAGGTACATGCCCTTGACCGGAATCGAACCCGGGACCCTTCAGTCCCCAAGCCGACGCTCTATCCATTGAGCCAAACCGGTCCCGGCTGAAATCAATAAATATATTTTTTAAATAAAAAATATTTTAAAAAATTGCCAAATTCAGCTCATTTTAATTTTATGGATACATTGTAAGTCTATACATTTTAGAAATGGTTGAAAGTTTAATCTGACCCTACATTTTAATCAATTCAAATAATTATTTATTCTAGAGACTATGTGAATTCTTAGTTTTTCCAGATTCTCTTTCCAAAAATGCATAACAATAAAAAGTTATTTTTGATCTTCAAGTAAAGAAACATACTGATCTGCCAATGTAACTGACGTAAAATTGGGAGGTTTCCCAAATGTGTAATACACCTGACTTCTTTAACAATAATTTTATTATGATAACTGTTCCAGATTTGTTCTGTTTATATTAATTTCCTCTCTTCTAATCACACTCTTCCTCAAATTCAAAGGCTTTTCATTAAGTGAGCATTATCAAAGCAACATCTTTTATTCCTTACCAGTATTATTTCAGAGAATAAATCTTGCATTCTGGGTTTTGGCATAAAGGCCTGGTTACCTTCAGATGACATAGCTGAAAAAAAAACAAATTTTCAGTTTTGACAATCAGGTGAGTACAATTTGAAGTTACCAGCAGGTATTGACCAAATGACATTTTGATTATTCCAAGAGCAAGTGATGATTTTAAACAAAGTTCAAGATAGGTACAATGAAGAAAACTCACATCAAAGAGCTGCTTATATTTTCCAATGATACCTGCTTAAACCCCTTGGCACACAATGGCAATATTATAAAAACATCCCCAGTTTGTTCACTAGAGAGAAATGAGAAATAAAGAAAGTGTATGATCAATGATCTCCCTGTTTTGAAGACTCTTGAAGAACACTTATCTCTTGTGCATGACTCAGGGTGTGTACAAAATTGCAGTAAAATTGAGTGCCCTGTAGTGGCTGCTACAAAGAAACAATGAGAACTAATTCAAACACAACAAATATTGAGGGAATAAAGTATATATCAAGCCCAAAAAGATACCATGGTCTGAGAAATAAACAGAGAACATTTCCAACTGGGAAATTAAACACACAACCGAACTAAGAATACAGATCCTGAAAACAGTGTTGACCGAAAGTGGAATTTGTGCCACAGATGGTTATTATTTGTTTCCTCCTATAGAAAGCATGTTCAAAATCCTGCTTGTTTACAATTCCAGAATCTCAACAACATATATGAAGTCATCCAAAGAAACAGAAAAAGTGTACCATCAGGAAAACAGAATAAATGTAATGACTGGCACTATATTAATGGAAGTATATTAATTATCTCAAAAAAAAAAAAAAAAAAAAAAGGCAAGTAAGTACCTTAAAGCCAAAAAGGGGAGAAAAATATAACTATATAATATCACCAAAACATTATATAACCAAAATAAAAATACAATGAGAAAGTATTTTATAAACACCACTGAAAGGGTATATTGCAAAACATAATACGAGAATTAATAAATACAGTAGAATCATTAATGAAAGACACTTTCAACTTAAAACATCAAAGAATTTGCTCAGTAGTTGAGTGTCTATCTATGAACCAGGAGGTCATGGTTTGGTTCCATGTCATTTGGTTTCACTGATCACCAATCATGCAGGAGGCAGCCGATTGATGATTCTCTTCACTGATGTTTCTATCTCTCTCTCCCACTCCCTATATCTCTGAAATCAATAAGAATATATTTTAAAAATAATTAAATGATAAAATAATTAGTACATAAATCATTAAAATGTTAATTCAATAAAATCTTGAAGAAGCCAAAACCGGTTTGGCTCAGTGTAGAGCGTCGGTCTGCGGCCTGAAGGGTCCCGGGTTTGATTCCGGTCAAGGGCATGTACATCAGTTGCGGGCACATCCCTGGTGGGGGGTGTGTGGGAGGCAGCTGGTCGATGTTCTCTCTCATCGACATTTCTAGCTCTCTATCTCTCTCCCTTCCTCTCTGTAAGAAATCAATAAAATATATTTTTTTAAAAAAATCTTGAAGAAAATCCAACAAACATGTGGAAATATGAAGAGAATTTAAAGATTTCCTAAGACACTAACAAAGTGACCTCCAAGAGGACCCAATAAAGACAGAAATGTGAAAAGGAGTAGGTAACTCATATAAAAAATTAATCATGTAACATCCTGACAATTGGAGAGACATACAAACGCAAGAAGCTAACTGAATTCTAAGTATTATGAATATAAACATGAGAACAGATAAAAAAGAATGAAAATGTCATAAGTACTAGGATACTTATGATATTCAAAATATCATAAGTATCTAAAAAGCGTATAAAGATATAATTTGTAATGGAAAAGATAGCTACTCTAAGATCATTAGGGGATTTCTAAGTAGAATACTATTGGGGGCAAGGAAAGAGCATGAAATAAAACAGGGAACTATTAAATGAACAAAAACCATCCAACAAAAATACTGATAAAACAGATGATCAACAATGGAGAGTAAAAAATTTTCAGTATCCAAAACTCTCTCATTATTAGACCTGCGCTAAAAATAATTCTTCAGAAACACACTTCTGGAGATAAATATGAACATATGAAGATTCCTTCTATGTGAAAAAATATATAGAAATATAAAAATCTGTGGTGTTCTAAAAAAGAAACACATATCACTTTAATTTCTCTTGTGGAACTTTAGAAAATAAAAGGAATAGTCTGAACAGCATCGCTCAGTGGTAAAGAATATACCTATGAACCAGGTGGTCACAATTCAAATTACTAGTCAGGGCACATGCCTGTGTTGCGGGCTCATTCCCCAGTATGGGATGTGCAAAAGGAGGCCAATCAATTATTCTCTTTCCTTGGGAATGTTTCTATCTCCCTCCCCATCTCCTCTGAAAATATAAATGTATTTATAAAAAATAAATAAAAGGAGTTAAATAATAAACCTCTGCTATAAGACATAGTAAAAAGTAAAGTGATATAAACTCATGTGTGTACATGGTCAGAAATGGCAATTAGCAGACTTTTGTATGAAATTGACACTGAGTTTAAGATACATCGTTATAACCGTAAGATATTTTAAGTCGCCCTAACGGGTTTGGCTCAGTGAATAGAGCATCAGCCTGCGGACTGAATGGTTCCAGGTTCGATTCCAGTCAGGGGCATGTACCTTGGTTGCAGGCACATCCCCAGTAGGGGGTGTACAAGATGTAGCTGATCAATGTTTCTCTCTTATGGACGTTTCTAACTCTCTACCCCTCTCTCTCCCTTCCTCTCTGTTAAAAGTCAATAAAATAGAGGGAGGATCCAAGATGGCTGCTCGGGTAGACATCTAGCCGCGGCAGCACACAACAATTTCAATGGAATACAACTAAAATGTAGAGTGGACATTGCCCAGAGCTACAGGTAGTCAACTGACTGAAATTTCTACAACAAGAAGGAAAGAGAAAACCAGAAAGAAAATCAGAGGAGCTGAAAAAAAGCCTAAGGTACGGAGACATGCTGCGCGCGCGTCTGCCCGCACGCACGCTTGGAGAGGTCGCAGCCGGAGAGGAGGAGAGGGCGGGGAGCTGCCTTTCCTTCCCTAGCAGGAAGGAAATAAAACCCCCAGCCTGGGCTGAACCCCCGAACCGGCAGCACTGAACCCCCCCGAACCCGGCAGCGCTGAGCCCCAGTTATGGGCCAGACCCTGGGGACCCAGGCTCCCGCGGGAGGAGACGGGGCTGTGAGGCGGAAAAACGGCGAAAAGCAGGGCCCCGGGAGTCGCGCGCAATGCGCGCAGAGGACTGAATGTTGACTCTGATGCTGGGTTGCCCTAGCTGGAAGAAACAAGGCCTCCTGTGGCGCTGAGCCTCAGTCCGGACTGCTCCGAACCCCAGTTCTGGGCTAATCCCTGGGGACCCAGGCTCAGGCAGAGGGAGACTGGGCTGTGAGGTGGAGTCTGGGGAGAGCGCGAAAGGCCGGCCCCCGGGACTCGCGCAAACTGCGCGCGGAGGACAGTCTGTGGGACTCGCGCAAACTGCAAACTGCGCGCAGAGGACAGTCTGTTGACTCTGATGCTGGATTTCTCTAGCGGGAAGGAGAAAAAAAAAGCTCTAGGCTGGGGGAACACGGAGGGGAGCGGAAGCCCCTGCCGGACTCCAGCCAACCGGGCACCAGCAAGGAGGCGGGCCACGGGGCCCCTGGGGGCGTGGGTGCCCCTGAGCCTTTGACCACTAAGCTCGGGCAATGGAGCCAAGGCCTGGGGCTGCTTCCTGGGCGGCGCCTTCCCCGGCAACAGGCTGAAGCAGCACAGGAGCCCGCGGAGAACAAAGGGGTGCCACAGGCCAACCTGCTGAGCTCCCAGGACAAGGAGGAAGAAACCAAAGAAGTTCTCAATGTGAAGAAATCAAGTGAGAGCAAAAAATAGTAAAATTACTTAAGAAAGAATACAAAGAAGATCTTGAAAAATCAAAGACTAAGTCAGAACTCAACTCACCAGCCAACATTGTAACATAAATGCGTTTTAAAAAGAAAAAAGAAAAAAAAAAGGGACAGAATGTTGGAACAGCGGTGGCCAGGCCTAGAGTGGCCAGGCACAAGGCAGTGGCAGCCAGACCCGGAGCAGCAACGGCCAGGCACCAGAACAACAGCAGCCAGAACCAGAGCATCAACAGCCAGCACTGGAGTAGCCAGACCTGGGGCAGTGGCAGCCAGGCATGAGGTGGAGGCGGCCAAGCCCAGGGTGGCCAGTCCAGGAACACCCAGACCCAGAGTGGCCGGGCCCGGAGAAGCCGGGCCCAGAGCAGCCGGGGTGGGAGCAGCCAGACCCAGAACAGCAGTAGCCAAGCCCAGAGCATCCAGGTCGGGAGTGGCCAGGCTCGGAGCGGCCGGGCCCGGGGAAGCCGGGCCCAGAGCAGCCGGGTCAGGTGCGGCCAGGCCCGGAGCAGCGGCTGCCAGGCTGGGAGCGGCCAGGCCCGGGGGAGCAGGCGGGTCGGGTGCGGCCAGGCCCGGAGCAGCGGCTGCCAGGCTGGGAGCGGCCAGGCCCGGGGGAGCAGGCGGGGCTGGTGCGGCCAGGCCCGGAGCAGCGGCTGCCAGGCTGGGAGCGGCCAGGCCCGGGGGAGCAGGCGGGTCGGGTGCGGCCAGGCCCGGAGCAGCGGCTGCCAGGCTGGGAGCGGCCAGGCCCGGGGGAGCAGCCGGGGCTGGTGCGGCCAGGCCCGGAGCAGCGGCTGCCAGGCTGGGAGCGGCCAGGCCCGGGGGAGCAGGCGGGTCGGGTGCGGCCAGGTCCAGAGCAGCGGCTGCCAGGCTGGGAGCGGCCAGGCCCGGGGGAGCAGGCGGGTCGGGTGCGGCCAGGCCCGGAGCAGCGGCTGCCAGGCTGGGAGCGGCCAGGCCCGGGGGAGCAGGCGGGTCGGGTGCGGCCAGGCCCGGAGCAGCGGCTGCCAGGCTGGGAGCGGCCAGGCCCGGGGGAGAAGGCGGGTCGCGTGCGGCCAGGCCCGGAGCAGCGGCTGCCAGGCTGGGAGCGGCCAGGCCCGGGGGAGCAGGCGGGTCGCGTGCGGCCAGGCCCGGAGCAGCGGCTGCCAGGCTGGGAGCGGCCAGGCCCGGGGGAGCAGGCGGGTCGCGTGCGGCCAGGCCCGGAGCAGCGGCTGCCAGGCTGGGAGCGGCCAGGCCCGGGGGAGCAGGCGGGTCGGGTGCGGCCAGGCCCGGAGCAGCGGCTGCCAGGCTGGGAGCGGCCAGGCCCGGGGGAGCAGGCGGGGCTGGTGCGGCCAGGCCCGGAGCAGCGGCTGCCAGGCTGGGAGCGGCCAGGCCCGGGGGAGCAGCCGGGGCTGGTGCGGCCAGGCCCGGAGCAGCGGCTGCCAGGCTGGGAGCGGTCAGGCCCGGGGGAGCAGCCGGGGCTGGTGCGGCCAGGCCCGGAGCAGCGGCTGCCAGGCTGGGAGCGGCCAGGCCCGGGGGAGCAGGCGGGTCGGGTGCGGCCAGGCCCGGAGCAGCGGCTGCCAGGCTGGGAGCGGCCAGGCCCGGGGGAGCAGGCGGGGCTGGTGCGGCCAGGCCCGGAGCAGCGGCTGCCAGGCTGGGAGCGGCCAGGCCCGGGGGAGCAGGCGGGTCGGGTGCGGCCAGGCCCGGAGCAGCGGCTGCCAGGCTGGGAGCGGCCAGCCCGGAGCAGCAGCAGCCAAGTCCAGAGCAACTAGGTCGGGAGCGGCAGTGACCAGACCCGGAGCAGCTGGTTGTGGAACGAACCAGAGCAACAGAGGCCAGGCCCTGAGCAGGCAGGCCCAGAACAGCTCGCTCCTTGCCTGCCCCTGCCCCACAGCTGCTTCTCAGACATGGCTGGAAACTTTCGTGGAAACTTGAGGGTCTGCTGAATCAAGTGATGAAGGCTTAGATCTGGATGTGTTGAGTTAGTTTAGGACTGGGGTGTTGATCTGTGAGTGCCTTGGGTAGGGCCTGGATGAGGCTGGTGGACCTATTGGGAAATGTCTTTTGTGTGAAGTGTATCATTGGGCATGTGGAGGTATTATTGATATGAGAAAATGCTAAGTAACTGATTTACTATCTGAAAAGGGATTTACTATTGGGGAAATTGAGGGAAGAAGAGACTGAACATAAACTGCACCTATGGATGAGGACAATGGGGGATGGGGAGGGGGCAGAGGGTGGGGTGGGAACCTGGTGGAGGGGGGAAGAAATGAGGAACCTTTGTAATAATATGAACAATAAAGATTGATTTAAAAAAAAAAAAAAAAAGTCAATAAAATATTTTTAAATAAATAAATGAAAATAGATTATAAAGCAGTGCTGGGTGTAATTAAAGAACTCAATAAATGAATTACACATGCAATGACCTTAAATTGAAATGCTAACAGTTTAAGCTGTCACAAGTAGCCAAGGTTGACACAAACATTCAAAGCAGTTATTATCCATGTCCCTTTTCACAAAATTAACAAACCTCATCCTAAAACTGATATGAAATGACAAAAGACACCAGGGAACTAAAATAAACATAAGAGAGACAGTATAAGCTTAGAGGTATCATGCTTCATGATTTAAAAAACTATTTCAAAATTGATATTATCCAAAGTATCATCTACACATTAAGACAGAGGTAAATAAAGGAGCACGGAGGCCCTGGTCAGGGCCTCAGGGTTAGGGCATCATCCTGTGCACTTACTTAAGGGTTGCGGGTTCAAATCCCCTTAAAAAGCACACACCTGGTTGCAAATTCCCACCCCCACCTTCGTTGAAGTGAGAGAAACAGGGGGACAGGCAATGTGTATCTCTCACATGGATGTTCCTCTCTCTGTTCCCCTTTCTTCCTTCCCTTCCATTCTCTCTGAAAAGCAATGGAAAAAGTGTTCTCATGTGAGGATTAACAACTACAAAAAAGCACTATAGAATAAAGAGCCTACTTACAACTTCTCATAAGATAGTCTCACATATACGAATAGCTTTGAGATACTCAGATGTCTACGTGTAAAGGAATGAGTGAAGTTGGACTGTTATTCAACACTGTGTACAAATATTAAACCAAAATGGATAAAAGATTTGAAAAATAAAACTACTAATAATCTATTAAAAGAAAACTTATAGGAAAGTTTTTTTTTAAATACATTTAAAAAAATATATATTTTACTGATTTTTTACAGAGAAGGGAGAGGAATAGAGTTAGAAACATCGATGAGAGAGAATCATCGATCAGCTGCCTCCCGCACCCCCCCACCAGGGATGCATACCAAAAGGAACGACAAAGTAAACAACAACAAAAACTTTCCTATAAGTTTTCTTTTAATAGATTATTATTATCTCTATCCCCCTCTGTTCCTCTCTGTAAAAAATTAATAAAATATATATTTTTAAAATAAATAAAAATAAAAATAAAATGTGCATATCTTAAAAAAAAAAAAAAAAGATTTAACTATGATACAATAAGACTGTGCACACAGCCCACAAAGGGATGCACCAAGAGTGTTCACCTCAGGTAACTGGGGAAGCTGAACCTCTGGGCCCTATAGGACACCTAGCACACAAAGCCACTCTATTAACTCCGGGAAGCAGCCAAAATGTGGAAACAAAGAAACAGGTCACAAACGAAAGAAATGAAGGATACAGAGTTCAAAACCACAGTTATAAGATTTTTCAAAAAATTTCTAGCGACCGTCGATAAATTTAGTGAGACTCTTGAGGATATGAAAAAGGACCAACTAGAAATTAAGTACACACTGACTGAAATAAAGAATAATATACAGCCAAAACCGGTTTGGCTCGGTCTGAGGACTGAAAGGTCCCAGGTTCGATTCCAATCAAGGGCATGTACATTGGTTGCGGGCACATCCCCTGTAGGGGGTGTGCAAGAGACAGCTGGTCAATGTTTCTCTCTCATTGACGTTTCTAGCTCTCTCTCTCTCTTCCTCTCTGTAAAATATCAATAAAATATATTAAAAAAAAAAAAAAAAAAAAAGAATAATATACAGCCGAAACCGGTTTGGCTCAGTGGATAGAGCGTCAGCCTGCGGACTGAAAGGTCTCAGGTTCAATTCCGGTTAAGCGCATGTACTTGGTTGCGGGCACATCCCCAGTAGGAGGTGCGCAAGAGGTAGGTGACCACTAAAGGCAGCGAGATGCTGAGGGAACAAAGGAAGGAGGAGCCCAGGAGGTGGGGATGCCGGGCTTAGGGCCCTATACTGCAATAAATCCGTGCACTAGGCTTATAGTGGTAAAATAATAAAGGAAACGAAAGCCTGGTGGTGGAGTAGAAACTCAGGAAGGAAGTCATCCTCACCCAGAGAAGCCAAGTTGCTGTAGTTCTCCAACATCACTTCCAGGTACAACTTCCGCTGAGCTGGGTCCAGGCATTCCCACTCCTCCTGAGAGAAATGTATGGCCACATCCCTGAAGGTCAATGGTTCCTGAAAGAAAAGACACATTTGCCAGGCGGTCACCAGAAGAGATCACATGTCACCCCACATGAAAACAGTGTTTAGGGAGAAGAGGTGTGGACCTAAGAGAATATCCTGAATCACCCAATAAGATCATTTTGTCCCACTAACATTGTCTGATGTGTAATCTAAAACTGATAAATGAAGATGACACATGTCCACAAACCCATGATACATATTTTACGTTAGAGGAAAATAAACTTTAAAATGAAGGCATGGCCCTAGCCAGTAGAGCTCAGCTGATAGAGGGTTAGCCTGCTCACTAAGACCTGCACTGAGTAAATAGAGTGACCAAAGAGTCACAGGTTCGATTCCAGTCAAGGACCACATGCCTGGGTTGAGGGCTCCATCCCAAGAAGGGAGTGTGCAGACGGCAGGCAAGCAATGATTATCTCATCATTCATGTTTCTCTCTCTCCCTTCATCTCTGAAATACTTAAAAATATACTAAAAATAAATAAAATTAAGGCGAGACATATGGATTTCTCAGTGCTATGTTTGCATCATTCAGGGTCATTTGTGTAAAAAACATGATGGGTTGGAAGTATAGGTACTTCTTCGCAGCTGTGAAGAGGACCACAAGGAAAGGAACTCATGTAAAGACACAGATTCTGATCCAGTTTCTGAGATGAGACCTGTGTTTCCACATGTGTACCAAGCTCGCCTGTCTCTTGTGATGTCAATATTTCTGCATACCATGTGCCATACTTCTGAATACAAAAGGAAAAAAATTCATGGAGAACTTTTAATTAAAAGGGTTTCTTCATGGAGTTTAGTTCTCATAGAATAAGACACATGAATCACAATTCTAGTTGAAAATTTACTATGCATAATCTTACAACAAGACTGCCCTGCCTGGTCCAGTTGGTGTGGACCAGTGGTTAAGCACTGACCCATACATTAAGAAGTCACTGGTTTGATATCCAGTCTAGACACAACAAAGTTATGGGCTCGATCCCCAGTGTGGGTTGTGCAGAAGGCAGCTAATCAATGATTCTCTCTCATCATTGATGTTTCTATTTCTCTCTACCTCTTCCTTCTTATCTGAAATTTGTAAACATGTAATTGGGGGGAAAAAACGAAAAGAAAAAGTAACTGGCATAACATTAACAGTTTAGGCACATAGACATACATTTTACAACTGAAATCAAGATGGTTTAGTTGCCAGAACTGGTTTGGCTCAGTGGTAGAGGTCCCAGGTTCGATTGGTCAGGGGCATGTACATTGGTTGTGGGCACATTCCCGGTACGGGGTGTGCAAGAGGCAGCTGATCGATGTTTCTCTATCATCAACCTTTCTAGCTCTCTATCTCTCTCCCTTCCTCTCTGTAAAAAAAAAAAAATCAATAAAATATATTAAAAAAAAGAAAAGAAAAAAGAATCCAAAAATATGAAGATAGTGTAAGGAGCCGCTAGGACAACTTCAAGGATACCAACATCCGAATTACGGGGGTGCCAGAAGAAGAGAGAGAGCAATATATTAAAAACCTATTTGAAGAAATAATGACAGAAATCTCCCATACCTGGTGAAATAGACTTAAAGGTCCAGAAAGTGCAGAGACCCTCAAACAGGAAGATTCCAAAGAGGACTACACCAATACACATCATAATTAAATATTCAAAGCAGCAAGAGGAAAGCAGTTAGTTACCTACAAGGGACTACCCATAGGATTGTCAGCTGATTTCTCAACAGAAACTATGCAGGCCAGAAGGGAGTGCCAAGAAATATTCAAAGTGATGAATAGTAAGAACCTACAACCAAGATTACTCCACCCAGCAAAGCTATTATTATGAACTGAAGTAATAGGTAAGAAAAAGCTAAAGGACTTCATCACCGCCACACCAGTTTTATATGAAATGCTGAATGGTATTCTTTAAGAAGAGAAGAAGAAAAAGTTAAAGATTAAAAATTACGAACAACAAATACATATCTATCAACAAGTGTGACTAAAAATCAAGTGAATAAAAAATGTGATAAACAGAATAAACTGGTGAATACAATAGAATGAGGGGCATAGAAAGGGAGTGGACTAACAATCCTTGAAAAAAAGGGGGTGTGGGAGAGACTGGACAAAAATCATACACCTATGGATGACACCAGCAGGGGGGAACCAGATGGAGGGGAGCTATGGGGGGGAAAGAGAAACAACTGTAATAATCTGAACAATAAAGACTTATTGAAATTTAAAAAACGATAAAAAAGAAAGATAGTGCAGAGAAGAAGATCTGGGGGAATGAATGGAACTACAGAAACGGGCGTTTAGGATGATGGAGCAGAGAGAAGCAGCACTGAGTCAGCCAGCTGTGCGTAACAAGACAGAGTGTAACAGGCAGCAGAGGGGACATAGGTGTGGGAAGGGAAAGAGAAACCTATCAACAGATGTTCAAGAAAACGCAAACAGCCTCTGACACAGGGCACATCTTCTACCTGGAAAGCAGCCATTTGGTCCTCGTCCTGATCAGGGTCTGGGTTGTTTTCTCAGGTGACAATATGTTGAAGAGACACAGAATATGCCTTCAAAATAGTCCACACAGCCCACTAATCAGCTCACAGGGCACTCAGTCAGAAGGACCTAGAAATGAGGAAAAGACCAAACTCTCTTGTCCTTTGTCACAGGAGAGTCAAGAACAATAAGCTCTTCCATGGAGACCACAATGTCAGGGATTTTATTCTGTCTTCATGTGTTTGTCCTTCTAAAGACTTCCACAAACATTGAGAACATGTGCTCCTCTGCTGAACCCCCAAACCCAAGAGCACCCTTTACTTCCTCTAAAAAATCCTACCCTGAGGTCCAAGACATGCTATCTTTAAGGAGTTTTCTCCTGGGTCCTGCGAGGCTCCCCCAGAGCAGTGTTAGTAGTGCTGGGTACAGACATCAGACCCAGCACACCTGAGACCTCTTGGTAGTTGGAGGGGTTGAAGGAGGAACTTGTATAGATGCAGGATTCCCAGGTAACTTTCCATTCTCTTTTTCCAAGAAATTTTGGAAAATAGATCTTCATGTCCTAACTGGTTTGGCTCAGGGGATAGAGCGTCGGCCTGAGGACTGAAGGATCCCAGGTTCGATTCCCAGGTTCGATTCCGGTTAAGGACATGTACATTACTTGCGGGCACATCCCCGGCAGGGGGTGTACGAGAGGCAGCTGGTCAGCTGGTGGATGTTTCTCTCTTATCCATGTTTCTAGCTCTCTATCCCTCTCCCTTCCTCTGTAAAAAAATCAATGAAATATATTTTAAAAAAGAAAACAGATCTTCATCCTTAAGCCTTTGGGAGAAGTTACTTATTGAATTATACTGACCAAGTGACTTCACCATGAATAGATGGGCTCTGTGGGGATAAAGTTCTAGGTTAATTCAGTCTATCTTGCAGTTATTTCCAGAGAATGGACAAGAAGGACTTGAGGGAACAGCTCCTTTGAGGCTCACAGTCAGTAATAGAACAAATCACATGAGGGGAAGGAAGAGGTGCTGAACATTACACCAATTCACAGAATTAGCTTCCGACTATGATGATCACCGGTATCTTTACAAAGTGCACACTGAGCTCACCTCCAATGAATGTTTCCGCATATGATAAACAGTAGAAAAAATGCAGGGCTCAGAATCTGAACTACAAACAATATATTTAAAACTAAAAACGACTAGATTGTGTGTGTTTTTTTTTTACTTTTAATGTAGTGACTTCTCAGGTTGTCTTTGTTTTTTACTTTTTGTTTTAATATGTACTTTTATTGATTTCAGAGTGGGAGAGGGAGAAATAGAAACATCAATGATGGGATAGAATCATTGATTGGCTGCCTCCTGCAAGCTTCCCAGTGGGGACTAAGCAGAAAAATAAGACCAGGAATTGAACTGTTACCTCTGGTTCATAGGATCATCTTCAACCACGGAACCAAGCTGATTGGAGTTTTCCTGTGTCCCCCTCTCTTTCCCTCCCCGCGCCAGTGTCCCCGCTGCTGCCTGTTACAGTCTGTCCTGCTCCTCACAGCTGGCTGACTCCGTGCTGCTCCCCTTTGGCTCCCTCATCCCTGAGCCCCCCTTTCTGTCCCTGCACTCGCTCCCCAGCTCTTCCCTCTGAACCGTCTGAAGTGCCTACTCCTGAGTGACCCCCATTCTGCTCACCAGGACCCTCTCCCTCTCAGCTCCCCTTACTCTCTCTGGGCTCCCCCTCCCCCTATTTCTCCACTTCCTTCCTCCTCAGGCTGCTTTCCCCATTACCCCCTCACTCCCACCATCGCCGGCCAGTCCTTCCCTCACCCCTATGGCCCCTTTGTGGACCCCTCCCCGCCCCCCCCTCCCCGGGTCTGTCTCTCCTCCCTCTCCGGCCCCAGCCCGGCCCCGCCCCGCAGTCCCCGCTCCCACAGAGCCCTCCCTGGGGCAGGTCCCTCCTCCGGGGACACCGCGTCCCCCTGAGCCCACCCCCTGGCCCTGTGCCCCCGGCACTCAGACCTGACTAATGGGCCCAGGAGGGCGGGCGCGGACCCCCAGGCCGGGCCATCCGGGCTCTTCGGGCGGGAAGCGCCGGGCGGGGAGGGCAAAGGGCGGGAACCACTGACCGGACCTCCAGCCCCGCGGGGGCCCCGGCGGCCCCGGGGACGGTTTTCGGCGGGAAAACCACGCGGCGGGCGGGCCCACAGCCACCGGCGGACAGACCGCGGGCCGGGCCTCAGTTTCCCCCAAAGGAACGCGGCGCCTCCACTGCGCAGCCGCCGGGACGCGCACTCACCGCCGGGAGGGGCTCCGGGCGGGGCCCACACGGACTTCAGCGCCCGCGGCGCCCTCAGCCCTCCCTGCGGGGAGGGGCCGGGAGCAGCGGCTTCAAAGCACAGACACCTCCTCAGGGGCCGCCCCCCGCCCCTCCGCAGCCGCTTCCGGCTGCCGGGACTGCGCATGCGCCTCCCTGCGGGGGCGGGGCCTGAGCGGAGCGGCTCCGCGGTGGGGGCGGGGCCAGGCCTGGGCGGGGCCAGAGGGAGGGGCGGGGCCACATGGAGGGGGCGGGGCCACATGGAGGGGGCGGGGCGGGGCGGGGCCAGGGGGCGGCCTGGACTCTGTTTCCACAGCCCCAGAGGCAACATAAGAACTGCCCTTTCCCGGACCCACTGGTGAAATCTCCTCCCTGGACCCCCTTCACCAAATCCTGCCTCCGCTCCTCTTGACCAATGCTTTCACCCGCATCCTGGCCCTGTAAGGCATACTTCTACCCTAAAGGAAACTTAGTCACCCGCTCTGGGCTGACAGCAGTATTCCGGTCTAATCCTGCAGTGAGGGAATGGAGAGCAATTTCCTAAAGTCTCACCCTGTCTCTGGGGCTGGCTCCTGTGGGTGGGACCAAACAGGAGGGACTCAGGGGAATTCACTGAAGTTTCCAGATCCCAGAGGCTGTGCTTAGAGCTACTGGCTGGTCTGCCCTTCAGCTGCACATGCCCCAGGGAGGTGTCTTTCCCAGGATCTTCCAAGCCTGTAACATTCTTACAGTAAAGTTATAGAGAATTCAAAAATGGGGCAGATTGGGTTTGAAATCAGAAACTTCCTGCCTCCAGTTTCCCCTGAGTCATTAAAACCTCAGGGGGGAGGCAGGAGGGGGCAGGCAGCCTACTCTCTCAGCCCCTTTGTGTCTAAAAAGTCCTGGGTTCGATTCCAGTCAGGGGCATGTACCTTGGTTGCGGGGACATCCCCAGTGGGGGGTGTGTAAGAGGCAGCTGATCGATGATTCCCTCATTGATGTTTCTGGCTCTCTGTCCCTCTCTCTTCCTCTCTGTAAAAAATCAATTAAAAATATTAAAAATAAAAATAAAAAGTAAAAAAAGAAGTTAAAAGGTAACACTGAGAAATTCATAGGATTTCCAATAAAAATCACTACCAGAAAAGCATTCCAATTACAAAGTACACAGATGCCAATTTGTGGTATTCCAAAACTTTATATTTGTATTAAAAACTATAATTGTTAGCATGAGAACCTGAATAGTGGGCTACCTGATTCCTGAAAATAAAGCAAAATATTCATCAAATTCTGATGTAAGCCTTTGCATTAGTAAATTCTAAATTACTGAGTAGAAGCTACAGAGCTTGAAAGGCTAATGTGGGACAGGAAGAGCTTTACATGCTGTGGTCATAGCACTGCAAAAAGAATGGCAGCCTAGAAGACAAAGTGAAAAACCAGAGAGGAACAGGAAATAGGAAATGAAAGACAGAATTAACTTTTCTAAGTTCAGCTAGCAGTGAAGCCTGGGAAATGTGTCCTCTCTCCACATGCAGAGTTCATGCCAATTCTGCAGCCTGGATACAACAATGTTACAGGTATTGCAATATTCCTCTTAATTAATGAAGACCTATTATACAGACAGCACTATCCTGCTCTGGTCACCTAAATGTGACCATCACAAATTGATAAGCCCTAAAAAATTTTCAGCTGAACACATTGGCACAGAAAAAAATTTAACTTTGATGATATCATTTACCAACCTAGAGAAGAATTTTAAAAGATTCTTTCAATAGTGTTATCCTATATAATAATCCAATATAATAAAAGGATAATATGTAAATTATCCCCTCAGGGGAGTTCAACCAGAACACCAGACAATCGTGATTGGCTATGACGTGCGCTGACCACCAGAGAGTGGCACAGAATATGGTGGGCAAACAATGATGGTGGTGCACAGGTGGCAAGGGAAGGAGGAGGTGGGGAAGTGAGGGAACCTGATTGGCCCTGATTAGCACCCGGGCCTAAAGACCCTACTTGTGCACAAGTACTGGGCCTCTAGTTCTCTAATAGAAGAAAATAGTGTGCCTTACAATGTCTTAAATATTCCATGGGAAAGTACACACACGTGAAGTCCATATAATATACAACAGCTCATAGATCTTTAAGGCAGAAACAATCAACTCCATTGTGTCATATACAAACACCAGGAATAAAATATAACAGCATCAAGTGATATGAGAGTACAATCACATTATTTCCTTTTCAAAATACTTCAATTGACTTCAGTATAAATAACACTTTAAAAAATTGTACATATGAAAACATCAATTCTTTTGATATACTCAAACACACAAAATATTACCTAACTACATTTCAAGTTTGCAGGACACTGTGTAATAACCATTATGATTTAGAGCAATACCAGAAAGATATTTTGGCTACCTACCTAGTGTGAATTCAATAATGATACTTTAAAATTTATAATCAATTACTGCATTTTTCCGGCGTATGACTCCATAATTTTACAGTTAAAACATAGGTTTAGGCCTGTGTTTCAGTCGCTGTATAAGACTACCCCCCACTTCCGAGGCAACACCAGTTCTTTTTTTAATAGACCGCCTCTCTAACTCAGCCAATCCAAGCAGGCTTTTTATGCATGCAAATTATACATGTTCTGTACCCAAAGCTACAATGTGTGCTAGTAAAAAGCCTGCCCAGATTGGCCAGAGTCAAAGAGGCGGTCTATTAAAAAAAGAACTGGTGTTGCCTTGGAAGTGGGGGGGGGGGGGGGGGTAGTCTTATACAGCGAATATAGGCCTAAACCTGTTTTAACTGTAAAATTAGGGGGGTCGTCTTATACGCCGGAAAATACGGTACATACTTGAGTCAAGTTTTCACATCTTGAAGGTCACTTTCAGGTATAAATTCCTTGCAGATTTGTAAACTGTGCATTTTGAACAAAAGTCCTTCCTTCTATATCATGATTGTAGAATTTCTACCCAATTACAATCCCTAATATTGACCGAGGCTGTAAGTAAAACTATACAATTTCCCACATTCTTTAGATTTAAGGTTTCCCTCTAGAATGAATTCTAATCAGCTATGGATGCCGAGTAAAGACTTTAGGACATTGTTTACATTTTTATTGTTTGTCTCTGTATGAATTCTGATGTCAGGTAAGGTTTGCATACTGAATAAGCTTTGTCACATTCTTTTTATCTGCTGGGTTTCTATCCAGTAATAATTATCAGATGTTGTGTGACATATAAATGAAGATATGCACTTTGACATTTGCTTCATAATTTTGAAGACCTAATTTTATCACTCTCAATGAAGTTTCAACCATGGTTAAATCTTTTGCCAAATACTTTATATTATTTCTCTTTCTCTTTAGAATGATGCCTAAAATGTTATTCTAAAATGTTAAGTTTGACCACAGATTAAAGGATTTTTTACATTTTTTTTTTACAGTGTAAGACTTTCCTCCACTAAATAATCTCTGATGTTCAGTAAATTTTGAGCTATGGGTAAAGGCTCAAGCCCATTCTCTACATTTGTGAGATCTCTTTTTGTTATGGAGTTTCCAGTAATCCATGAATGACTATTAAAGGATTTTTATAATTTTCACATTCATAAGGCTTCTTTCCAATATGAATTCTGTGATGTTCAGGAAGTTCTCACAGTTGGTCAAGAACAGACAACACTCCTCACAATCCTAAGACTTCTCTCTCTGTTGTGCAGTAAGGCAGGAACACTGATAAATGGCTTTCTTACATTTTCTACATTTATAAGGCTACTCTCTATGGTGAACTCTCTGACGAAAAGTAACAGATGAGGACTGGCTAAAGGCTTTGCCACATTCTCTACATTTATAAGGCTTCTCTCCAGAAATGAACTCTCTGATGTTTAGTAAGGTTTGAGGAGCAGCCAAAGGATTTGCCACATTCTCTACATTTATAGGGCTTCTTTCCAGTGTGAACTCTCTGATGAGAAGTAAGGGAGGAAGACTGGCTAAACACTTTGCCACATTCATTACATTTATAAGGCTTCTCTCCAGTATGAACTCTCTGGTGGATAGTAAGGTGTGATGAGGCAGTGAAGGCTTTGCCACATTCTCTACATGTATAAGGCTTTTCTCCTGTGTGAAGTCTCTGGTGTTAAGGTGTGAGGAGCTTCCAAAGAATTTGCCACATTCTCTACATTTGTAAGGTTTCTCTCCAGTGTGAACCCTCTGATGAGAAGGGATGAGGAGGTGCCAAATGATTTATCACATTCTCTGCATTTGTAAGGCTTCTCTCCAGTGTGAACCTTCTGATGACTATTAAGGGAT
The DNA here is from genome assembly GCA_963693515.1 of Pipistrellus nathusii. Taxonomy (NCBI): domain Eukaryota; kingdom Metazoa; phylum Chordata; class Mammalia; order Chiroptera; family Vespertilionidae; genus Pipistrellus; species Pipistrellus nathusii. The sequence goes on along the minus strand of OY882872.1, from coordinate 46,787,088 downwards.
GAGTAATGGGTAAAGGCTTTACCACATCCATTACATTTATAAGGCTTCTCTCCAGTATGAATTCTCTGATGATAATTGAGGGATAACGCCAATCTGAATCCTTTGCCACATTCTCTACTTTTGAAAGACTTCTCACCAGTATGAACTCTCTGATGTTGATTAAGGGATGAGGACTGGCTGAAGGCTTTGCCACATTCTCTACATTTATATGGCTTCTCTCTGGTATGAACTCTCTCGTGTGTAGTAAGGTCTGAGAAGTGTCTAGAGGCTTTGCCACATTCTCTACATTTATAAGGCTTCTCCCCAGTATGTATTCTATGATGCGCAATAAGGGTTGTGGTGTCTGTAAAGAATTTGCCACATTCTTGACATTCATGCTTCTTCTCCCCAGTATGAATACTCTGATGCACAGTAAGGTGTGAGGACTGACTAAAAGCTTTGCCACAACCTCTACATTTGTAAGGCTTCTCTCCTGTATGAACTCTCTGATGTCTATTGAGGGAGAAGGAATCTCTAAAGGCATTGTCACATTCTATGTATTTGTAAAGTTTCTCTCCATTATGAGCTTTCTGATGTCGATTCATGTTTGAGGCATGAAGGAATCCTTTACCACATTCTCTACATTTATATGGCTTATCTTCAGTATGAAAACTTTGATTATAAGTAAGATTTGCCTTACTGATAAAGGATTTGCCAAATTTTTTATATTTATAAGGTTTCTCTCCAGTGTGAATTCTCTGATGAATACTAAGAGTTGAATGTTGGCTAAAGGCTTTGCCACATTCTCTACATTTATACGGCTTCTCTCTAGTATGAACTCTCTGATGAATGCTAAGGTTTGAGGGCCAGCTAAAGGTTTTGTCACATACTGAACATTTATAAAACTTTTCTCCCATGTGATTCCTATGATGTTGAATATGTTTGGAGGAATGGCTAAAGCCTTTTTCATTTTCCCTGAGTTTGTAAAATTTTGCAATAGTATGAATTTTTCCCTACGTACAACAAGAGATAAATGGCATTTAAAGGCTTTGGCATGTGTTTTCTATTTGTAAGGCTTCTCTCCACTATGAATTTTCTGATTTAGCATACATTCTGAAGGCCAATTAAGATGTCCTACAAGAATCTTTACACGTATAAGGTTTTTCTCCACTATGGAGTCTTTTGCATCTATTCAGATTGAATATTTGACTGGAAATTGTATCACAATGGTTCCATTGGTAAGCCTCCTCCCCAGTATGAATCTTCTCTTGTTCAGTGTAATTTGAAGATTGCTGAAAAGACTGGACACATTTACTTTCTTTGTGTGTCTTCTCCACGATAGGAACAACCTTGTGCATTTTGTGATTGACCCTTGGGTCACAGACTCTTCCACTTTCATAATGGTCCTCTGTGAACTCACTTCTCCGATGATTAAGATATGACTCTTGCTTAAAGTTTTTCCAATGTTCATTCCATTGATAACTTCTGTCTCTCATGTGTGTACTCTGGCAGTAATGGGAGATAGAAAGAACTTTACTGATGGTTACAATTTCATTATACATGTACACTTGTTCCAAAAGAACCATTTTGTAATACTCATTAAACCATGATAGTTGTATAACAAAATATCTCCTAATTTATTAGAATTATAGACAAAATACAAAACATTGTCAGAGGAAGAAGAATGAATCCTTATTTAAAAGATTGACAGCTCTAACTGGTTTGGCTCAGTGGACAGAATTTCGGCTTGCAAGCTGAAGGATCCCAGGTTCGATTCTGGTCAAAAGCAGGAACATTCCCAGTAGGGGTGTACAGGAGCAAGCTGATTAATGTTTTTCTCTCATCAATGTTTCTAACTCTCTATTCCTCTTCCTTCCTCTCTTTAAAAATATCAATAAAGTATATTAACAACAAAGATTGCCAAATTGCCCAGCCAGCATGGTTGGATGGTTGAGTCTTAACATTTGAACCAGAAGGTCAGTTTAATTCCCCATCAGGGCACAAGCTCTGGCCTTGGATTCAGTCTCCAGTGTGAGGAATACAGGAGGCAGCCAGTCAATGAGTCTCTTTCATCACTTACGTTTGCCTTTCTCTTTTCATCCTCTCTGAATTAAAAATATACATCTTTTGAAGAAAATATAAATAAAAGCACTAGCTGATTTGACTCAGTGAATAGAGCTTTGGCAAGCACACTGAAGGGACCAGGATTTGATTCCAGTCAAAGGCACATGGTCAGGTTGTGGGCTCCATCCTCAGTGGGGGGAATGTAGGAGGCATCAAATCAATGAGTCTCTCTCATCATTGATGTTTCTCTCTCCCTCTACCTTCCTCTCTGATTTCAATTAAAATATATTTAAAAGAGTTAATATAATAATGGTTGCCCAACTGTGCACACTTAAATTTTATAGGTATATTGGAAATCTCTACATTTTAGAAATGGTTGCATGAAAGTTTAATCCAACCTTACAGTTTACTAACTTCAAATGATTATTTACAGTACAGACTATGTGAATTCCTATATATCCAGATTTCCTTTCCAAGAATGCATAACAATAAAAGTTGTTTTCAACCTTCATGTGCAGAAACACAATGATCTGCCAATTTAACTTACTATTAAGTGGAAGGTTTCCCAAATGCATAATACATTGAACCTTTTCAGGTATAACAATTGTATTATAGTAATATAAGCAGATTAGTTCTGTTTATATTAATAACTTCTGTTCTCATCACTCTCTTCCTCAAATACTGAGATTTTCATTAGGTGGACATTATCAAAGTGACACCTTTTATATCTTACCAGCATTATTTCAGAGAATAAATCTGGTATTCTGGTATTTGGCATTAAGGTGTGGTCATCTTCAGATGACATAGCTGAAAGAAAACAAATTTTCACTTTTGACAATCAGGTGAGTGCACTTTGAACTTACCGGCAACTATAGGCCAAATGACATTTTTGAGTATTCCAAGAGCCAGTGAAGGATTCAAAGAAAGCTCAAGATAGGTACAATGAGGAAAACTCATATCAAAGAGGGACAAAGAGTTGCTTACATCTGTCAATGATACCTGCTCAAACCCCCGTCACACAATGGCAATATTATAAAAAACTCACAATTCCCAGTTTCTTCACTGGAGAGAGAGAGGAGGGAAGTGCATGTTCAATGATCTCCCTGTTTTAAAGCATGTTAAATAACAAGTGTCTGTTGTGCGTGACACAGAGTGCCAATAGAATGGCGTTAAGTGCCCTTTAGTGATGCTAGAAAGTGCCCTTTAGTGGATGCTAGAAAGTGCCCTTTAGTGGATGCTAGAAAGACACAATGAGAAATTGTTCGAGCACAACGAAGACCGATAACTGAAGATACATATCAACGCAGAAAACATATTGTGGGTCTGAGAATTCACATACATCACAAAGCCTTTCTTTTCTACCCCCAATTTGTTCCTCTTTTAAAAAATATATTTTTTTATTGTTTTCAGCGAAGAAGGGAGAGGTAGAGAGAGATAGAAACATCAATGAAGAGACAGAATCATAGGTTGGTTGCCTCCTTCACACATGCAACTGGGGAGCGAGTGAGCAACCCTAGCATTGGCCCCTGACTGGAATCGAATCTGGGACCTTTCAGTCTGTAGACCGGTGTGCCATCCACTGAGCCAAATTTGTTCCTCTAGAGCAGTGTTTCCCAAACTTTTGACATATGTGTATCCCTTCTATAATTTTCATAACGCTGAGTACCATTATGTACTCAGCTATACTCATGAGAACATAGAATTAGGCGCAGCTAAGCACGGTGCAGTGCATACCCCCATCAAACTTTTCCCGTACCCCTGGGGGTACGTGTACAACACTTTGGGAAACAATGCTCTAGAGCAAGAATCTACCATAGAAAGCAGAAGGCCCTGAGAGATGTTAAAACAATAAAGGAAACAAAACCCTGTGGGTGGAGTAGGAACCTGGAAAAGAGTCATCCTCACCCAGGGAGGCCAGGTTGCTGTAGTTCTCCCACATCACATCCAGGTACAATTTCTGCTGAGCTGGGTCCAGGCATTCCCACTCCTCCTGAGAGAAATCTATGGTCACATCCCTGAAGGTCAGCGGTCCCTAAAGGAAAACACACATTTACCAACAGGTCACCAGAAGAGTTCACAATATCAGCCAACATGAAAACAGTGTTAGAAGAAGAGATTTTGACCTAGGGGGTATTCTAAATTATCCAGTAAGAACATTTTGCCCCAGTAATATTCTTTGGTGTTTTACAACACTGACACATGAGGATGACACTTGTCCACAAATCCACGGTTCTAATTTCACTTTATAGGAAAATAAACTTAAAAATTAAGGCATGGACAGGGGCCCAGGTACTTCTGAAGGCTGCATTTGCATTGGTCAGGGTCAATGATGCATATTTCTCAGTAGGAAATGTCAGGCTGGTTAGAAGTAAACAGACTTCTTTTCAAGTGTGAAGCAGACCACAAGGAAATGAACTTCTGTAAAGACACAGATTCTGATCCAAGGTCTGAGATGGGGCCTGTGTTTCCACATGTGTAACAAGCTCACTTTTAACTTGTGATGCCAATATTTGCACATCATGTGCCATACTTCTGAATACAGAGAAAGTGAAAACACAGAAAAAGAATCTAACTCTGAATAAAAGGGTTAATGGGCCGAAATCGGTTTGGCTCAGTGTATAGAGCATCAGCCTGCAGACCAAAGGGTCCTGGGTTCGATTCCAGTCAAGGGCATGTACCTTGGTTGCGGACACATCCCCAGGAGGGGGTGTGCAACAGGCAGTTGATCGATGTTTCTCTCTCATTGATGTTTCTAACTCACTATCCTTCTTCCTTCCTCTCTGTAAAAAAATCAATAAAATATATATTTTGGAATTCAGTTCTCATGGAATAGGACACATAGGAACCATAATCCTAGTTGGAAATTTTTTATGAGTAATCTCAGAACAAGGTTATTCTGCCTGGTCCAGCTGGTATGCCTTAGTGTTGTGTGCTGATCCATGCACCAAGAGGTCACTCACTCAATTACCAATCTGGACATATGACCAGGTTGCGGGCTCAATTCCCAGTGTGGGGTGTATAGGAGGCAGCCGGTCAATGATTCTCTTACACCATTGATGTTTCTATCTGTCTCTACCTCTCTCTTCCTTTCTTAGTTTATCCAGATTTCCTTTCTAAGAATGCATGACAGTAAAATGTTGTTTTCAATCTTCATGTGCAGAAACACACTGATCTGCCAATGTAATTGACTTTAAATGGCAGGATTCCCAAATGCATAATATACCTGACATCTTTAGGAAACAACTATTTTGTTCTGATAACTGCTTCAGATTTGTCCTGTTTATATTAATATCCTCTCTTTTCATCACACTCTTCCTCAAATACCAAGGTATTCATTAAGTGAGTATTATCAAAGCGATATATCTTACCAATATAACTTCAGAGAATAAATTTGGTATTCCAGTATTTGGCATTAAGGCCTGATCATCTTCAGATGACATAGCTGAAAGAAAACAAATTTTCACTTTTGACAATTAGGTGAGTGCACTTTGAACTTACCAGCAAGTACTGACCAAATGACATTTTGGAATACTCCAAGAGCCATTGAAGGATCCAAGGAAAGTTCAAGGTAGGTACAATGAGGAAAATTCACATCAAAGAGGCAGAAAGAGTTGCTTACATTTGCCAATGAAACCTGTTCAAACCCCCTGGCACACAATGGCCATATTATAATAACACTCCCACATCCCAGTTTCTTCACTGGAGGAGGGGGGGGGGGGGGATGGGAGATGAGGGAAGTGCATGTTCAATGATCTCCCTGTTTTGAAGCAACAAGTGTCTGTTGTACATGACACAGAGAGGGAAAATAATGGAAATACAGGTGAGTGCCCTGCAGTGGCTGCAGCAAAGAAACATGAGAAATGGTTTAAGAACCACAAAGATTGAGGTACTGAAGATGTATATCAAGCCTGAAAAGATACAGTGGGTCTGAGAAAGAAACAGAGAACATTTCAATTGGAAAATTAAACAGACAACCAAAATAAGATTATAGACACTGAAAATCATGTTGATTTTCAGTGTCTGAAAGTACAGTTTGTTCCACAAATGGTTATTTGTTTCCTACTTTAGAAAGCATGTTCAAAAGCCTGCTTTTCTTCAGAATTCTAGAATCTCAACAAAATATATCAAATCATGCAAAAAACAAACAAACAAAAAAACAACGTCCAAAAAAAAAACCAAAACAAGCAAACAAACAAAAAGTTTTCCATGAGGAAAAGAAAATAATCAAATTGGCACTACATTAATGGAAATATATTAGTAAGTTGAAAAGAATGGCAAATAAGTACCTTAAAGCTGAAAAGGAGAAAAAAAAAGTCAACTATATAATATCACCAAAATATTATATAATGAAAACAAAAACACGAGAAAGTATTTTACAAACATCACACCAACAGGGGAAATTGAAAAACATAATACTTGAAATAAAAGATACAGTAGAATCATAAATGAAAGATTTATGATTGTGATCATCTCAAAACATCCAAGAATTTGCCTGGGCCCTAAGTGGTTTGGCTCATGGATAGTGCTTCAGCCTGCGGACTGAAGGGTCTCAGGTTTGATTCAGGTCAAAGGCATGTACCAGTAGGGGGTAGGCAGGTAGCAGCTGATCCATGTTTCTCGCTAATCAATGCTTCTAACTCTCTATTCCTCTCCATTCATCTCTATAAAAAAAATCAATTTTATATATATATATATATATATATATATATATATGTATATAATTTTATTTTTTTTAAGAATTTGCCTGAAAGAGGTAGCTCAGTGTTTGAGCTTCAATCTATGGACCAGTCACAGTTTGGTACTATGTCAGGGCACAGACCTAGGTTGAAGGCTTGATTCCCGATCATAGAGGAAGCAATCGATTGATGATACTCTCTCTTCACTGAGGTTTCTATCTCCCTCTCCCTCTTCATTCCTCTCTGATATCAATAAAAATACATTTAACAAGTAGTAATTAAATAATCAAAGAATTTGTACATAAAGCAGTAAAATTTTAATTCATTATAATTTTGATTCAGAGAAGCCAACAAACACGTGGAAATGTGAAGAGAATTTAAGGAACTCCTAAGACACTAATAAATCGACCACCATGGGGACCCCATAGAGACAGAATAGTGAAAAGGAGTAGCCAAACCGGTTTGGCTCAGTGGATAGAGCATCTGTCTGTGGACTGAAAGGTCCCAGGTTCGATTCCAGTTGAGGGCATGTACATTGGTTGAGGGCACATCCTAGGTAGGGGGTGTGCAGGAGGCAGCTGGTCTTTGTTTCTCTCTCATCGATGTTTCTAGCTCTCTATCCCTCCCCCTTCCTCTCTGTAAAAAAGCAATAAAATATTAAAAAAAAAAAAAAAGAAAGAAAGAAAGAAAAGGATTAAAGGATTGGTAGTTTACAAAAAAATTAATAGTTTAAGATCCTGACAATTGGAGAAAGCAATATACAAATGCAAGCAACTCACTGAATTCTAAGTAGAATGAATATAAACATGAGGATAAAAAAAAAAAAAAAAAACAATGAAAATATCGAACTCCAGAATACTATCCTATATAAAAAAAAAAAAATAACTCCTCATGGAACTGACAGCTCCTCTAAGATCATCAGGGGGTGTCTAAGTAGAAAACTAGTTGGGGGGAAAGGGAACAAAAAAAAACACAAGCCGAAACCAGTTTGGCTCAATGGATAGAGCGTCGGCTTGGGGACTGAAGGGACCTGGGTTTGATTCCGGTCAAGGGCATGTACCTTGGTTGCGGGCACATCCCCAGTGGGGGGTGTGCAAGAGGCAGCTGATCGATGACTATCTCCCATCGATGTTTCTAGCTATCTCTCTCCCTTCCTCTCTGAACTAAAATCAGTAAAATATATATTAAACAAAAAACACAGAACTGATAAATGAACAAAACCATAAAAAAAACAAAAAAAAACATCCAACAAGAATACTGACAATACGGATCATCAACAATGTAGAGGACAAAACTTTTCCAGCTCCAAAACTTTCTCATTATTAGACCTGCCCTATAACAAATCCTTAAGAAAGTACTTCTGAAAGTAATGTAAAAATTCTACACAACAGTAACATATGAACATATAAAGATGCCATATATGTGGGGAAGTATACAGAAATATAAAAATTTGTTGTGTTATATTAAAGAAATACATATAATTTTGCCTTCTCTTTTGGAACTTTGGAAAACAATGGAATCATCTGACCACAATGGCTCACTGGTTGACAGTTGACATGATTTGATTCCTGATCAGGGCTCATGCCAGTGTTGGGGGCTCCATCCCCAGTTGGGGACATGCAGGAGGATACCAATCAATGATTCTCTCTCAACATTGACATTTCTATATCTTTCCCCATCTCCTTTTCCTCTGAAATCAATACAAATATTTTAAAAAAATATAAAACATGAAAGAAATAAAATCTTAAATCTCTGCTAGAAGATACACACATAAAGCATAATATGATATCAATAACTTAAGTGAGTACAGGGGTAAAGATGGCAAGTAGCACAGTTTTTGTATGCAACTGACACTCTGAGTTTATGTATAGTATTATAGCCTTTACCATACACACACAATGGAATAATCTTCTGCTATAAAACATAAAGATATTATCATCTGATATCACAAGGAGCAATGTAAATGACCCTTTTTATTCTAGTCCACCACAGGCCCCTCAAAGCTAAGGCTCTCACGAAAGCCTCTATGCCCCCAACATACACACACACTCCATCCCAACCCAGGCTGTGTAGGACTGGCTCTCCCCCGACGTGTAAAGTTCCGGAATAGGATTCGTAAATCCTATTAACCATCACCACTGACTGGTCATTTTTTGCACATTCTCCAGGTAGCCAAGGTCCCTCCTGGGTTCCTTTTTTTTTTTTTTAATTGACTTTTTACAGAGAGGAAGGGAGAGTGATAAGAGAGTTAGAAATATCGATGAGAGAGAAACATCAGTCAGCTGCCTCTTGCACACTCCCCTACTGGGGATGTGCCTGCAACCAAGCTACATACCCTTGACTGGAATCGAACCTGGGACCCTTCAGACCGCGGGACAATGCTCTATCCACTGAGCCAAACCAGTTAGGGCCATCATGGGTGCTTATATCTACACCTTAGAGGCCTCCTCTCTCTCCCCCTGAAACTGACATTACTGGTTAGAAACCTGAGCAACAATAGTGTTTCTTTTCCATGGCAATTGCTCAAGCTCGAATGGAGCCGAGGGGTTGCTAGCTCTTAGCATCGTCAGAACATCTCCATGAGAGCTACATCTCTTTCTGTGTTTTTATGGGCTTTTATGACACTTGTAAGTCTTTAGGCAATTTACGAGACCATTATCTGTATTAGCATTACCTTGATCAAAGATGTAACTACTGTGGCTTTAACATTATCAAAATAGCTGCCATAGCTCGACATCACATCCATGTTCAGGCAGTAGAAAGTAAGTAAGGTGCTGTGCTGGAATCCCCACCCAACCACTTCCAACTACATCTTATTGGCTGCTCTTATTTGCTATGGAGTGAATATTTTAGCTGGGCATATTTCTAGTCCCAATAAAATTAATCAGGGATCTCTGTCAAGCAGAATATTTGCTAAGTAAATTGCAATCTTGCCTGCTACTCTTTATACCTAATAAAGCAAGGCTCTTCGTCCTTGGAGAGGTTAACTACAAGGCCAGTAGCTATAAGTGGTGAAGTCGAAGCTGGAATATGGGTTTTCTGACTCCAAAGCAAGGGCAAAGGAAAAGAGGCCTGTACAAGTCCAACTTGCAATGATGACACCCAGAACTACCAATGATATTTTTTCAATGAAGCACGCAAGTCACAAAGAGACAGACACTACGGGATTTCCTCAGGTGAGTCATCAAATGTAGTCCACGTTATGGGGGGGGGGAGAAAAGATAGTAACAAGCCTTCCTTTTAAAGCAAATGAGGCCAAAACCGGTATGGCTCAGTGGATAGAGCGTCGATCTTGACTGAGGGGTCCCAGGTTCGATTTCAATCAGGGGCGTGTGCATTGGTTTTGGGGCACATCCCCGGTAGGGGATGTGCAGGGGGCGGCTAGTTGATGTTTCTCTCTCATCCATGTTTCTGGTTCTTTATCTTCTCCCATCCTCTCTGTAAAAAAAAAATCAATAAAATATATTTAAAATTAAAAATAAAAAATAAAAAAGTAAAGCAAATGAGGAAGTAGTGGCTTAATACATAATGAGAGATTTCTGCAAGATGGAAGTTTTGAGAGATCACATACACCACAGAGACAATAAGAATCTACCCTAGAAAGCAGAAAGCCATGAGAGATATTAAAATAATAAAGAAACAAAACCCTGCGGATGGAGTAGGAACTCGGGAAAAAGTCATCCTCACCCACAAAGACGAGATTGCTGTAGTTCTCCCACATCACATCCAGATACAATTTCTGCTGAGCTGGGTCCAGGCATTCCCACTCCTCCTGAGAGAAATTTATGGCCACATCCCTGAAGGTCAATGGTCCCTGAAAGAAAAGACACATTTGCCAAAAGGTCAACAGAAGAGTTCACAATGTCACCCCACATGAAACTAATGTTAGAAAAGATTTTGACCGAAAAGAATATTGTGAATCACCCAATAAGATCACTTTGCCCCAGTGACATCCTAGGATGTATTTTCAAACACTGACACATGAGGATGACACATGTCCCAAAATTCACAGCACAGATTTTACTTTTCAGGAAAATAAACTTTAAAATTAAGGCATTGGCATAGGCATATGGGTTTCACATACCCAGTAGGGGTGTGCAGGAGGCAGCTGATCGATGTTTCTCTGTCATCGATGTTTCTAACTCTCTCTCTCCCTTTCTCTCTGAAAAATATATATTTTTTAAAAAGAGTAATCAAGCCAAAACCGGTTTGACTCAGTGGATAGAGCATTGACCATCGGACTGAGGGGTCCCAGGTTCGATTCCAGTCAGGGGCATGTGCATTGGTTGCAGGCACGTCCCCAGTAGGGGGTGTGCAGGAGGCAGCTGGTCGATGTTTCTCTCTCATTGATGTTTCTGGCTCTCTGTCCCTCTCCCTTCCTCTCTGTAAAAAATCAATAAAATATATATATTTTTAAAAAAGAGTAATCAAGGTGGTGTGATATGACTTTAACACAGATACATAAAGAAATGGAACAGAAGAGAATGCCCTTAAGTAAACCCTGGTGAAGCCTTACTTCATAAAACACATAAAGACTTCTTTGTTAAAGAATACAATCTGCAAGAAGAACTAGCAATCTCCAATAAATGGATGTGATAATAACAATCTAAGTAATCTCCAACAGTCAGACCTTTTGGTTGATTTCAGATTTTAAAAATGAAAATTATATGACACCCTCTACCACTTTCCTCTCAATTTCTGGATCATAGAAAGTTTGAAGGCCGAAACCGGTTTGGTTCAGTAGATAGAGGGTCAGCCTGTGGACTGAAGGTCCCAGGTTCGATTCTGGTCAAGGGCATGTACCTTGGTAGTACCTTGGCAGCTGATCGATGATTCTCTCTCATCGATGTTTCTAACTCTCTGTCCCTCTTTCTTCAATAAAATATATTTTTTTAAAAGTATGAAGATAGTGATTCACTCATTTAGCTCCAAATGTATTATAAAAACAGTCAGAAAGATTACTAGGTACTGGTCCCTTTTCCAAAACTTAGCAGGTATCTGTAAATATTATCTCGTGACATCAGTGGATAGAGCATCAGCCTGCCGACTGAAAGGTCCCAGGTTCAATTCCGGTCAAGGGCATGTACCTTAGTGCTAGGCACATCCCCAGTGGGGAATGTGCAGGAGGCAGCTGATCACTGTTTCTAGCTCTCTATCCTTCTCCCTTCCTCTCTGTAAAAAGTTAATGAAATATTTTTTTTTAAAGAAAAAGTATCCATGTCACTGGGTCATGGTGAGGTGGAATCTAATTAAGAAGTGAGAGAGACTGAAGGAAGGCGCAGATTGAGTGTGATAAAACAGGTGGGACAATTCAGAATCAGAGATCAGCAAGTCAAAGGGCATTTTGAGAAGGATATACCAACTGAAAATAGGACTTTACCTGAGAAAGAGCCATTGCTGAACCCTCTTTCTTTCCTCTTCCTCCTCTTCTAGGCTTCTTCCTCAGGGAAATAAAAATATTGAGCTGTGGCCCTAGCTGGTTTGGCTCAGTGAATAGAGCATTAGCCTGCAATCTGAAGGGTCCAGGCTTCCATTCCAGTCAAGGTCACATAACTGGTTGCAGGCTGGACCCCTGTAGCAGGAGGCAGCCAATCAATGATTCCCTCTCATTATAGATGATTCTCTCTCTCCCTTTCTCTCTGAAATCAATGTGTGTGTGTGTGTGTGTGTGTGTGTGTATGTGTGTGTGTGTGTGTGTGTGTGTGTGTGTTTAGCAGTAAATACGGAAAGGGGAAAATATACTGTTTATCAACATACTGTGCAAACCCCCCCACACACACCCCTCCCCCCAAACACACCCCCTCCCCCCCACACACACCCCTCACCACTTAGGGCATAGAATTGTCCATGTCTGCTGCCCACTGCCACAGGAGCTGATCAGAGGCAAACAAGTGAGTTTTTCCCACCCTCTTTCTTAGGATCATACTGTCCTACTTGGTGACACGTTCTCTCCCTCCCTCTCTCACATAGAAGGCTAGATCCCCAAACCAGGGGTCCTGGTAAATAAAACACAGAGCATACCCGGGAGCCAGGCAGCAAGGCCAGTATCTTTGCACCCACAGGAGGGTGCACACACGCTCAGGGGCTGGGAGCCGTGGCACACTGAGCGGGTGGCCCCTCGGCCTTTATTCCTAAAGCACGTGATCTGTTCCTCACACAGGATTGGAGCACCGGCTCCTAATCTTATCCAATTGGGCTAAGTTAGAGGAGGGAGCAGACTTTTGCCATTTCAAAATGGCAGTTCCCAGGGGAGCTGTAGGCCAAAATGGCAGCTGCTAAAGCTGTTTTTTGACAGAAAAATTGTTGCTTATCCACACACACACACACACACACACACACACACACACACACACAGACGCTGTGTTGGGGATGAGCCCACACTCACCTTCAGGTCACAGCCCAGCCCTGGTGGATCAGCAACTGTTAATACAAAAATAAGGCCTGAGGCGCCCCGGACTCATAGGGGCCTCGGAGGGTGTCTGGGGTGGGGTGTCCGGACTGGGGCGGGGTCGCCTGAACCCCAGAAACAGGGGGGGCTATGGATCCGCTGGTGCCGGTGGGGACACTGCCCCCAGGAGCTTCGAACGCGAGGGGGCGGCACAATCCAGCTCCCGGAGGGACTTCAATGGCGCGGGACAGGACGGGAGTTCATGAAAAGGTAAAAAACAAAAACAGAACACCAAAATACAGAAACGACTCAAACGTCTCCACAGGTAGAACAAAGGCAAGGGCAGGGAGCAGCCTGGCAGCCGTTTAAAACACCGGGGGAGGCGCCGTTTAAAATACCGGCTGAGGGGACTCAAAGGGGCGTTGGGACCAGCGAACCCAGTGAGACGGACAAAGGCGGGATGGCGTCACGCAGGCGACACTAGGGAGACGGCAGTTACCGCCTCACAGCGCGGCCTCCACCTCCCGTCCTCAGCCTTCACACAAAATGGCACCAGGATGCCCTGGGGGCGCGTTCTGAGGGCGGGGCGTGGGCGGGCCCAAGGCCGAGAGGGCGGGGTTGAGGCTGGCCAACTGCTGCTGATTGGGGGAAAAGCCCGGATGGGAGCGAGCCCAGAACTGAGGTGAGTTAGGGGGCGTGGCCTAAGGGACAAAATGGCGCTGGGCTGCCCTGGGGGGCGTCCTGAGGGCGGAGCGTGGGCGGAGCGCACAGCAGGGGGCGGGGCCTGAGGGCTGGCCGGCTGCCGCTGATTGGAGGAAAATCCCGGATAGAAGGGGGGGAGGCAGGGGCGTGGCCTAAGGAGGGGCCAGGCCCGCGCAGTTACTAGGAGGAACCCTGAGGAACCTGGCTGTGGAAGGGATGGGGGCGGCCCTGAGCTTCTGAGGGATCCGTTCGCAGACATTCTGTTCCCTGGGCCGAAGGAGGGGTGGGAAGGAGGAGGAGGACCGTGTGGCACGTGGAGGGGAAGTGGCCGAGGAAAACAACCCGAAAGAGCGTTTCCCAAAGTGTATTCTTCGAAACTAACCCCCACTGTGTTCTCAACACCTGCCACCGCTAGAAGGTGACCATGGGAACATCTTTTTACCGAAACAGCTGCTTGAATGTCTGCCGAAATGTTCAGAGAGAGGCACCGTTGGAACACAAATTCTTTTCCAGCCCAGCCTACATGGTTCATTGATTGAGTGGTTGAGAGCAGACCTACGAACCAGGAGGTCACTGTTTGATTCCTGGTCAGGGCACTTTCCCAGGTTGCAGGCTGACTCCCCAGTGGGGGTTGCAGCCAATAGATGTCTCGCTCTCTCTCTCCCTCTCCCGGCCTCTCTGAATAAAAAAAATATATATATTTTAAATATAATTTTATAATTATTGTTCAGATTTAGAAATGCTTTTTTGTGTTATGCTAGTGAAGTCAGTCAGTCAAAGCAAAATAAATACCATGTTTTCACTTATATCTAGACTCCAAAGAACAAAATAGACAAAACTGAAACAGATTCTGAAAGAGAAATATTGAGATTGGGAGTGGGAAGGGTTGAGGAATGCAGTGAAAAGGGTCATATGGGTTGAAGAATAGAATAGGGTATACAGTTAATATAATCAGTTCAGATGGTGTCGTGGAATTACCCATTGGTAGGAACAATTTGTAAGAATATAATTGTCTAATCACTATGCTCTATACCTAAAATCAATACAAAATAATATTAAATGTAAACAGTAATTGAAAAAAAGTTTAGCCGAGATCGGTTTGGCTCAATGGATAGAGCGTCGGCTTGGGGACTGAAGGGTCCCGGGTTCGATTCCGGTCAAGGGCATGTACCTTGGTTGCGGGCATATCCCCAGTAGGGGGTGTGCAAGAGGCAGCTGATCGATGACTCTCTCTCATCGATGTTTCTAACTCTCTATCTCTCTCCCTTCCTCTCTGTAAAAATCAATAAAATATATTTAAAAAAGAAAAAAAAAAGAAAAAAAGTTTAAAGATGTGCTCAAGTGTCTTTCACATCTGTGAACAGCTTTGATTCCTGCCCATTTTAAGTCACATCGCCTATCAGTTTTACGGTGAAGGCTTGGAGTGATGGGAACCACTTCTGTTGGAAAGTATTTGATATTCTCTTAACAGCTGAAAAGATTTATGTAAAAAGCTATTATTTCAGCCAAAACCGTTTTGCCTCAGTGGATAGAGTGTCGGTCTGTGGACTGAAAGGTCCCAAGTTCAATTCTGGTCAAGGGCATGTACCTTGGTTGCAGGCACATCCCGAGTAGGTGGTGTGCAAGAGGCAGCTGATGGATGATTCTCTCTCATCGATGTTTCTAACTCTCTCTCTTCCTCTCTGTAAAAAAAAAAATCAATAAAAATATATATTTTTTAAAAAGCTACTATATCAGAGCAGCCACAACTCAAAAAAGATTTAATTCCAGAACCTTTTATAGGGACTCAACATGTGATATGAGACGTGGAAATGTAAGGCAGGTGATAATGAGGTTAATAAACATTGCCTTTAAAAAAAAAAAACTTTTAAATTTGTTATAAATTGAATTTTTAGGATAATTATTGTTCTATACCAAACTTGGAATAAATTACCTCCAAATCAGGGGATATTAGAGATCTTCCTCCCAAGCATATGCTGTCATTTCCCCGAAAATAAACTCTTAAACAGAAAACAGTCCGCCCTATGTAGCTCAATGATTGAGGATCAACCTATAAACCAGGAAGTGACTGATTCCAGTCATGGTCACATATCTGTGTTGTGGGTTCACTCCCCAGTGTGGGGAGTACAGGAGGCAGTGTGGGAGTGCAACAGGAAACATCTCTCCCTTGCCCTTCATCTCCGAAATCAATAAAAAAATCAACAACAAGCCGAAACAGATTTTGCTCAGTGGATAGAGCGTCAGCTGAAGACTGAAAGGTCCTGGGTTCGATTCCGGTCAAGGGCATGTACCTTGGTTGCGGACACATCCCAAATAGGGGGTGTGCAAGAGGCAGCTGATCAATGATTCTCTCTCATCGATGTTTCTATCCCTCTCTCTTCCTCTCTGTAAAAAATCAATAAAATATATTAAAAAAAAAACACACACAACAACATGAAAACAAACCAACAACAAAAAAACCTTGTTCAAATCATAATATAATGTACTTAGATAATTTTTTCATTTCTTTTACATTTTTTATTAAATTATTATGTGGACATATACATACCCTCCCTCCCCAGAGTTTTGTGTCCATTGGTTGTACTTATATGCATGTATACAAATCCTTCGGTTGATCTATTATCTCCCCCAGATCTCCCTACCCTCCCTGCTGTAATTTGACAGTCTGCCTGTTGCTTTACTGTCTCTATATCCATCTTTTGGTTCATCAGTTTATAATGTTCTTTATTATCCATAAATGAGTGAGGTCATGTGGTGTTTCTCTTTCATTGACTGGCTTATTTCACTCAGCATGATGTTCTCCAATTCCATCCAGGTTGCTGCAAATAATGAGAATTCCTTCTTTTTTTTTTTTTTTTTAAATAAGTTTTTATTCATATTATTACAAATGTTCCTTCCCCCCCCCCACCATTGCTCTCCTCCACCAGGTTCCCACCCCACCCTCTGCCCTTTCCCCACTCCCCATTGTCCTCATCCATAGGTGCACAGTTTATGTTCAGTCTCTTCCCACATCCCCCTCTCCCCTTTTCCCCAAGAATCGTCAGTTCACTCCCCTTCCATACCTCTGATTCTATTATATTCAACAGTTACTATTGTTCATCAGATTTTTTTTTTTAATTTCCTTGGTTTTTAGATTCACTTGTTGATAGTTACATATTTGTTGTTCATAATTTTTATCTTTGTTTACTTTTTCTTCTGAAAGAACTCCCTTCAGCAACTCATATAAGTCTGGTTTGGTGTTGATGAACTCCTTTAGCTTTTTTTTACTAGTGAAGCTCTTTATCTGACCTTCGATTCTGAGTGATAGCTTTGCTGGATAGATTATCTTTGGCTGTAGGTTCTTACTATTCATCACCTTGAATATTTCTTGCCATTCCCGTCTGGCCTGCATGGTTTCTGTTGAGAAGTCAGCTGACAATCGTATAGGTGCTCCTTTATAGGTAACTACCTTCTTTGCTCTTGCTTCTTTTAATAGTCTCTCTTTGTCTTTTGCTCTTGGAATTTTAATTATGATTTGTCTTGGTGTGGTCCTCTTTGGATTCCTTTTGTTTGGAGTTCTGTGCGCTTCCTGGACTTGTAAGTCTAATTCTTTCCCCAGGTGGGGGAAGTTTTCTGTCACTATTTCTTTCAGTATGTTTTCGATATCTTGCTCTCTCTCATCTTCTGGGACCCCCATAATTCTGATGTTGGTTCACTTGAAGTTGTCCCAGAGGTTTCTTACATTATCTTCAATTTTCTGGATTCTCTTGCCTTCTAGCTTCTGTGGAGGAGTGTCTTCTGGCTCTTTATGTTCCAAATCTTTGACTTGATTCTTGCGATCTTTCCTTCTGTTTTTAGGACTCTGTAAAATATTTTTTATTTCAGACAATGTATTCTTTATTTCTTGTTGTTCCCTTATCATTTCTTGATGACTCCTTATTAATTCTAGTTGATTTCTTTTCATGTCCTCATAGGTCTTATCCATCTTTTCTAGGAAATTCTTGAAAAACCTTATAAGCGTAGATTTGAACTCTATATCCAGTCGCTTTTTGTCCTCCATTTCTTTCGTTTGTGATCTATTTGGTTTAGGCATTTTCGCAGGCAGCTTTCCTGATGGGGCGGAGTTTCAGGGTGGAGCCTACAGCTTTGGCTTCCGTCAGCCCCGCCCTATTCGACTCCTGAGACTCAGGGTCCTTCAGTACTTGTTGTAAGCGCCTCTGAGAGAAAGGCGCCCTCGATTTTCGCCTGCTGCCAAACAGTCAATGCTCTCCCCCAATGAGCCCGGTATTAGGGTTCAGTTCAGTTGGAAGTGGAGTTGGAGGTGGCGTTCAGAGCAGACTGGAGCCCCTGTCTCCTTCCCGCCAGGCAATCCTGCGGCACAGCCGGCCGTCCCTTCTCTGCGCGCACTGGGCGCCACTGCCGGGACCTCCTTTCGCCTCTTCCCCGGGTTCCGCCTCGCAGCCCAGCTCCCTCTGGCTGAGCCTGAGTCCCCGGGGTCTGGCCTAGGCCTGGGGTTCAGAGCAGTCGGGGGGCCCAGCACAGTCGGAGCTTTTATCTCCTTCCCGCCAGGGAACGCCGGCCAGGCACTCCGCCTCCCTCCTCTCCGGCTCCATCCTCTCCGCGCGCAGCGTGTCTCCGTACCTTGGGCTTTTCCAGCTCCTCCGCGCTTCCTTCTGGTTATCTCCTTGCTTCTCGTTGTAGAATTTCCAGTCAGTCAACTTTCCTGTAGTTCTGGGTGATGTCCATTTTATATTTTAGTTGTATTTTATTGATATTGTTGTGTGAGGCTCCAACTAGGTATTCACCTGGGCGCAGCCATCTTGGAGGACCAAAAACGAGAATTCCTTCTTTTTTATGGCAGCATAGTATTCCATTGTATAGATGTACCATGGTTTTTGGATCCAATCATCTGCTGACGGGCACCTAGGCTGTTTCCAAATTCTGGCTATTGTAGATTGTGCTGCTATGAACATAGGGGTGCATATATTCTTTTTGATTGGTGTTTCTAGTTTCTTGGGATATATTCCTAGGAGTGAGATTACTGGGTCAAATGGGAGTTCCATTTTCAGTTTTTTGAGGAAACTCCACAATGTTGTTCACAGTGATTGCACCAGTCTGCATTCCCACCAGCAGTGCTCAAGGGTTCCTTTTTCTCCGCAACCTCGCCAACACTGGTCGTTTGTTAATTTGTTGATGTTGGCCATTCTGACATGTGTGAGATGATACCGCATTGTTGTTTTGATTTGCATCTCTCGGATAATTAGTGACTTTCAGCATGTTTTCATGTGCCTTTTGGCCTTCCTTCTGTCTTCTTTTGAAAATATTCTATTTAGGGCCATTGCCCATTTTTTAATTGGATCATTTATCTTCCTTTTATTTAGTTGTATAAGCTGTTTGTAGATGTTGGAGATTAAACTTTTATCATTGGTAACATTTGCAAATATGTTCTCCCACACAGTGGGCTTTCTTGTTGTTTTATTGATGGTTTCTTTTGCTATAAAAAAAAGCTTTTTATTTTGATATAGTCCCATTTGTTTATTTTCTCTCTAGCTTCCATTGCCCTAGGGGCAGTATCAGTGAAGTTCTTTTGGCATATGTCTGAGATTTTGCAGCCTGTGGATGCTTCTAGTATTTTTATGGCTTCCTGTCTTATGTTTAAGTCCTGTATCCATTTTGAGTTTATTTTTATGTATGGTGTAAGTTGGTGATCTAGTTTCATTCTTTTTGCATGTATCTGTCCAATTTTCCCAAAACCATTTATTGAAGAGACTGTCTTGACTCCATTGTATATTCGTGCCTCCTTTATCAAATATTAATTGAGCATAGTGGTTTGGGTTGATATCTGGGTTCTCAATTCAATTCCATTGATCTATATGTCTGTTCTTGTGCCAGTACCAGGCTGTTTTGAGAACAGTGGCTTTGTAATACAGTTTGAAGTCTGGTATTGAGATCGCTCCTACTTTACTCTTCTTTCTCAGGATTGCTGTGGTTATTCGGGATCTTTTATTTTTCCAAATGAACCTTTGGAGAGTTCTAAGTCAGTGAAATATGCCATTGGAATTTTAATGGGGAGTGCACTGAACCTATAGATTGCTTTAGGAAGTATGGATATTAGATCAATCATATTTAAATGCAATTTCAATTTAATTATATGTTCCTTCTGGTAACAATTACAAAGTTTAATTTATATTTTAAAATGGTAATAATTTACCTCTATTTTTGTTTTCTATATCTGTCCAGATGGAGGGTTTGTCAGAGGAAACTCCCTGAAATGTCTCTGCTTTCAGGCCTTTACACACTCCCTGCTGCAAGCCATTCCAGGAAAGCACACGCACCCAACCAGGTTTAAAGTCTCGGGAGATGACTAGAGTTTAGTCAAAACCTTTGTGTACCTTTCCCCACATCTCTGCTCCAGGCCCTGAGAGTCCAGATAACTCCCCTTCCACTATGCACCCATTTAATAAGGGCCCAGAGGAGAGCATTTCAGATTTTGCCTCTGGTGTGTCATCAGTTTGCTTCAAATAATTTCAATTCCCCCTTCCCAAAAAATAATGAGCATAGATTTCCAGGAAGAGCAGTCTTCATGGGGGTGGGACAAATAGGGAAAGAACACAGTGTCCTCTGAACAGGTGATCTGCCTGCAGGGAGGGGCTTTCTGGGAGCGATTCCTCTATGTGTTCCTTGTTTTTGCTCAGATTTGGGAGGTTACTCCTCTAAGACCACTAGCATAATCAGTGCTCCAAAATGTGGCTCACTTGGTTGCGGGCATATCCCCAGTGGGGCTGTGCAGGAGGCAGCTGGTCAATGTTTCTCTCTCATAGATGTTTCTGACTTTCTGTCCCTCTCCCTGCCCCTCTGTAAAAAATCAATAAGATATATTAAAAAATAAAATTAAAAATTACTTATGTTCATTTAAACATTGGTTTATTCTCTATAAATATTCTGATTTAGAATAATACCTAAAAGTATTGACTATTCATCTATTGTGAATTCTGTGATACTTTAAATTTTAATTTAGAATATATACTTTGGAAAATTTTTAGGTTATTGAGTTTTTTTTATTTTTTGATAAACAAAAGCCAAGCTTATTTGTTCATTTCTTGCATTTGAAGTTCTCCTCGATGACATCCTTTGCCTGAGAATCTTTGCCATAGTCCTTAATCACCACACAACTGCAGCCAAACACTTTACGGGTTTTCCTTCTCTGTTGATTTTACAGAGGCCTACCATTCCCCTAGTTTCTTGTCATCAACCTTAATGAGGTTAATTTGGTGTTCAGCACAAAGAGCCTCCACGAACTTGACGTACATGGGCTCATCACAGTTGAATGCAAGTACACAAAGGTGGGCTTGGCGCCTTTTCCTACGTTTCCTGTAGGACGGACGCCATTCAGAACTTTTGTGCTAACACCGTGAAATCCACACTTTCTTCCCTCGGCTGCAGTTTTGTTCCAGCTCCAACCCAAAGTATTGAGACTGATACCCGTACTTGTCTAAGGCTTTGGCGGATTCGCGAATTCCGCACGAGGCCATCGTGGATGAGGGCGGTCTTCAACATCTCTTGCAAAGTAGTGTTAATGTCCATTACACCTCCAGCAGCAATGCCTTCCTCTAACCCAAGGGACAGTGTCTGTTTCACCTATATTCCTAATGGCCAAAGGAAAAAGATCTTCTGTGTGTCTTCTATGAATACACCTCCTCAACATTCCTCACGACAGGACCAGAAAATGGAACTATTGTCTCCATGGGATTGAATTCTATGAATCATCTGGATCCCATAGTATGTTGGTAATAGAGCAAATTTAAAAAGCCTCTGGTCTAGATGAGTTCCAGTCACAAAACATCAGGAGATACATATACATAGGAATGCCCCACGGGTATGTCTAAAAGTAGAATATTGAACATTTTGTTTCTGTAATGATGTTGTCAGTCCTTTGGGTGGCATGTGCATCGGAACTGATGTTTACCACCTCGTAAAAATTCAGTACTGGTCACTGAAGAATAAATGTGTGGCTTTAATTTTAATCTCTGCTTACCTGCTGTCCCTGGAACCTGCAGTGATGGCTTGGCAAACACTCCAGGGACAGCTAATGTCAATGGACATACCTCTGCTCAGGTCTTGAGTATACAAAATAACTTTGCATCTAAAATAATAAAAGGTTTCAACTGCAAAGCTTCCACCGGCTCAGGAATTCCTATACAAAGAATGATCAACATTAGGCTACATTGAAGAAAGTGAGATTAGATTCTCTCTAAACATTGATGTCTCTCTCTCTCTCTCTCCCCTTCTTCTTTCCTCCCTGAAATCATAATATATATATGCATATAAAAAAGTGAGAATAAAACCTGTGTAAACTGGATTAATTGCATCCCAATAAAGAAGTTAATGAGATAACACTGAAAAATTATTCTTTCCAATGGAAGTCAGGACAAGAAAAAGGATTCCAGCCAAAACAGGTTTGGCTCAGTGGAGAGAGCATCAGCCTGTAGACTGAAGGTCCCAGGTTCAATTCCGGTCAAGGGCATGTACCTTGGTTTCGGGCACATCCCCAGTGGGGGGTGTGCAGGAGGCAGCTCATCGGTGTTTCACTCTCATCGATGTTTCTAACTCTATCCCTCTCCCTTCCTCTCTGTAAAAAATTAATAAAATATATATATTTTTAAAAGGATTCCAATTACAATGTACACAGATGTGAATTAGTGGTATTCCTAAACTTATTCATATTAAAAACTATAGGTGTCCGCATGAGAATCCGAATGGTGGGCTATGTACTTCATGAAAATAAAGCAAAGTATTCACTAAATTCTGGGGTCAGTCATTGCATAATAAATTTCAAACTACTGAGTGGAAGTTACAGGGGCTTGAAAGGCTGATGTGGGACAGGAAGCTTCACATACCGTGGTCATAGCACTGCTAAAGAAATGGCAGCCTAGAAGACAAAGTGAAAAACCAGAGAGAAACAGAAAATAGGAAATGAAAGAAACAGAATTAATTTTTCTGAGTTCAGCCAGCAGTGTAGCCTGGCAAAACTATCCTATCCCATATGCAGAGTTCAGGAAAATTCTGCATCTTGGTTACAACACTGTCACTGGTATTGCAATATTCCTATTAATTATTGAAAATCTATTACACAGACAGCCCTGTCCTGAGTGTAGTTCCTGTCCCCTGAACTTACATGCCCTCGAAAGTTTTCAGCTGAACCCAGTGGCACAGAAAAGGAAGAAACTTTGATGACATCATTTACAAAAATCAAGAACTATTTTAAAAGACTTATTTAATAGTATTATTCTCTAACAGAAGAAAATACTGCACCTTAGAATGTATCCAATATTCCCTGAGAAAATGTACACAAGTGAAGTCCATATAATATACAACAGCTCACAAATCTTTAAGGCAGAAACAATCAACCCCATGATTTCACTCGCACAAGACATCAGAAAACATAGCAGTATCAAGTGGTATGGGATTACAGTCACATTAATATTTCCTTTTTAAGACTTCAGATGATTTCAATATAAATAACACTCCAAGTAACTCTACATATGGAAACACCAATTCTTTTGATATATCCAACTATATAAATATTCCCTAATTACATTTTAAGTTTGGAGGACACTGTTTAATAAACATTCTGACTTAGAACAATACCTGAAAAGCATTTTGGTTATTAGTGTGAATTCACTGATACTTTGAAAATCATAGTCAATTGCATACTTAAATAAAGTTTTAACATCTTTAAAATCTACTTAAGGCATAAATTCCTTGAAGTTTTGTGAAATGTACATTTTGAAGAAAAATCCTTCCTATTATATCATGAATATAGAATTTCTACAAAATTATAAGCTGATACTGAGTGAGGCTGTAGGACCAAGTATATGATTTCTGACATTCTTCAGATTTAAGGTTTCCCTCTAGAATTAATTCCAATGTGAGGAATAAGCTACAGATGCTGATTAAAGACTTTAGGACACTGTTTACATTTGTAGTTTCTCCACCGTTTTAATTCTGATGTCGGGCCAGGGTTGCACACTGTGTAAGATTTGTCACACTCTTTATGTTGATGGGAATCAACCCAGTAATAATTATCAGAGATATAATAGTATGACCTATACATGAGGACATGCACTGACAATATGCCTCATAATTTGTAAGCCTTCATCTTTTCATTCTCAATGAAGTTTCAACCATGGAGAAATCTTTGGATGAAAACTACATTATTGCTCTTTCTTTAGAATGATTCCTGAAATGTTGAGTTTGACCTCAGGTTAAGGCTTTCTCACATTTTCTACAGTGTAAGGTGTCCCTCTACTATTCAATTCCCTGATGTGCAGTGAATTGAGCTGTGGGTACATGCTCCATCCTATTCTCTACATTTGTTTGGTCTCTCTCTCTTATGAATATCTCAATTATAATAATACCTGAGTGACTTTTAAAGACTTTTTTACATTTTTCTCTCCAGCATGAATTCTATGATGTTAAGTACTCACTGCTGATCAAGGACTGACCGCACAAAGCATATCTGTAAGACTTCTCTCAGGTATGCACTCTCTGCTCTATAGTTTAGCAGACACACTGAATTAAAGCTTTGTTACACTTTCTACATGTAAAAGGCTTCTCTCCAGTATGAATGATATCATGCTTAGTAAAGTAGGAGGAATTGACAAAGGATTTTCCACATTCTCTACATGTATAAGGCTTCTCTCAAGTATGAACCCTCTGATGCTTAATAAGTTTTGAGGGGTAGCTAAAGGCTTTGCCACATTCTCTGCATTTATGAGGCTTCTCTGCAGTGTGAACTGTCTGATGTTTACTAAGTTCCGAGTCACTACCAAAGGCTTTCCCACATTCTCTACATTTATAAGGCTTCTCTGTGTGAAGTCTCTCATGCTTAATAAGGTTTGATGGACAACTAAAGTCTTTGCCACATTCTCTGCATTTATAAGGCTTCTCTCCAGTGTGAACTCTCTGATGTTTAATAAGGTCTGAGGACCATCTATAGGCTTTACCACATTCTATACATTTAAAAGGCTTCTCTCCAGTGTGAACTTTCTGATGATAAACAAGGCTTGAAGATGCACCAAAGGATTTGTCACATTCTTTACATTTAAAAGGCTTCTCTCCAGTATGAACTCTCTGATGGTTAGTAAGTTCTGAGGACCATCTATAGGATTTGCCACATTCTCTGCATTTATGAGGCTTCTCTCCAGTTTGAACTGTTTGATGCTTACTAAGCTGTGAGTTTCCACCAAAGGCTTTGCCACATTCTCTAAATGTATAAGATTTTTCTCTGGTGTGAACTCTCCGATGTTTAGTAAGGTATGAAGAACGTGTAAAGGCTTTGCCACATTCTCCACATTGATAAGGCTTCTCTCCAGTATGAACTCTCTGATGATTATCAAGGTATGAGGAACTTTTAAAGGATTTGCCACATTCTCCACATTGATAAGGCTTCTCTCCAGTATGAACTATCTGATGATTAATAAGGTTTGAGGAACGTGTAAAGGCTTTGCCACATTCTCCGCATTGATAAGGCTTCTCTCCAGTATGAATTCTCTGATGATTAGTAAGGTATGAGGAACGTGTAAAGGCTTTGCCACAGTCTCCACATTGATAAGGCTTCTCTCCAGTGTGAACTCTCTGATGATTATCAAGGTATGAGGAACTTTTGAAGGATTTACCACATTTTCTACATTGATAAGGTTTCTCTCCAGTATGAACTATCTGATGGGTAATAAGATGGGAGGAACATATAAAGGCTTTCCCACATTCTCCACATTGATAAGGCTTCTCTCCAGTATGAATTCTCTGATGATTAGTAAGGTATGAGGAACTTCTAAAGGCTTTGCCACAGTCTCCACATTGATAAGGCTTCTCTCCAGTATGAACTTTCTGATGATTATCAAGGTATGAGGAACTTTTAAAGGCTTTACCACATTCTTCACATTGATAAGGCTTCCCTCCAGTATGAACTCTCTGATGGGTAATAAGATGGGAGGAACATCTAAAGGCTTTGCCACATTCTCTACATTGATAAGGCTTCTCTCCACTGTGAACTCTTTTATGATAAGCAAGGTGTGAGGTTCTACCGAAGGATTTGCCGCATTCTCCACATTTATAAGGCTTCTTGCCAGTGTGAACTCTCTGGTGGATAGTAAGGGTTGATAACGCAGTGAATCTTTTGCCACATTTTCTACATATATAAGGCTTATCTCCAGTATGAAATAACTGATGGGTAATTAAAAGTGAGGAAAATCTGAAGGCTTTGCCACATTCTCTACATTTAAAAGGCTTCTCTCCTGTATGAACTCTCTGATGATAAATAAGGTTTGAGGACTGGTTAAAGGCTTTGCCACATTTGCCACATTTATAAGGCTTCTCTCCAGTATGAAATAATTGATGGGTAATAAAATGTGAGGAACATCTAAAGGCTTTTCCACATTCTCTACATTGATAGGGCTTCTCTCCAGTATGAACTCTCTGATGATAAGTAAACGAGGACTGGTTAAAAGCTTTGCCACATTCATTACATTTATAAGGTTTCTCTCCAGTGTGAATTCTCAGATGAATACTAAGGGTTGAGGGCCAGGTAAAGGCTTTGTCACATTCTGAACATTTATAAGACTTTTCTCCCGTATCATTTCTATGATGCTGAGTGTGTCTTGAGGAGTCACTAAAGCCTTTTCCATTTTCCCTGAGTTTGTAAAATTTTGCAATAGTATGAATTCTTCCCTTATGTACAATAAGAGATGAATGACATTTAAAGGTTTTGCCACATGCTTTACATTTGTAAGGCTTCTCTCCATTATGAATTTTTTGATTTAGAATAAAACCTGAAGGCAAATTAGATATTTTACCAGAATCTTTACATTTATAATGTTTTGCTCCATTATGGATTTTTTTCATTTTATTTAGATTGAATATTTGACTGGGTATTTTACCACAAGGATTCAATTTGTAAGTCTCCTCCCCAGAATGAACATTCTCTTGTTCAGTGTAATTTGAAGACTGCTGAAAAGATCGGACACTTTTACTTTCTTTGTGTGTCTTCTTCACAATAGGAATAACCTGACATATATTGTGATTGGAACTTGGGTCAAAGACATTTCCATTTTCATGTTTCTCTGAAAGCTCGCTTGTCCAATGATGATTAAGATATGATCCTTGCTTAAAAATTTTCCAAAGTTGATTGCATTGATAACTTTCATCTCCATTATGTGTACTCTGGTAGTAATGGAAGATAGAAAGTCCTTTAGTGACAGTTATAATTTCATTAAACATGTACAGGTGTTCCATAAGAAACAGTTTGTTATATTTAATAAATAAAGATGGTTGTCTAAAAAAAGCTTTCCTAATTTTTAAAAATTATACATAAAACAAACACAAACATTGTCAGAAATAATGATCCTTATTTAAAAGATTGCCAATTCCCCAGCTACCATGGCTCAGTGATTGAGCTTAGATGTATGGACAAGTTGGTTGAGGTTCCATTCCAGGTCAGAGCACAAGCCCAGGTTTCCCCAGTATAAGGAGAGCAGGAGGCAGCCAAGGAATGACTGTCTCTCATCATTGATGTTTTCTTCTGTCTTCCTCTACCTCCCTATCTAAAATCAATAAAAATATATTTTTGAATAAAAAATAAGAACCCTACCTCAACTGGCTCAACAGATAGAGCATTTCCCTGAGGACTGAAGGGTCCCAGGTTTAATTCCAATCCAGGGCACATACTCAGGTTGCAAGTTTAATCCTCATAAGGGTATGTAGGAGGCAGCCAATCAATGATTCTCTCATATCAATGATTCTCTCTTATCGAGAGAGATTCTCTATCTCTCTCACTACCTCTCTGAGTTTTAATAAAAATATATTTAGCATAAATAATAATATTGTTATAATAATGTAATCCCTCTAATGTATGAAATAATTATTATCTGAAATATTTGTTGTATAGAAACCCCCAATACTTTCTAACTTCAACAATTTGCTGTATAGAAACCCCCAATACTCTGTAACCAATATCTTGATGTAAAAGCTCTGTGTCCTTAAAATGTAAACGCCCTTGCCTAAACCGGTTTGGCTCAGTGGTAGAGCGTTGGTCTGCGGACTGAAAGGTCCCAGGTTCGATTCCGGTCAAGGGCATGTACCTTGGTTGCGGGCACATCCCCGGTAGGGGGTGTGCAAGAGGCAGTTGGTCAATGTTTCTCCTCATCGACGTTTCTAGCTCTCTATCTCTCTCCCTTCCTCTCTGTAAAAAATCAATAAAATACCCAGTTTGAGCTAAGTACCCTGTGAGTATGAAATGAATTAGTGACAATCAGAACAAGTCTTAGTAACAGATATTCAAGAGGAAGTTGCTATTGTTGCATTGATTTTAATATTTGTACATAAACACTGATTTTTTTGAGCATTATTTTGTATCTGTTGTACTTTAATACCTTTACAGTTCCAGAAATAAAAATCTGGAAATCTTTTTTTCCTTAAAAAAAAAAAAAAAATCAATAAAATGTATTTTTAAAAATAAATAAATAAAATAAACGTTGTTTTCAACAATCACATGCAGAAACACTGATCTGCAAATAAACTGACTTTAATATCGGAGGTTACCCAAATGCATACTACACTTCACCTCTATAGACAACAACAATTTTATTATGATAACCTTTCCCGATTAGTTTTGTTTATACTAATTCCCTCTCTTCTCATCACACTCTTCTAAAATACCAAGGCTTTCATTAAGTGTACATTATCAACATGACAACTTTTATATCTTACCGGTATTTTTTCAGTGAATAAATCTTGTATTCCGGACTTTGGCATAAAGACCTGGTTACTTTCAGAGGAAATAGCTGAAAAGAAAACAAATTTTCAGTATTGACATTGAAGTGAGTGTACGTTGATGTTATCAGCAACTATAATAGGCCAAATGACAGTTTTGAGTACTCAAGAAACCAGTGAAGGATTCATTTAAAGCTTAATATAGATACCATGAGGAAAAGTCACATCGAAGAGGAACAAAGAGAAGCTTACATTTGCCAATGATACCTGCTCAAACCCCCTGGCACACAATGGCCATAATTATAAAAACACTCCCAATTCCCAGTTTCTTCACTGGAGAGAGAGAAGAGAGAGAATTGCATGTTCAATGATCTCCCTGTGCTGAAACCGTCATTGTCACTTATAGAGATATGTGAACAGGGAATCTGGAAGGCTGGCCAACCTTAATTGCTCTGAATGGTCAGAGCTAATCACTCATTGTTTAGTTGAGAAGTCTGTAGTTAAAGCAGCCTCCACCTGTTAGTCATATATAAATTCTTGCTGATTGGCTATTATTGAGTTTCCTGCCTAAAGGATATGTGTGTATCTCATAACCTTAATAATAGGTATAAGAAGGCCAGAGCAGCTTGTATTCCTCTCCCTAGAGGTGGACTCCCGCCTGGACCACTATTTCCCAAATTAATTCTTTTTGTTTCTTTCATTTTGTGTGTGGCCTTCTGCAGAAACCCAAACCCTGAACAGGAACCCTGAACCACGTGGGATGTGAAAGGAGCTCCCACATCCCTGACTTGAAGCATCTTGAATAAGAAGCGTCTGTTGTGCATGACACAGTGCAAAAGAATGGCAGTACATGGTGAGTGCCCTGGATGAGTGTCCTGTAGCAGCTGCTACAAAGAAACTATGAGATATTGTTCAAACAGCAGAGTGACGGCAGTACTTAAGACATATATCAACCCTGAAAAGTTATCATGTGCCTGAGAAGAAAACAGAGAACATTTCCCACTGGTATATTAAACAGACAATGGAACCAAATTAGAGTACTGAAAGCAGTGTTGAACGAAAATAGAATTTGTTCCACAGATGGTTATTATTTGTTTCTTCCTAAAGAAATCATGTTCAAAAGCCTACTACTTTACAATTCAGGATTCTCAACAAAAGATATCAAGTCATGCCAAAACCGGTTTGGCTCAGTGAATAGAGCATCTGCCTGCGGACTGAGGAGTTCCGGGTTCGATTCTGGTCAAGGGCATGTGCCTTGGTTGCGGGCATATCCCCGGTGGGAGGTGTGCAGGAGGCAGCTGATCGATGTTTCTCTCTCATCGATGTTTCTGACTCTCTATTCCTCTCTCTTCTTCTCTGCAAAAAATACAAAAAATAAATAAAAAGATATCAAGTCATGAAAAAATGAAAGAATAGTGTACCATCGGGAAAACAAAATAAATATAATCAAACTGGCACTACATTAATGGAAATTATTAATTATATCAAAAAGAAGGACAAATAAATATGTTAATGCCAGAAAGAAGGAAAAGTCAACTATATAATATCACCAACATAAAAATATAATGGGGCCAAAACCGGTTTGGCTCAGTGGATAGAGAGTCAGCCTGCAGACTGAAAGCTCCAGGGTTCGATTACGGTCAAGGGCATGTGCCTTGGTTGCAGGCACATCCCCAGCAGGGGGTGTGCAGGAGGCAGCTGATTGATGACTCTCATCGATGTTTCTAACTCTCTATTTCTTTCCCTTCCTCTCTGTAAAAAAGTCAATAAAATATTTTTAAAAAAAGATATATATATATGGAAAGTATTTTACAAACATCATACCGAAAGGAGAAATTGAAATACATAATACCCAAATTAAAAAAAGCTGTAGAATCATGAATGTAATACGTGATCAACTCAAAACATCAAGCAATTTTTTAAAAATATATTTTATTGATTTTTTTTACAGAGAGGAATGGAGAGAGATAGAGAGCTAGAAACGTCGATGAGAGAGAAATATCGACCAGCTGCCTCTTGCACACCCCCTACCAGGGATGTGCCCGCAACCAAGGTACATGCCCCTGACCGGAATCGAACCTGGGACCCCTCAGTCCGCAAACCAACGCTCTACCACTGAGCCAAACTGGTTTTGGCTAAACATCAAGCAATTTGCCTGAAAGCAGTGGTTCAGTGTTAGAGCTTCAACCTATGAACTAGGACAAAGTTTGGTTCCAAGTCAGGGCATAGATCTGGGTTGAAGGCTTGATCCCATAACGTACAGAAGGCAGCCGATCGATGATTCTCCATCTTCACTGATGTTTCTATTTCTCTCTCCTTCTCCTTTCCTCTTGGAAATCAATAAAGGAACTCTTAAAATATAGTAATTAAATAATAAAAAAATTTGTATATAAATCATTAAAATTTTAATTCACCAACATTTTGATTCAGAGAAGCCAACCAACATGTGGAAATGTGAAGAGAATTTAAGGAACTCCTAAGACACTAACAAATCGACCACCAAGGCAACCCCAGAGAGACAGAAGAGTGAAAAGGAATAGATAGCTTATATAAAAATTAATAGTTTAAGATCCTGACAATTGGAGAAAGAGACATACAAGTATAAGCAGCTCACTGAATTCTAAGTAGACTAAATATAAATATGAGAATAGATAAAAAACAATAAAAACATCATGAGACCCAGAATATTATCTAAAAACATATACAAAATTAATTCCTCATGGAAAAGACAGCTCCTCTAAGATCATTAGGGAATTTCTAAGTAGAAAAAAATTATGGGGGGAAAGTGCACGAAAAGACTGAAGTGACAAATGAAAAAAATCCAACAAGAATACTGACAAAAAAATTATAAACAATGGAGAGGAAACAACTTTTCCAGATCCAAAACTTTCTCATTCTTAGATCTATCCTATAAAAAATCATTAAGAAATACACTTCTGGTGGTAATTTAAAAATGTTATACAATACTAACACAGAAACATATAAGGATGCCTTGTGTATGGAAAATATACAGAAATATGAAAATGGGATGTGTTCTATTAAAGAAACACATATCACTTTTTGATTTCTCTTGTGGAACTTTACAAAATAAAAGGAATGGTCTGACCTGAGTGGCTCAGTAGTTATGCATCTATCTATGAACCAGGAGGTCACAGTTTGACTCCCGGTCAGGGCAGATGCCTGTGTTTTGGTCTCAATCCCTAGTGTGGGGGTGCAGGAGGCGGCCAACAATGATTCTCTCTCAGCTTGATTGTTTCTATCTCACTCCCTATCTGCTTGTTCTCTAATAACATTAAAAATGTATATTATAAAATAAATAAAATCCTAAATCCTTGCTATAAGTCAAATAACATTAGAGATGTGATATCAACTCATGTGGGTACATGGGTAGAAATGGAAATCAGCAGAGATTTGTATACAACTGACACTATGAATTTAACATACACAGTTATAACCTTAGGATATTTTTTAAAAATATATATATTTTATTGATTTTGTACAGAGAGGAAGGGAGAGAGATACAGAGTTAGAAACATCAATGAGAGTCATTGATCAGCTGCCTCTTGCATACCCCCCACTGGGGATATGCCCGCAACCAAGGTACATGCCCCTGACCGGAATCGAACCCGGGTCCCTTCAGTCCCCAAGCCGACGCTCTATCCACTGAGCCAAACCGGTTTTGGCAACCTTACGATATTTTAAATAGTTGCCATGGTCACAACAAAAAATATAAAATAAATAAAATGATCTCTGATAAGAGGTGACAGAATTCTGTATTGCAAATCACAGGCTCCACATTTTTAAAAATATATATACATATGTATATAGGGAGATATATAACTGATTTCTCAAAACATGGTATATAAGAACCACCAATGAAGTTATTCCTGTATAGGAACAGACATTAATACAGAATAATAAATTAAGTATGTATTTACATGATTACCAGCCTTATGGCAAAATGAAATATTAACAGTTAACTTCCTAAGAAGGTGCATGACTTGTATGCTGTAAAGTATAAAATACTGCTGGCTGCCCTCTGAAGTGTGCTTAGTGATTAGAGCATGGGGCTGCCAAGCAAATGGCTGCAGGTTTGATCTCAACCCCATTTGGGACCCGTGAGGAAGCCAAACAAACAATGTGTCCCTCTCACATCCATATTTTATTCTCTCTTTTTCTAACACTTTCTCCCTCTCACTCTGCCTAAAACTCAATGGAAAAAAACAAAACCATTGGGTAAAGATTAACAAAAGAAAACATATACACACACTCTGTGGCTATAATTAAAGAATAAAACAGTATGTTGGAAAACACATTCCATGACTCTACTTTGCAATGCTAACAGTGTCAGCCGTCATTAGTACCCAAAGTGACCCAAACATTCAAAGCAATTTCTATCAAAGTCCCAGTGACATTTTTGGTGAAAACAGAAAAGCTGTTTCTAAAATTAAGATGAACACGCCAAAACTGGTTCGGCTCAGTGGATAGAGGGTCGGCCTGCAGACTGAAAGGTCCTGGGTTCGATTCCAGTCAAGGGCATATACCTTAGTTGTGGGCACATCCCCAGTAGGGGGTGTGCAAGAGGCAGTTGATCGATGATTCTCTCTCATCGACGTTTCTAACTCTATCCCCCTCTCTCTTCTTCTCTGTAAAAAATCAATAAAATATATTTAAAAAAAATAATTAAATTAATTTAAGGTGAACATCCCAGGACTCCATGTAACCAAGTCAATCATGAAAAGAATATGCAATTAAAGGCTTCAGGCTTCCTGATTTTAAAACCTACTTCAAAGCTTCTGTTACCAAAAACTATAATGCAGCCCTAGCTGTTTTGGCGCAAGGGACAGAGCATCTGTCTGTTGACTGAGGGGTCCTTGGTTCAATCCAATATATATATAAGAAACTTACACAATTCAACACCAAAAAGACAGTATTATTGAAAAATAATCAGAGGACCTATATAGATATTCCCAAATAGGACATATTGATGTCCAATAGACATATTAAATGATGTTCAACTCATTCATCATCAGAGAAATGCAAATGGACACACCATAAAATACCACCAAACACTTAATAGGATGCGAATCATTCATAAATAAAAAAACAACAAGAATTACAAATGAAGTGGAGAAATGAGAATGTTGATGCACTGTCAGCAACATTATAAACATACTGGTGCAGCTACTAACAAAACACAATGGAGGATTTTCCAATATTTACAAAGGTACGAGGTAACACTATGAATTTATATCTGGTGATTAATGCAGAGAACACATATGGTCAGGGCACATATAAAATAATCAATTAATGCCCAGCTGAAGTTTCTATCTCTAAGTCTCCTTTCCTCCCTGAATTCAACAAAATCTTTTAAATATCAGGGAGATTCTAAAAATCTCAATAGGCCAATAACTACGGAAGAAATTGAAGCTGTCATTAAAAAGCTTCCAACAAACAAAAGGCCAGGACGAGATGGCTTCACAGGGAAGTTTTACCAAACAAAGCCACAGCCAACATCATACTCAATGGGCAAAATCTAAAACCATTCCCCCTAAGAACAGAAACAATACAGGAATGCCCACTCTCACCACTACTGTACGACATAGTACTGGAAGTATTAGCCACTGTGATCAGACAACTAATAAAAGGCATCGAAATTGGAAAAGAAGAAGTAAAAGTGTCCTTATTCACAGATGACATGATACTGTACATAAAAATCCCTAAAGACTCCATCAAAAATTATTAGACTTAATAAAGGAAATCAGCATATGCAGGATACAAAATTAACACCATAAAATCTATGGCATTTCTATATACCAATAATGAACTTACAGAAAGAGAGACTAAAAAAAAATCCCATTTACATCGCACCAAAATAAGATACCCAGGAATAACCCTAACCGGTTTGGCTCAGTGAATTTTTTTTTTTTAATAATATATTTTATTGATTTTTTACAGAGAGGAAGGGAGAGAGATAGAGAGCCAGAAATGTCAATGATAGAGAAACATCGACCAGCCGCACCGGGGATGTGCCTGTAGCCAACGTACATGCCCTTGACTGGAATCGAACCCGGGACCTTTCAGTCCACAGACCGACGCTCTAGCACTGAGCCAAACCGGTTTTGGCTGGCTCAGTTAATTTGATTAACAACATTTACAGGGAAGTCATACAACTTTAAAAAAGGAAGATAAACAACCCAATCAAAAAAAGGGCAATGGACCTAAACAGATACTTTTAAAAAGAAGACAGAGGAAGGCCAAAGAGACAAATGAAACATACTCAAAGTCACTAACTATCCGAGAGATACAAATCAAAACGACAATGTGGCCAGTACTGGTTTGGCTCAGTGGATAGAATGTCAGCCTGTGGATTGAAAGGTCCCAGGTTCGACTCAGTTCAAGGCCATTTACCTTGGTTGCAGGCACATCCCCCGTAGGGGGTATGCCAGGGGGTAGCTGATCAATGTTTCTCTCATCGAAGTTTCTAACTCTCTATCCCTCTCCCTTCCTCTCTGTAAAAAATCAATAATATATATTAAAACAAAACAAAAAAACAACAACAATGCAATACCATCTCACACCTGTCAGAATGGCTAGCATCAACAAATCAACAAATAATAAGTGCTAGGGAGGATGCAGAGAAAAAGGAACCCTCATGCAAGATTGATGGGAATGTAGACTGGTGCAGCCACTGTGGAGAACAGTATGGAGTTTCCTCAAAACACTAAAAATAGAACCGCAATTTGACCCAGTGATCCAACTTCTAGGAATATATCCCAAGAAACTAGAACCACCAATCAGAAAAGATATATACATCCCTATGCTCATAGCAGCACAAATCACCATAGCAAAGATTTGAAAACAGTCTAAGGGCCCATCAGCAGATCAGTGGATTAAAAAAACTGTATGACATCTACACAAGGTAATACTATGCTGCAGTAAAAAGGAAGGAATTCTTACAATTGGCAACAGCATGCATGGGACTGGAGAGCATTATGCTAAGTGAAATAAGCCAGTCAGAGAAAGATAAATATCACATGATCTCAGTTATTAATAGAATAAAATAAACAACAATAAATGATGAACAAAAACAGATCCAGAGACAGAAAAGCATCAATCAGACCATCAAATCTCAGAAGAAAGGTAGGGGAGGATGGGGATAAGGAGGAGATATCGAACAAAAAACTTTCATGCATGCATATAAGCCTAACCAATTGTCACAGACAACAGGGGGCGTGAGAGCATCAGTGCGGAGGGGAGGGGATGGTGGTTAATTAGGGGATAAGGACATATAGTAATACCTTAATCAATAAAGAAATTAAAAAAAATAATAATAAGCCGAAACCGGTTTGGCTTAGTGGATACAGCGTAGGCCTGCGGACTGAAAGGTCCCAGGTTCGATTCTGGACAAGGGCATGTACCTTGGTTGCGGGCATATCCCCAGTAGGGGGTGTGCAAGAGGCAGCCGATTGATGATTCTCTCTCATCGATGTTTCTGACTCTCTATCCTTCTCTCTTCCTCTCTGTAAAAAAATCAATAAAATGTATTTAAAATAATAATAATAATAGTAAAACAAAATGGAGTGTGACTTTTGATAGAGGCTTTGCCACTTCCAATCCAGGTTGTCCTCTGGTCATAAGACATGGTAGAATATTAAGAATATTCTAGAAAATGATTTTCTAAAATATTATTTTCTGATAGTACCTTAATTAGTGTAGACAACATGTAATTTGTGCAAACACTAACTTCCTAATTCACATACATCATAAACCCTTTCTTTTCTATTCTAAGGACTCCAATTTGTTCTGATTTTAAAAATATATATATATATTTTTTTATTGCTTTCAGAGAGGAAGTGAGAGGGAGAGAAAAAGTGAAACACCAATGATGAGAATCACTGATAGGATATCAACTTCACGCCCCCTACTGGGGAGCGAGCCAACAACCCTGTCATTCATTGGCCCTTGACCAGAATCAAACCTGGGACCTTTCAGTCTGTAGACCAGTGCTCTCTCCTCTCAGCCAAATCAGCTAGGGCCCAAATTGTCCCTCAAGAACAAGAATCTAACATTGGCCGAAACTGATTTGGCTCAGTGGTAGAGCGTCGGTCTGCGGACTGAAGGGTCCCAGGTTCGATTCCGGTCAAGGGCATGTATCTGAGTTGTGGGCACATCCCCAGTAGGGGGTGTGCAAGAGGCAGCTGGTCGATCTTTCTCTCTCATCGATGTTTCTGGCTCTCTGTCCCTCTCCCTTCCTCTCTGTAAAAAATCAATAAAATATATTAAAAAAAAAGAAAAAGAATCTAACATTGAAAGCAGAAGCCCCCTATAGATGTTAAATAATAAAGGAAACAAAATCCTGTAGTTGGAGTAGGAACTCGGGAAGGAAGTCATCCTCACCCACAGAGGCCAGGTTGCTGTAGTTCTCCCACATCACATCCAGGTACAATTTCCGCTGAGCTGGATCCAGGCACTCCCACTCCTCCTGAGAGAAATCGATGGCCACATCCCCAAAGGTCAACAGTCCCTGAAAGAAAAAACAGTTACAAAGAGGTCACCAGAAGAGTTCATAACATCACCAAATATGAAAAGCAAAACATGAAAACCAAACATGAAAAGCAGAAGAGGTTTTGACAGAGGGGTTATTCTAAATTATCCAGTAAGAATATTTTGCCCCAATAACATTCTCTGATATGTTTTCTAACTCTGACACATGAGGATAACACATGTCAAATTCATAGTACAGATTTTACTTTACAGGAAAATAAACTTTGCAATTAAAGTGTGGACACAGGTATATGGGTTTCTGAGTGCTAAGTTTGCATCGTTTAGGGTTAGTGGTGTATATTTCTCAGCAGGAAATGTCATGCTGAGTTGGAAATATATGTACTTCTTCTCAAGTATAAAGTAGACCATAAGAACTTCTATACCAAATGAACTTCTTTAAAAATACAGATTTTAATCTAGGTTTGGAGATGTGGCCTATATTTCCAAAAGTGTAACAAGCTCACTTTTTACCTGTAACGTCAATGTTTCCGATCCATGTGCCATACTTCTGAATACAGAGAAAGTGAAAACACATGAAATATTCATTCAGAACTTTGAACATAAGGGTTTGTTAATGGAATCAGTGCTCCTGGAATAGGACACATAGGAACCATAATCCTAATTGGAAATTTACTATGAGTAATCATAGAACAAGATTATTCTGCCTGGTTCAGCTGTGCAGTTCAGTGTTCCATGCTAACCCATGCACCAAGAAGTCACTGATTCAATTCCCAGTCTGGACATTGGACACAACCAGGTTACAGGCTCAATAGCCAGTTTGAGGTGTGTAGGAGGCAGTTGGTCAATGATTCTCTCTCATCATTTACGTTTTTATCTCTTTCTACCTGCCTCTCTTCCTCTCTGAAATCTATAGAAATATACTTGGGGGGAAAAAACACAAAGAAAAAATAGCTGAAATAATGTTAACAGTTTAGGCACAGAGACACATTTTACAACTACGAAATCAGGACAGTTAGTGACTGTATGAATCTCATGAATCTATTTGTATATGATCCCCTTTGTGTTTTACAAACACAATACGGAGAGAAACTTAATGATATAAAACAAGTTAGACCTATTGTTTCTTGTTTGTGATTGTAAATCCTCCCCTAGGAAGATATATTCCATTGACTTTTCAAGAATGGAAGGCAGGGAGATAGAGGGACAAAAAGGAGAGGGAAGAGAGAATGAGTAAGAGAGACAGAAAGAAAGAGACATCAATGTGAAACAGAGACAGAGACAAATGGATTGGCTGACTACCGCAGGTACCCAGGAGTTACTTGCCCTGGATCAGGAATCAAACCCTCCACCACTGATCCACACCAGTTTGGGGTAATTTAATTTTTCTTACTGGTACATTTCCTTCAAAAATTTTATGTATCATTAGTGGAGAGCTATATTATAGAGATGCTAGAGATGGCTGCTTTCCAAGTTTGATCCGTCACAAAAGGGATGTTTTGAGTAGTTGAAAGTAACTAATTAAAGATGGGAATGCTTCCTGATCTGGGGAGGGTGACAAAATGAATGCAGACAAAGCTCTAGCACAAAGGAGGGAATTATAACCCAGCCAGTGTGGCTGAGAGTAAGAGGGCTGACCTACGAGCCAAAGGACAGGCTTAGGTTCCTGAACAGAGCACACAGCAGGTATCAGACTCCATACCAGTGCAGGGGGTAGTGCAGGAGGCAGATGATCCATGATTCTTCAATCTAATTGATGTTTCTACCTCTCTATTCCTCTCCTTTCCATTCTGAAACCAATAAACAATATATATTTAAAAAGATAGGGGGATAAAAGAAAAACACACAGAAAAAGAGAAATACTGAAACTGCTGACATTGACTATGATAAAATAAAGTACTGAATAAGGAAAGAAAAACAACCTGCAAATGCCAGAACATCAGAAAGAGAGAAATAAGTCACCAGAATTTAGAGGAAAAGTAAACATAATCTCTGACACAGGACGCATCTTTCACCTGAGAAGCAGCCATTTGGTCCATGTCTGGGATGTTTCCTCACGTGATGCTATGTTGAGGAGCTTCAGAAGGTGCCTTCAAAGAAGTTAGCACAACCTGTTAATCAGCTCCCCTCACACTCACAGTCAGAAGGACCTGGAAATGGAGAAAAGGCCACCCCCTCCTGACCACATTGGGAGGAGTTTCATTTCGTCTTTATGTGTCTCTCCTCCCAAAGACATCCACAAACTAACAGAAATGAGAACATGAGCTGTTCTCCTGACCCCACAAACCAAACCGAGCACCCCCTTACCTCCGCTGAACAAAGCCTACTCCTCACTCTTACAAAGACATCTTGCAAGCCTCTTACTAATCCCTGTCTGCGCCTTACAATCACCTGGAGCACCTCAGTAACCAATGAGGACTTGATGCTGGGTCCCAGTTTCTGCTGGTCCAGACTGACACAGGGAGGAGGAAGTCCCACCCCTAGAGAATCAGCAGCTGGTCAGACAGCTCCTCCACTTGACAACTCCTCCCGTGCGGCCCCCCTTCGGCTCCCCAGGACCCTCTCCCTCTCAGCTCCCCTTCCTCTCTCTGGGCTCCCCCTCCCCCTATTTCTCCACTTCTTTCCTCCTCAGGCTGCTTTCCCCAGTTACCCCCTCACTCCCACCATCGCCTCCAGTCCTTCCCTCACCCCATGGCCCTCTGCGGCCCCCTCCCCGCCCCCTCCTCCCCGGGTCTGTCTCCCTTCCCTCTCCGGCCCCAGCCCGGCCCCCGCCCCGCAGTCCCCGCTCCCACAGAGCCCTCCCTGGGGCAGGTCCCTCCTCCGGGGACACCGCGTCCCCCTGAGCCCACCCCTGGCCCTGTGCCCCCGGCACTCAGACCTGACTAATGGGGCCAGGAGGGCGGGCGCGGACCCCCAGGCCGGGCCATCCGGGCTCTTCGGGCGGGAAGCGCCGGGCGGGGAGGGCAAAGGGCGGGAACCACTGACCGGACCTCCAGCCCCGCGGGGGCCCCGGCGGCCCCGGGGACGGTTTTCGGCGGAAAAACCACGCGGCGGGCGGGCCCACAGCCACCGGCGGACAGACCGCGGGCCGGGCCTCAGTTTCCCCCACAGGAACGCGGCGCCTCCACTGCGCAGCCGCCGGGACGCGCACTCACCGCCGGGAGGGGCTCCGGGCGGGGCTCCACACGGACCTCAGCGCCCGCGGCGCCCTCAGCCCTCCCTGCGGGGAGGGGCCGGGAGCAGCGGCTTCAAAGCACAGACACCTCCTCAGGGGCCGCCGCCCGCCCCTCCGCAGCCGCTTCCGGCTGCCAGGACTGCGCATGCGCCTCCCTGGGGGCGGGGCCTGAACGGAGCGGCTCCGCGGGGAGGCGGGGCCAGACCTGGACGGGGCCAGAGGGAGGGGCAGAGCCAGGGGCGGCCTGGGCCCCTCCCCCTCCCACAGGGACAGCCCTTCCCGGGGGAGTTCCCGTCATTGTTGGGTTTGGCTGGAGGCGCGGCTGTGACAGGATTCACAAGGAGAGAAGGGACAGGAGCAGGGAGGGCGGTGATTTTGCTTCTTTAAAGGGAGGAGAGGGCCCGGTGCCCTCTGATGGCACAAGGCCCCCACAGAGAGGGGCTGGTCTTCTGTTAGGGAGCCAGCGAGGAAAGGCAGCTGTGGCAGAAGCATACAGAGGGGAGGAGAGCCTGAATGGTTTGGCTCAATGGATAAAGCATCAGCCTTAGGACTGAAGGGTCCCAGGTTTGATCCTGGTCAAGGGCATGTGCCTTGATTGCCGGCACATCCCCAGTAGGGGGTGTGCAGGAGGCTGCAAATCGATATTTCTCTCTCATTGATGTTTCTAACTTTCTATCGCTTTCCCTTCCTTTCTGTAAATAATAAAATATATATATATATATTTTTAAAGAATATGTACAGACGGGTTATTCTATCTCCTCCTTTTATGAGGATCCAACTTCTATCATAATAGGACCCCACTCTTGTGACCTCATATGACCTCTCTAAACACCCTATCTCCAAATACAGACATATAGGGGATTAGGAATTTAAAATATTCATTTTAAGGTGACACAATTTAGTCCTTAAGAGCACTTCAACTTCATTCGCTATTATATAAAACCACCCAAAACAGATTCTCTTAATGCAACATACTTCAGTATTTCTTGAGTCTATGGGTTGGCCAGGTGGTTCTTTGCTTCATGTGCTATTGGTAAAAGGTTTTTTCTTAGATCAAAACATGATTTCCGCCGAAACCGGTTTGGCTCAGTGGTAGAGCGCCGTCTAACCCAAGGGGCAGTGTTTGCTTCATGTCTGTTTCTAATGGCCATGGGGGTGTTGGGGGGAGGAAAGATCTTATGTGTATTTTGTCCAACACAACTCTTCAAGAGTCCTCACTACAGCACCAGAAAAATGGAACTATTGTCTAGATGCGACTGAATTCTATGAATGATCCGGATCCCATAGTCTGTCCTGTAACAGAACAAATTCATAAAGCCCGTGCTCCAGATCTGTCCCAGTTACAAATCATCAGCACATACATATACATGTGAATGCTCTAAGGGTATGTCAGAAAGTAGAATATTGAACATCTTGCTCTGTAATGATTTGGTCATTCTTTTGGGTGACATGTGCATAGGAACTGATGTTTACTACCTCATACAAATTCAGCCCTGGACAATGAAGAATAAATGTGCGGCTTCCTCATTTTAATCTCTGCTTACCTGCTGTCCCTGGAACTTGCACTGATGGCTTGGCAAACACTCCAGAAACAACTAATACCACTGGACATACCTACGCTCAGGTCAAGAATATACAACAGAATTTTGCATCCAAAATAATTAAAGGTTTCAACTGCAAAACTGCCATGGTTCTGGGGTTCCTCTAGAAAGAACGACCAACATTAGGCTACATACAAGAAAGTGAGAATTGCTGAAATCGGTTTGGCTCAGTGGATAGAGTGTCGGCCTGCGAACTGAAGCATCCCGGTTTGATTCAGTTCAAGGGCATGTACCTTGGTTGCGGGGACATCCTCAGTGGGGGTGTGCAGGAGGCAGCTGGTCGATGATTCTCTCTCATCAGTTTCTAGCTCTCTTTCCCTCTCTCTTCCTCTGTGTGAAAAAAATCAATAAAATATATTTTAAAAGAAAAGGAGAATAGATTCACTCTCATCATTGATGTTTCTCTCTCTCTCCCTCTCTGGGGCAGGGCTAACTGATGTTTTTCTCTCCTTTTCCTTTCCTCTAAAAAATCAATAAAAATATGTATTAAAAGAGTGAGAATAGCCAGGACTGGTTTGGCTCAATGGATAGAGCGTTGGCTTGGGGACTGAAGGGTCCCAGGTCCGATTCCAGTCAAGGGCATATACCCTGGTTGGGGGCATATCCCCAGTAGGGGGTGTGCAAGAGGCAGCTGATCGATGACTCTCTCTCATCGATGTTTCTAACTCTATCTCTCTCCCTTCCTTTCTGTATAAAATCAATAAAATATATTTAAAAAAAAAAGAGAGAATAAAACCTGTTTTACATGGCTTAATTCCATCCCAATAAAGAAGTCAATGAGAAATTATTAAGTTTTCCAATGAAAATCAGAACAAGAAAAATAACTCCAATTACAAAGTACACAGATGCCTATTTGTGGCATTCCAAAACTTCATATTCATATTAAAAACTATAGGTGTCAGCATGAACCTACATGGCGGCCTACATACTTCATGAAAATAAACAAAAATATTCACCGAATTCTGATGTCAGTCATTGAATTATGAATTCCAAACTACTGAGTGGAAGTTATAAGGGCTTGAAAGGATGATGTGGGACAGGAAGATCTTTACATGCTGTAGTCATAGCACTGCAAAAAGAATGGCAAAGAAACATCAGTTTCTGGTCAGTTTGGCTCAGTGCATGGAGCGTCAGCCAGTGGACTGAAGGGTCTCAGGTTCGATTCTGGTTCAGGGCACATGCCTTGGTTGCAGGCACCGTCCACAGTAGGGGGCTTTGCAGGAAGCAGCCAATCAGTGATGCCCTGTCATCATGGATATTTCTATTTCTCCTCCTCTCTCAAAAAAATTAAAAAATATATATATTTAAAAAAAAGAGTAGAAACCGGTTTGGCTCAGCGGTAGAGCATCGGTCTGCGGACTGAAAGGTCCCAGGTTCGATTCCGGTCAAGGGCATGTATGTTGTTTTCGGGCACATCCCCGGTAGGGGGTGAGCAAGAGGCAGCTGGTCGATGTTTCTCTCTCATCAACGTTTCTAGCTCTCTATCTCTCTCCCTCTGTAAAAAAACAATACAATATATTAAAAAAAAAAAAAAAAAAAAAAAAAAGAATGGCAGTCTAGAAAATAAAGTGAAAACCTAAAGAGGAACAGGAAATGGAAAATGAAAGAAATAGAATTAATTTTTCTGAGTTCACTCAGCAATATAACCTGGGAACCGTGTCCTCTCTCCACATGCGGAGTTCATGCCAATTCTGCATCCTGGGTATTACAATGTCACTGGTATTGCAATATTCCTCATAACTATGGAAAATCTATTCCACAGACAGCACTGTTCTGAGCGTAGTTCTGATCACCTAAATGTGACAACCACAAACTGACATATCCTCAAAAAGTTTTCAGCTGAACACATTGGCACAGAAAAGGAAGTAACTTTGATGACATCATTTACAAAAGTTGAGAACTATTTTTCAAAATTAATTTAATAGGCTTATTACCTAATAGAAGAAAATAATGTGCCTTACAATACAGA
This sequence comes from Pipistrellus nathusii, assembly GCA_963693515.1. Taxonomy (NCBI): domain Eukaryota; kingdom Metazoa; phylum Chordata; class Mammalia; order Chiroptera; family Vespertilionidae; genus Pipistrellus; species Pipistrellus nathusii. The sequence goes on along the minus strand of OY882872.1, from coordinate 46,743,281 downwards.
CCATATTCCATGGGAAATTCTACACAAGTGAAGTCCATATTATATACAACAGCTCACAAATCTCTAAGACTGAAACAATCATCCCCATCAGATCACTCACATCAAGAGATATGGGATTACAATCACATTAATATTTCCTTTTCAAAAGACTTTGAGTAATTTCAATACAAATGAGATAACACTCTAAATAACTGTACATATATAAACATCAATTCCTTTTTATTTATAACAAGTATTACCTAACTACATTTAACGCATGGAGTACACTGTATAATACTTTTTGACTTAGAGAGTAATACCTGAAAGGCATTTTGCTACCTATCTAGTGTGAATTCAGTGATTCTTTGAAATTCATAATCAATTACATACTTGGATCATGTTTTTACATCTTTAAAGTCACTTTAAGGCATTAATTCCTTAAAGTTTTGTAAAATGTGTATTTTGAACAAAAGTCTCTCTTCCTATATCATGAATGTAGAATTTCAACCAAATTATAATCCCTCATATGATTGGGGCTGTGGGTCAAACTATATGATTTCCCACATTCTTCAGATTTAAGGTTTCCCTTTAGAATAAATTCCAACGTGAGGAATAAAATATAGATGCTAATTATAGACTTTAGGACAATGTTTATATTTCTACTAGAGGTCTGATGCACAAAGATTCATGCAAGAATGGGCCCTCCTTCCTCTGGCTGCTGGTGCCATCTTTCCATGCTGCCCAGAGGCCCGGAGCTACTATGTATGCAAATTAACCAGCCATCTTTGTCGTGTTTTTCTTCCCAGTATGAATTCTGATATCAGATAAGGTTTGCATTACTAAGTAAGCTTTGTCACATTCTTTTTTAAAAAAAAATAAATCTTTATTGTTCAGATTATTACAAATGTGATCCTCTTCCCCCCCTCAATTGCTCCCCTCCACCAGGTTCCCAACCCACCCTCTGTGCTTTCCCCATCCCCCATTGTCCTCATCCATAGGTGCACAGTTTTTGTTCACTCTCTTCCTGCACCCCTACGCCCCTTTTCCCTGAGAATCGTCAGTCCACTCCCCTTCCATACCTCTGATTCTATATTTACCAGTTAATATTGTTCATCAGATTTTTTAATTCCCTTGGTTTTTAGATTCACTTGTTGATAGTTACATATTTGTTGATCATAATTTTTATCTTTATCTTCTTCCTCTTCCTATATAACCCCCTACAGCAATTCATATAATTCTGGTTTGGTGGCGATGAACTCCTTTAGTTTTTTTTTTATTTGTGAAGCTCTTTATCTGTCCTTCGATTCTGAGTGATAGCTTTGCTGGGTATATTATTTTTGGCTGTAGGTTCTTGCTATTCATCACCTTGAATATTTCTTGCCATTCCCGTCTGGCCTGCATGGTTTCTGTTGAGAAAGCAGCTGACAATCGTATGGGTGCTCCTTTATAGGTAACTACCTGCTTTTCTCTTGCTGCTTTTAATATTCTTTGTCTTTTGCTCTTGGAATTTTAATTATGATGTGTCTTGGTGTGGTCCTCCTTAGATTCCTTTTGTTTGGGATTCTGCAGGCTTCCTGGACTTGTAAGTCTATTTCTTTCCCCAGGTGGGGGAAGTTTTTTGTCACTATTTCTACCAATATTCTTTTGGTATCTTGCTTTCTCTTTTCTTCTGGAATCCCCATAATTCTGATGTTGGTTCGCTTGAAATTGTCCCAGAGGTTTCTTACACTATCTTCAACTTTCTGGATTCTCTTATCTTCTCCCAGTGTCCTCTGGCTCTTTGTGTTCTAAAACTTTGTCTTAATTCTTGCGATCTTCCAGTCTGTTTTTAGGCCTTTGTATAATATTTTTTATTTCAGACAATGTTTTCTTCATTTCTAGTTGATCCCTTATTATTTCTAGTTGCTCCCTTTTCATATCCTCATAGGTCTCATTTATTTTATCGGCCTTTTTTAGGATATTGTTGAATAACCTTATAACTGTAGTTTTGAACTCAATGTCCAATCTTTTCTTTTCCTCCATCTCCTTCCTTTGTGTCCTTTCTCTTGTCTGCATTTTAGTTGTTTCCCTGATTTGATGGAATAGCTTTGTGTGCTAGGTGTTCTGGTAGAGCCCAGTAGCACAGCCTTCCCAGTTACCTACAGTCTTGGTGTAGCCGTATGTGCAGTCTTGTTGTTAAGCCTTGCTTATTGTTGGTATCACTGGGAAGTGTTGATCTCCAAACCAACTGGCTGTGAGGATCAGCAGTGTCTCAGCTAGGAAGGCTTTTGTACACCGCATGGAGAGGGCGGGGTCTCGGGGTGGCGCAGACAATTTTTGGTTCCCTGTCATTCTCGCCTTAGAAAAGTCCTGTTCGCGGAGAGTTTCAGAAGATTGGTTGCAGGCACTCGCACCTCTTTGGTAAAGGCGCAGACAAGCTTTAGATTCTGGCCAGTCCCTCATTAGAGAAAGCCAGCCTCTGGGAGAGCATCTGTGTTCAGCCACAGATGGGGCAGAGTCTCGGGTTGGTGCAGACAAACTTTGTTTTCCCTTCGGCTCCTCCCCAAGTCCCGCAGTAATGGCCTTTGGCTTCACACACCTCCGAGAGATCTCTGCCCACTGCCTGACAGTCTGGCCTCTCCCTGTCTGGGGCCATCTATCAGAGCAATAGGGTGATTCTGTTTTCCTCTCGAACAAGAAAGCCAGCCGCGCGTTAGCTGTCCGCCCTCTCCGCGCGTCAGGAGTAAGCCAGTAGAGAACTCAGCCCGGCCTGCCCTCTCTGCCCGCCAGGAGTACGCCGGGAGTAAGCCAGCAGCAATCTCGGTCCGGCCCTTCCTCTTGGCGCGCCAGGAGTAAGCCAGCGCCTTTTCCCACACAGTTCTCTGTACCTTCACAGTTCCTAAAGTTCAGCGTGCCTTCTCTCTCCTTCCAGATGGCAGAGCCTCCTCTCAGCTGGCCGTCCAGCACTTCAGGGCAATGCCTGCCCTGTTTTTCAGTTCTAAATTCAAATTTGTTGTGGTAGGCTGCATTCGGGTGTCTAACCTATGCCGCCAACTTGGTTTCTCCCCTGACACATTCTTTATATCTGTGGGACTTTGACCCAGCAAATTATCACTTGTGATATTAGATATAAATGAGGATAAACATTTTGACATATGCCTCATAATTGTAAGACCTCATTTTATCATTTTCAGTGAAGTTTCAACCATGGACAAATATGTGGATGAAAACTATATTATGCGGTTTCGTTAGAATGATTCCTAAAACGTTAAGTTTCCTGCAGGTTAACAACTTTCTCACATTTTCTATAGTGTAAGGTTTCCCTGCACCTTTAAAATCTTTGATTTTGAGTTGTGTGTAACGGCTCCAACACATTCTTTACATTCTACGGTCTCTTTCTGTTATGAAATCTCACAGGTACAGTCCTATGTGAATGGCTTTTAAAGGCTATTTTACATTTTTTACATTCATAAGGCTTCTTTCAAGTATGAATTCTGTGATGTTCAGTAAGTTCTCATGGCTGATCAAGAACTTATGACACTAAGCACATCTGTAAGACTTCTCTCAAGTATGAACTCTTTGCTGCATAGTGCACACTGAATAAAAGCTTTGTTACACTTTCCACATGTTCTAAGGCTGCTCTCTGATATGAACTCTCTGATGCCTAATAAGGTCTGAGGACCTAACAAAGGATTTGCCACATTCTCTACATTGATAAGGCTTTTCTCTGGTATGAATTCTCTGATGTTTAGTAAGGGATGAGCAGGTAGCAAGGGCTTTGCCACATTCTCTACATATATAAGGCTTCTCTCCTGTATGCAATATCTGATGTGCAATGAAGCGTGAGGACCTTATAAAGGCTTTCCCACATTCTCTACATTCATATGGTTTCTCTCCAGTGTGAATTTTCTGATGATCAGTAAGAGATGAGCCGTGGCTAAAGGCTTTGCCACATTCTCTACATATATAAGGCTTCTCTCCAGTATGAACTCTCTGATGTCGCCTAAGCTTTGTGGACTCACTGAAAGCTTTGCCACATTCTCTACATTTATAAGGCTTCTCTCCTGTATGAATTCTTTGATGTATAACAAAGTTTGAATACCTGCTAAAGGCTTTTCCACATTCTCTACATTTATAAGGTTTCTCTCCTGTGTGAATTCTCTGATGAGTAGTAAGGGATGAGGAGGTAGCAAGGGCTTTCCCACATTCACTACATTTATAAGGCTTTTCTCCTGTGGGAATTCTCTGATGATAAGTAAGGGATGAGGCAGTAGCAAGGGCTTCCCCATATTCTTCACATTTATGAGGCTTCTCTCCTGTGTGAATTCTCTGATGATAAGTAAGGGATGAGAAGGTAGCAAGGGCTTTTCCACATTCTCTACATTTATAAGGCTTCTCTCCTGTGTGAACTCTCTGATGATAAGAAAGTGATGAGGAATGCCTAAAGGCTTTGCCACATTCTATACATGTATAAGGCTTCTCTCCAGTATGAACTCTCTGATGTGTAATAAGGTTAGAGACCTGGCTAAAAACTTTGCCACATTCTCTACATTTAAAAGGCTTCTCTCCAGTATGAACTCTCTGATGTTGATTAAGTGCTGAGGAATCACTGAACATTTTGCCACATTCTCTACATCCGTAAGGCTTCTCTCCAGTATGAATTCTCAGATGAATACTAAGGGCTGAGGGACTGGTAAAGGCTTTGTCACATTCTGAACATTTATAAGACTTCTTTCTCTTATGATTTCTATGTTGTTGAGTATGTCTTGGTGATTGACTGAAGCCTTTTCCATTTTCCCTGAGTTTGAAAAATTTTCCAATATTATGAATTCTTCCCTTATGTACAATAAGAGATGAATGACATTTAAAGGCTTTGCCACATGCTTTACATTTGTAAGGCTTCTCTCCAGGATGAATTCTCTGGTTTAAAGTGCAACCTGAAGGCCAAATAGAATCTTTACATTGATAAGGTTTCCCCCCCATATCGATTCTTTTGCATCTATTTAGTTTGAATATTTGATTGAACACTCTCCCACATGGATTCCATTTGTAAGCCTCCTCCCGAGTATGAATATTCTCCTTTTCATTGTCATTTGATGATTGCTGAAAAGACTGGACACACTGACTTCCTTTGTGTGTCTTCTCCACAATAGGAATAACCTGATGTATGTTCTGACTGAACATTTGATTAAAGACTTTTCCACTTTTACAATGGTCCTCTGCATGCTCACTTGTCCAATGATTAAGATATGTCTCTTGATTAAAATTTTTCCTATGTTCAATCCATTGATAACTGCTATCTCCTTTATGTGTACTCTGGTGATAATGGGAGACAGAAAGACCTTTAGTGACAGTTATAATTTCATTAGCTTGTTCCATTAGAACTATTTTGTGATACTCATTAAATTAAGACATTGTATAGAAAAAGTTTTCCTAATTTATTAAAATTGTAGACAATAGAAAACATTAATTGTCAGAAGGAGAATAAGTTAATCCTTGTTTAAAAGATTACCAAATTGCCCTAGCTGGTGTGGCTCAGTGTATAGAGCATCAGACTCTGGAATGAAGGGTCCTGGGTTCAATTCCAGTCAAGGGCAAAAGCATGGCTTGTGGGCTCGATTCCCAGTAAGGGGAATGCAGGAAGCAGCCTATCAATCATTCTCTCTATCCCTTTTCCCCTCCCTTCTCTCTGAAATTAATAAAATAGATTTTAAGATATTAATAAAAAAGAATTAGCCAAAACCAGTTTAGCTCAATGGATAGAGCGTCGGCTTGGGGCCTGAAGGGACCCGGGTTCGATTCCGGTCAAGGGCATGTACCTTGGTTGCGGGCATATGCCTAGTAGGGGGTGTGCAAGAGGCAGCTGATCGATGACTCTCTCTCATCGATGTTTCTAACTATCTTTCTCCCTTCCTCTCTGTACAAAATCAATAAAATATATTTTTTTAAAAATAAAAATAATAAATAAATAAATAAATAAATAAGAATAAAAGATTAACAAATTGCCCTGCATGCATGGTTCAGTGGTTGAGCTTCAACATATGACCAAGGAGATCACGATTCCATTCCCAATAAGGGCATAGAGCCCGGCTGCTGGATCAGCTCCCAGATGCAGGCGGCCACCAATTAATGATTTTCTCTCATCACTGATATTTTCCCCTCTCTCTCTTCAACTCCCTTACTCTCTGAAATCTATAAAAATATATCTTTATTTAAAAAAACAACAAATTGACAAATTAACCACATTATAATTTTATAGGTACATTATAAATCTATATATTTTAGAATGATTGACCAAAGTTAAATGCCACCCCAACTTTTAAACAATTCAAACGATTATTTACACTACAGACTAGGCAAATTCCTACTTTTTCCAGATTTCCTTTCCAAGAATGCATAACAGAAAAATTTGTTTTCAACCTTCATGTGCACAAATATTTTGATCTGCCAATGAAACTGTCTTTTAATTGGGAGGTTTCCCAAATACATAATACATCTGATATCTTTAGGTAAAGATAAATTTATTATGATAACTGTCCTAGAATAGTTTCTGTTTATATTCATATCCTCCTTTCTCATCCCACTCTTCCTCAAATGCCAAGGCTTTCATCAAGTGTACATTATCAAAGTGATACCATTTATATCTTACCAGTATTATTTCAGGGGATAAATCTTGTATTCTGGGAGTTGGCATAAAAGCCTCATTATCTTTAGATGGTTTAGCTGAAAGAAAACAAAGTTCCAGTTTTGAAAATCAGGTGAATATATTCTGAACTTACCAGCAACTATTAACTAAATGACATTTTGGAGAACTCCATGAGCAAGAGAAGAATTCTGAGAAAGCTCCAGATAGATACAATGAGAAAAACTGACATCGAAGAAGGAGAAAGAGTTGCTTATATTTGCCAATAATTGCTCAAATGCCCTGTGACACAATGCCAATATTATTAAAACACTCCCAATTACCAGTTTCTGAGAGAGAGAGAGAGACACAGAGAGAGACAGAGAAATAGAGAGAGAGAGGGAGAAAGAGAGAGAGAGAGAGAGACAGAGATATGAGGGAAGTGCATTTGTGCATCTTCTATTTGTGGTGTTCTATTAAAGAAACAGACATAACTTTGATTTCTCTTGTGGAACTTTAGAAAATAAAAAGAATAATCTGACCGGCATGGCTCAGTAGATAAGGATTTACCTATAAACCAGGAGGTCATAGTTTGATTACCTATTAGGGCACAATCCTGTGTTGTGGCTCCTTTCCCCAGAGTGTGTGTGTGTGTGTGTGTGTGTGAGTCTGTGTGTGTGTGTGTGTGTGTGAGTCTGTGTGTGTGTGTGTGTGTGTGTGTGTGTGTGTGTGTAAGAATCAATGATTCTCTCTCATCATGGATGTTTCTATCTCTCTCCCCATCACCTTCTCTGAAATAAAAATGTATTTAAAAAAAAAAAAAGGAATAAATAAATAAATAAATAAGAAATAAAATCTTAAATCTCTGCTTGGACACAATATTAAAGATAATGTGATATCACTTATGTGGGTACATAGGTAAAAATGGCAATCCATAGATTTTTTTGTATGCAACTGACACTATGAGTTTAAGGTACATTGTATAACCTTAGAATATTGTATGTAGTTCCTATGGTCACAAGTAAAATAGAGTAAATAAAAAGTGATATCTACTAAGAGGTGACAATTCTGTATTACAAACCACAACCTCTACATTTCTAAAAATATATATAGGTATATAATTAATTTCTCAAAATATACTATGTAAAACCACCTAATGAATTTACCTATTTTCCTGTAAGGTAACAAATGTTAATATAAAATAACAAATTAAGGGTGTATTTACATGAAAAACAGCATAATTGAAAATGAAATATTAACAGTTTAGATCCTAACAAGGTGCATGATTTGCATGCTGTAAAGCATAAAATATTACTGGCTGCCTTCTGCAGTGTGTCTCAGTGGTTAGAGTATGGGGCCACCCATGAAATGGTTGCAGGTTGGATCTGAACCCTATTTGGGATGTGTGAGCAAGCCAAGCATACAACATCTCTCTCTCATATCCATATTACTCTCTTTTTCAACCCCTCCCTCCCTTCTACTCTCTAAAACTCAATGGGAATAATATCACCCAATGAGCAGTGACAAAAGAAAACACACACACACACATGTGCGCACACACACACACACACACACACACACACACACACACTGCAGGCTTTAATTAAAGAAGAAATCACTAAGTTGGAAAACACATTCCTTGATCCTACTCTGAAATGCTAACAGAATCAGCTGTCATTAGTACCCAAAGTGACCTAAACATTCAAAGCAATCCCTTTCAAAGTCCCAGTGACACTCTTGCTGGAAATATTATAGAAAAGCTTCGTATAAAGTTAATGTGAATGTCACAGAACTCCATGTAACGAAGTGAATCGTGAAAAGAATGTGTGAAAATAAAAGAATGTATAATATTAAAACATACTTCAGCCGAAACTGGTTTGGCTCAGTGGATAGAGCGTTGGCCTGCAGACTTTAAAGGTCCCAGGTTCGATTCCGGTCAAGGGCATGTACCTTGGTTGCAGACACATTCCCAGTGTGGGGTGTGCAGGAGGCAGCAGACCAATGTTTCTCTCTCAGCAATGTTTCTGACTCTTTATCCCTCTCCCTTCCTCTCTGTAAAAAATCAATAAAACATATTTTTAAAAAAATATTTCAAATCTCATGTTACAAAACACTATAATATATCTCCAGCCATTTTGGCTCAGTGAATAGAGCACCAGTTTGTGAACTGAGGGTCCCGGGTTCAATTACTTTCAAAGGCACATGTCGAGGTTGCCAATTTGTTTCCCAATAGGGGACGTAAAGGAGGCAGCCGAGCAATGATTCTCTCTCATCACTGATGTTTCTAACTATCTTTCCTCTCCCTTCTCTCTGAAATTAAAAAATAAAATAAAATTAGAAAATAATAAATAAACTAACAAAAACTTATAATGCAGACATTAAAGCAGAGGGAAATAATAAAGCAAGGTAGAATAAAAGATCTACATAGAAATTCTCCTGGATAGTGTCTAAAGATCTTCAACATGGATGCCTAAACCATGTTGATAAAATAAGAAAAGGACATTGTCGCTTTACCCGAGCAGCTCAGTTATTTAGAGTCCTGATATCAAAACATTACTCAAGGCACATAAAAAACTCACCAATGAATGCATAATTAAGTGGAGAAATAAATGACTGACTCTCTCTCTGTTTCCCCTTCAGTTGCTCTCCTCTATAAAATCAATACAAAGAAAGTAAAGTAGTGTTGGCTGTCATTAAATAACAACTCAATAAATGAACTCTAAGTGGGATGACCTTAAATTGGAATGCTAACAATATAAGTTGTCATGAGTACCCAAGGTTGGCATAAACATTCAAAGCCGTCACTATCCTTGTTCCAATGACACTTTTCACAAAATTAGCAATCCTCATCTTAAAATTGAAATGAATGACACAGGACACCAGGGAACCAAAACAAACATGGGAGAGACAATATAATCTTAAAGGCATCATGCTTTGTGATTTAAAAAAATATTTCAAAACTGAAATTATCCAAAAATATCACTTACCCATTAAGGCACAAGTTAATAAAGGAGCACAGTAAGCCCTGGCCAGTGTGGCTCAGGATCAGAGCATCATCCTGTGCACTTAAGGGTGGTCGGTTCAATTCCCCTTAAAGGGCATATACCTCAGTTGCAAATTCCTACCCCACCTGGGTTTAGGCACCATCAGAATGGGGCCAGTTGATGTGTCTCTCTCACATCAATGTTTCCTGCTCTCTTCCCGTTCTTGCTCCTGCCCTTCCACTCTCTCTTAAAAGCAATGGAAAAAATGTCCTCATGTGAGGATTAGCAACTACAGAAAAGAAGCACTTTAGATTAAAGAAGCTGCTTACAACTTCTCCCCCATGAAGTAAAATAATCTTCTACAAGGTTACCTATATCATCAAAGAAGTAAAGCATATTCTCACAAATCTGACTAGTGTTGAGATACTTAGATGTCTACATGGGGAAGAATGAGTGAAGTTGGAGTATAATTAAACACCATATACAAATATTAAACCAAAATGGATAAAGATTGAAACACAAAGCTAATAATAGCTAAATCTATTAAAAGAAGTTATTGAAAACCTTTTCCTTTTCCTTTAAATATTAGTATATTTTATTGCTCTCAGAGAGGAAGGGAGAGGGAGAGAGAGAGATAAGGAGATTCATTGATTGACTGCTTCCTGTATGGCCCATACTGGGGATTGAGCCTGCACCTTGGTCATGTGCCCTTAACCTGAATCCAACCCGGGATCCTTCAGTCCACAGGTTGATACCCTATCCACTGAGCCAATCCAGCTAGGTCATATAGAACAGTTTCTATGACATTTGATTTTTTTATTATAGCACTGAATGGTAGATAACAAAATAAAAGTCAAAAGGCATTATACCCCATATAAATATAACTTCCATTAAAGCAAATTGCCAATTCAAAATACAAGGTGTAGCATGGGAAAATATTTCTATAAAGTGTATTATCTGATAAGTAGTTAATATCCAGAGCATATAATGACCTTTTAAAAGCAACATGAAAATAGTAACGCAACTATAAAAATATCCAAAGCTATATCGTTAACTAATCTATAAGATAGAAGGCAAGAATACACGATGGATAAAGACAGATTCTTTACCAAGTAGTGTGAAAACATGGAATCAATACATGCAAAGATACTAAAACTAGACCTTGTTCATAGGCCATGCACCAAAATGTACTCAGCATATGCTAACTAAAATATAAGACCTGAAACCATAAAAACACTGGAAGAAAGCATAATCAGTGAACTTGACCATCACCCGTAAAATATTCTGGTTTGGATATATCTTCCTAGGCATAACAAAGCAGCTAAAAAATAAAGAAGTGAGACTACACAAGAATAAGTTTGGTATACCAAAGAAACCACAAAATAACAACCACCAAAAAAGCCCAGCACTGTTACATCCTCAAAAAATAAAGATCCAAAATATGAGAGGAACTCACACAACTTAATACCAAAAAGACAAACAATAGGACTGAAAAACGAGCAGAGGACCTGAATACACATTTCCAAAACAAGACATAAAGATGTGCAATAGACATATTAAATCATGTTCAACTCATTCATCATCAGAGAAATGCAAATGGACACCACCATGAAATACCACCAAACACCTAACAGGATGTCTGTCATCCATAAATCAAAAAACAACAAGTATCACCAATGAAATGGAGAAATGAGAACATTCATACACTGTCAGCAAGATTATAAACACACTAGAGGCCCAGTGCATAAATTAGTGTACAGGTGGTGTCCCTTGACCAGGCCAACAATAGGGGCACATTGGGGCTGGCAGGCAAGGGGGATGGATCACATGAGGATAGGTAATCAAGGGCAGTTGGCTATGGAAGTGTACCGACCACCAGAGGGCAGATCCTGTGTAAGTGCCTGCCCCCTGGTGGTCAGTGCATCATCATAACAACTGGTCAACCTGTTTTTATATTATATATATAGATTCATGCAGCCAGCCACTCATAAAACATGACGGGTTTTCCAATATTTACAAACAAGCACCAGTTAACAAAGCAATTCCATTTCTGGCAATTTTTACAGAGAACATGAATTAAAAAAAGATATAATCAGTCATATATCCACTGCAGCACTATTTGCAATAGTGAAGATATTGAACTGAAAAAACAACTATTTTTATAATGATGCTCTACCATTTGAAATAAAATATTTCATTTATTTGACACATAAGATGAAAAATTTATATCTCAACTCACATCCTTTAAGATGTGACTCAGTATGTGTTTATTTCAGAAATGACACAAAAACTGCAAATATAACTTCCATGTTGTTGAATATAGAACTATATTAATTTTATACATTTCACATTTTTGAAAGTCAAATACATAACTAGGTTTGTATTTCAATCCATTGTATTAAAATGGAAACTGCAAAAGTATCAACTCAAATATTAAAGATGAAAACAAAAACAGCATCCTCAACAGGGAAAGAAAAAAAAAAAAGGCAGCCCCTGGCTGAAAAAATATATTTGTAAAGTTCAACATAGCCCAGCTGCCAGGGCTCAGCAACTGAGAGTCGACCTATGAACCAACATGTCAAGATATGATTCCTAGTCAGGGCACATGACAGTTGATCAATGATTCTCTCTGATCATTAATGTGTCTATATCTCTCTCCATCTCACCTTTTCTTTGAAATCAATAAAAAAAAAAAAAATCTACCTATTGTCTATTCGAAGTTTAACCTAGAAATCCTAAGTGATTGCTCATTATAACATGCAGTGACCACCAGGGGGCGACTAGTGAAGGTAGCAGGGCTCTGAAGGAGGGAGGGAAGAGGAGGCCAGGAGGCCAGGCCTAGGGACCCCACCCAGTATGCATTTTGTGCTAAAGTCCTCCAGGATATCTATATTAATAAAAATGTCAACATGCACAGGCAATTATGCAAAACCAACAAAGAAGCCAAGGCCGGTGTGGCTCAGTGGATAGAGCGTCGGCCTGCAGACTGAAGGGTCCTGGATTCGTTTCCGGTCAAGGGCATGTACCTTGATTGAGGACATATCCCAAGTAGGGGGTGTGCAGGAGGCAGCTGGTAGATGACTCTTTCTCATCGATGTTTCTAGCTCTCTATCTCTCTCCCTTCCTCTCTGTTAAAAAATCAAAAAATATATATTAAAAAGAAAAACAGACAAAGAAGTCTTCAAACTCCACATTGACCAAACAACCTGAAAAGGGCCAAACACATTAAGGCACAGCACTACAAAATATATGCTCTTAGCCGAAACCGGTTTGGCTCAGTGGATAGAGCATCGGCCTGCGGACTGAAAGGTCCCAGGTTCGATTCCAGTTAAGGGCATGTATGTTGGTTGCGGGCACATCCTCTGTAGAGGGTGTGCAAAAGGCAGCTGATCGATGATTCTCTCTCATCTATGTCTCGAACTCTCTATCCTTCTCTCTTCCTGTCTGTAAAAAATCAATAAAATGTATTAAAAAAAAAATATATATATATGTGTGTATATATATATATATATATATATACACACACTCATAGAAAATCAGTGTAACAAGATCTTGCACATCTTATGTCATTAAGGAAATGCACATTTATAACAATGAGAAGTAACAAACAGCAAAGCAAGAAACACTAAATCGCTACTGAACAGGTCGGAATCCAGAACACTGACCCCACCAAATGCCTTTGTGATGTGGAGCAACCGGAACCCCCAATCACTGCTGCTGAAAATGCCAAATGCTACAGCCCCTAGGGGAGATGCTCTGGAGGTTTTTATAAAACTAAATATACACTCAGTAATTGGGCTCCTGACTCTTAATGCAGCAAGTTAAGCCTTTTATCTACACAAAAGCCTACAAGGAGGCTGTTTATTCATAATTTCCAAAAATTGCAAGCAAGGAAAAGGTCAACAAGTGAATGGATAAATAAACTGAAGAACAAAAAATGAAGTATTACTACTACACAGAAATAATACAGCAAGTCATGAAAATTCATTATAGAAGCTTAGATACAGAGAAGAAAGTGAAAGAGCCCTCACCGGTTTGGCTCAGTGGATAGAGCATCAGCCTGCGAACTCAAGGGTCCCACGTTCGATTAAGGCTGAGGGCATGTACCTTGGTTGCAGGCACATACCCAGTAGTGAGTGTGCAGGAGGCAGATGATCGATGTTTTTCTCTCATCGATGTTTCTTACTCTCCCTCTCCCCTTCCTCTCTTTAAAAAAAATCAATAATATATATATATTTTTTTAAATAAAAAGAAGTGAAAGAATCCAATCTGTCTGCCCAGGTAGCCACTTGCTTAGAGGTCTGTACAAATATAACGAAGTTGTAGGTTTGATCTCTGGTCAGGGCACATACAAAAATTTAACTATTCATCAGTTGAAATTTCTATCTCTCTCTAATTCTCCCTTCCTCCCTAAATTCAATAAAATCTTTAAAAATATATAAAAGTAAATGGAGTGTGAATTTTGATAGAGGATTTCCAAATTGCAGTCCAGGTTGTCCTCTGGCCACAAATTATGGTAGAATATTACAATATTCTAGAAAATGACCTTCTAAAATATTATTTTCTGATAGTACCGGAATTAGTGTAGACAACATGTAAAGTGTGCAAACACTGAGTGCCTAATTCACATATATCACAAAGCATTTATTTTCTACCCCCAATTTGTTCCTCTTTTCAAACTGTATATTTTCATTGCTTTCAGACAAGAAGGGAGGAGAGATAGAAACATCAATGGTGAGAATCACTGATTAGTTGGTTCCCTCCTGCACACACCCTATTGGAGACAGAGTCAGCAACCAGGGAATTGGCCCTTGATCAGAATCTTTCATCTGCAGGCTGGCGCTAGATCCACTGAGCCCAACCAGCTAGGGCCCAGGAAGTCATCCTCACCTAAGGAGACCAGGTTCCTGTAGTTCTCCGACATCACATCCATGTACAGCTTCCGCTGAGCGGGGTCCAGGCATTCCCACTCTTCTTGAGAAAAATCTATGGCCACATCCCTGAAGGTCAATGGTCCCTGAAAGAAAAGACACACCAGCAGAGTTCATAACGTCACCCAACATGCGAACGGTGTTAAGAGAAGAGGTTCACCTGTACCTCTCATGTTCCTTAAACTAATAGTACAGTTACCTACCATTAGTACAGTTACTTACCTTTTGTACTAATCAAATGAACAAATTTCTTCTATTTGTCCTTATTTTCAGAGCTTTCTGAGCTATTCTGAGCAGTAAGATGTGATCTAGAGCTGATGAATGCTGTAGCTACTTAAACATAAAACTTTCATTTGGGCCGAAGCCGGTTTGGCTCAGTGGTAGAGCGTCAGCCTGCAGACTGAAAGGTCCCAGGTTCAATTCCGGTCAAGGGCATGTACATTGGTTGCAGGCATATCCCCGGTTGGGGTATGCAAGAGGCAACTGGTCAATGTTTCTCTCTCATCGACGTATATAGCTCTCTATCTCTCTCCCTTCCTCTGGGTAAAAAATTGATAAAATATATATTTTTTTAAAAACACCTTCATTTGGTTTCTTCAGTGATACCAGTAGTGATGTTCGACATGGCTGTCTTCTAAGTTTGATTTGTCACAAAAGGAATGTTTTGAGTAATTGAAAGTCACTAATTATAATAAAAGTAGGAATGCTTCCTGACCTGGGGAGGGTGGCAAAATGAAGGCAGACAAGGATTTGGGACAAAGGAGGGAGTTACAGCTTGGCCAGAGAAGCTGAGAGGTAGAGGGCAGACCTATGAACCAGGAGGGCAGGCTTAGATTCCTGGTCAGGGCACATGCCAAGTATCAGACTCCATACCCAGTGCAGGGTGGGGTAAGGAGACAGCTGAACCATGATTTTCTATCTCTCTCTCCTTCTCCTTTCCATGCTGAAATTAATAAAAATATATTTTAATGGAGAGAAAAAAAAAGATAAAACACACACAGAAATAAAGAAACAGCTGACACTGACTATGATGAATAAAGTAATGAATACGGAAAAACAACCTGCAAAGGAAAGAACATCGGAAATAGAGAAATGAATCACCAGATGGTAAAGGAAAAGCAAACACAGCCTCTGACATAGGACACATCTTTTACCTGAGAAGCAGCCATTTGGTCCTGGTCCTGATCAGGATCTGGGATGTTTCCTTAGGTGACACTGTGTTGAGGAGTCACAGAATGTGCCTTCAAAGAAGTCAGAACAGTCTCTTAATCAACTCACCTCACACTCACAGTCAGAAACAAGAAGAAGGCCACCCCTCCCGTCCTTGGACATAGGAAAGTTAGCAACAACGAGCTCCTAAATGGAGACTACACTGTGAGGTGTTTTATTCTGTCTTTATATGTCTCTCCTCCCAAAGACAACAGAAAAGAGAAGGTGAGTTGGTGTCCTGATGCCCCAAACCAAACAGAGCTCCCCCTGGAACAAACCCGGAAAAAAACCCTGCTCCCCACTCTCACAAAGACAACCTGCAGCCCTCCTGCTAATTCCTGGCCTCAGCTTCCAAGCACCTGGAGCAATTCAGTCACCAAGGATGCCCCACCCAGAGCAGCTTCCCAACCCTATGGGGGAAAGCACACCTGAGGGCATTTCTTCATTTACCTCAGGATGTTTGTAAATAATAAATGAAGTGTCAGAGATAGAAAAAGTAAATCCATGGAAGTAACACACACAACCCACAAAGCACCGCACACACCACAGCAACAAAACTAAGGCTTCTAACGTTCCTTGGAAATGCATCAAATGGTGACAGACACAGATACCTCCTCCTTGCCATCCCAGGAAATGAAAAGGGACCCATGAGCAACAGAGAAGTCTCTCCCTGTTGTGAGGTCGAACCCTGGGTTCAAAATAAGACCACCGGAGGCTGATTAATTAATTTTTAAAAAAGCAGGCAAGGATTTATTGAACTGGCCAGGACAGCCGCGGGAGGACCACACACAGGTGATCTCCACTGGACTGCCCCGTTTCAGGGGTAGGCAATTCTGTTTAAAGGTTTAAACCGCAAGAATTTTCCTTTTGTTCCTAAATCCTAAAGACTAAATTCTAAAGACTGGGGACAGCCCGGAGGTAGATTCCCAGTCACATCCGGCTGGACATTGGAATGTGGCCCTATCTTGCGATAGCGATAACACAGAAGCAGAGCTCAGCGGTTAGACTCTAAAGATTATCTACAGTTTCTATCCCCGAAGCTACCGAGTCAGTGGGAATCAATCTGGTCCTGGTCCCAGGGAAGGGAAAATTGCCTTAGCCTCCAGGCCTCCACCTGGAAGCTGAGGTAAGTACCCAGTGTTTTCATCAGACAGGAGCCAGACTTAGCAGGTTTAAAATTCAAACAGCAGTTTTTACCCAAGTATGGCTGCCACTATATTTCACTCCCCTCTGAGTGACTAAGGGTTGCAATTGGAAGCAAATTATTATAAAATTCCCATTCTTATAAACTGGAAATTTATCATTCTCATTCAATCTGTATAACTAAGACAATTCAGCTGTTAAATATAAAAAGACACAACTAGTAGTCAAGATTCAGTGGTGGCGCTT
Organism: Pipistrellus nathusii; assembly: GCA_963693515.1. Classification (NCBI taxonomy): domain Eukaryota; kingdom Metazoa; phylum Chordata; class Mammalia; order Chiroptera; family Vespertilionidae; genus Pipistrellus; species Pipistrellus nathusii. The sequence continues at coordinate 46,726,188 of OY882872.1, read as the reverse complement.
GGACCTATGAACCAGGAGGTCATGGATTCCGAGTCAGGGCATGTGGCCAGGTTGCAGGTTTGGTCCCTAGTGACCGGAGTGTAGGAGGCAGCTGATCAATGATTGATTCTACTCACTGATGTTTCTATCTCTCTTTCTCTCCATGCCTCCTGGAGATAAATAGTGTTATCTTTATACACACACACACACACACACACACACACACACACACGCACACGCACACACAGATATAAACACACAATGTATCACAACTAAGTCATCCACATCCCATCAGGTCACCACTTACCCAGATCAGGGTTCCCCTGCTCCCACTAACTACTATGTATTTCTGTCTATGGATCTGTCTCTGTCTCTGTCTCCCTGTCCCCTTTCTCTTCACTGTGTTCCTTTCCTGTGTCCCCCTCCCCTCCCTGCTCTTTCTCCCTTTTCTCTCTGTCCCTACACCTGGACCATGAACCTCCTGAAACCTATTTCCCTTCCTGTGCTCTCTCTCTTGGTCTCTCTGCTCCCATCTGCACACACGTCTGCGTCTTTCCCTCCCCACGCCCGTGTCCCCTCTGCTGCCTGTTACAGTCTTGAAATATAGTGGCAAGCATACTTTGGTAAAAACTGCCGTTTGAATTTTAACCCTTCTAGTTTGACTCCTGATTAAACACGGGGGGGGGGGGGGGGGGGGGGAGGAGCTATTTACCTTAGCTTTCAGGTGGAGACCTGGAGACTAAGGCAATTTTCCCTTGCCTGGGACCAAGACCACAGGAGATTAATTCCCACTAACTCAATAACCTTCAGAGATAGAAACTGTAGATAACCTCTGAGCTTTGCTTCTGTGTTATCAGCTATCGCAAGATAGGGCCACATTCCAATGTCCAGCAGGATGTGACTAGCAGTACCCAGCTGGCTGACACCAGTCTTTAGAATGTAGTCTTTAGGATTTAGAATTTAGAACAAAGGAAAATGCCTGTGGTTTGAACTGTTGCAGAGTTCCCCAGCGGTCGGACGGTGCAGGGGGAGAATTTGGAGAGCCTTGCTTTGTTCATGGCGCGATGGGCTTAGGGAGGATGAGTTCAAGTTCTGGGCAAGGTTACAAGCAGAACTTTCTTTTTTTTTTTTTTAATTAAAGAGCCAGCCCTATGTACACTTGGTGGTTATCTCGATACTGGCCTAGAAAACAACACAGTTCCATCCAATTAAAAGAAAAAAAAAATGCTCTTGGCATGGTATTGAGACTGTGTGCATATCTGGTCTCTGGCCTGCAAGGTCAGACAGCTAAGTTTATCTTCCTCATCCTTCAAACCTAAAGCAAACTAGAAAGCGACATTTTATCTGGGAAGAACAGCAGAAAGTTCCAAACAACAGTTTGTGGCAGAATGGGAGTTTTCCTTCTCAGAACCTTTAAAAAGAACTACCCGCCCCTAAAGCGAGGCAGCCGCAGTCATCTGGAGTCCACCTGCGTGCGGTGCTCTTGCAGCTGCCCCGGCCAGATATTTCAATAAATCTTTGTCTGCTTTTTTTAATTGTCAGCCTCCGGTGGCCTTATTTTGAACCCAGGGTTCGACCCCACAACAGTCCCCACAGCTGGCTGACTCCCTGCTGCTCCCCCATCCTCTGCGGCCCCCTCCCCGCCCCCCTCCTCCGCGGGTCTGTCCCTCCTCCCTCTCGGACCCCAGCCCGGCCCCAGCCCGGCCCCCGCCCCGCAGTCCCCGCTCCCACAGAGCCCTCCCTGGGGCAGGTCCCTCCTCCGGGGACACCGCGTCCCCCTGAGCCCACCCCCTGGCCCTGTGCCCCCGGCACTCAGACCTGACTAATGGGGCCCAGGAGGGCGGGCGCGGACCCCCAGGCCGGGCCATCCGGGCTCTTCGGGCGGGAAGCGCCGGGCGGGGAGGGCAAAGGGCGGGAACCACTGACCGGACCTCCAGCCCCGCGGGGGCCCCGGCGGCCCCGGGGACGGTTTTCGGCGGGAAAACCACGCGGCGGGCGGGCCCACAGCCACCGGCGGACAGACCGCGGGCCGGGCCTCAGTTTCCCCCACAGGAACGCGGCGCCTCCACTGCGCAGCCGCCGGGACGCGCACTCACCGCCGGGAGGGGCTCCGGGCGGGGCTCCCACACGGACCTCAGCGCCCGCGGCGCCCTCAGCCCTCCCTGCGGGGAGGGGCCGGGAGCAGCGGCTTTAAAGCACTGACACCTCCTCAGGGGCCGCCGCCCGCCCCTCCGCAGCCGCTTCCGGCTGCCGGGACTGCGCATGCGCCTCCCTGCGGGGGCGGGGCCCGAGCGGAGCGGCTCCGCGGTGGGGGCGGGGCCAGAGGGCGGGGGCGGGGCGGAGCCAGGGGCGGCCTGGGCCCTCCCCCTCCCACAGGGACAGCCCTTCCCGGGGGAGTTCCCGTCATTGTTGGGTTTGGCTGGGGGCGCGGCTGTGACAGGATTCACAAGGAGAGAAGGGACAGGAGCAGGGAGGGCGGTGATTTTGCTTCTTTAAAGGGAGGAGCGGGCCCGGTGCCCTCTGATGGCACACGGCTCCCCACAGAGAGGGGCTGTTCTTCTGTTAGGGAGCCAGCAAGTAAAGGCAGCTGCTGCGAAAGCTTAAAGAGGGGAGGAGGCCCTGGATGGTTTGGCTCAGTGGATAGAGCTTAGGCCTGCGGAATGAAGGGTCCCAGGTTCGATTCTGGTCAAGGGCATGTGCCTTGGATGCGGGCACATCCCCAGTAGGGGGTGTGCAGGAGGCAGCTGATCAGTGATTATCTCTCATCGATGTTTCTAGCTCTCTATTTCTCTCCCTGCCTCTCTGTAAAAAATCAATATAATATATTTTTAAAAATTATATATTATATATATAAAAAATTTTAAAAAATAATAAACTTTTATTAAAATATTAGGTTAAAAATACTTTATTATTTCTCATAAAACCAGGAGTCCCTCCATTGGAAATAAGCTTTTAGAAATGTCTGTGGAACATATGTACAGATGTGATCAGCTTGATGTAAACCCCACCACCACAATCTTCAGAATTTCCACAGAAAACAGAATAATGAATATTAGGTAGTTTATTTCAAGTTTTAAAATTATTTTGGGTTTAAATGGTGCCAGTAAACATTTGAAAGCTAGATTTCCTATGGTGAGATCACGTTGAGAAGAGGTGTCTATTCGCACATAGACTAGATCCTAGCAAGGAGGCTCTGGACTATCAGCAGGTTGGTCAGTAAGGATTGCTTAGTGGCCCCATCTGGATGCCCTGGTAGCTCTCTCTATACAAACCAGGAAATAAACTTCACAAATGCGAAGGAACCTAAGAAAAAAAACACACAAACTGATAGAAGAAATACCTTCACCTGATTTTATGAGCGCAGCTAAGGTTACAGAATAGAATTAGGGTGTTTCTGCCTCAAAAGTATTACTAACTGTAAACAAAATGGCAAGTTCAGAGATAGAACGAAGGCTAAAAGAGGTGTTTTAAAGGACATAATCAGTGTTAAAATGTGTCATTAATGTAATTTTTGAACAGTAACCATTTGTTATTCTCTGCATCGCCTTCTTACAAAAAACCTTGGTGTTCAGCTAGAGTCTCTCACTGAGCAGGTGACTGCTATAAAAATGGTTATAATTTGCCCTAACCGGTTTGGCTCAGTGGATAGAGCATCGGCCTACCGACTTGTGGGTCCCAGGTTCCATTCCGGTCAGGGGTATGTACCTTGGTTGCGGGCACTTCCGCAGTAGGAGCTGTGCAGGAGGCAGCTGCTCGATGTTTCTCTTTCATCGATATTTCAAACTATCTATCTCCCTTCCTCTCTGCAAAAAATCAATAAAATATATATATTTTTAAAACATTGTTATAATTTGTCCAAGACATAGAAGTCATATGTGAGCTAAATGTACGGAGCCTGAGATAAAAACATAGGGTTAAATCTTCATGACTTGGAATTTTAACAGAGTTTGAGATATGACACCAACACAAAAACAGAGAAAGGTCAAAGAAATTAACTCATCATCAAAATGTATGCTCTTGCCCTAGCCGATTTGGCTTGGTGGATAGAGTGTTACCCTGTGGACTAAAGGGCAAAGGCCCAGATTGTGGGCTTGATCCCCATGAGGGGCATATGCAGGAGGCATCCAATCAATGATTCTCTATCATCATTGATATTTTGATCTTGATCTCTCTCTTCCTCTCTGAAATTTATATATATGTATATGTAAACACACACACACACACACACACACACACACACACATCTAGGTATAGATAGATATATAGATATAGATAGTATGCTCTATGCAGATTCTAGCACCACAGGGAAAATACAGACTATCTGATGATAAAAAGTGATTGTAAGTCACACATCTTTTTTTTTTTCTTAATATATATTTTATTGATTTTTTACAGAGAGGAAAGAAGGATAGAGAGTTAGAAACATCCATCAGCTGCCTCCTGCACACCCCCTACTGGGGATGTGCCAGAAACCAAGGTACATGCCCTTGACCGGAATCGAACCTGGGACCCTTCAGTCCCCAAGCCGACGCTCTATCCACTGAGCCACACCGGTCTCGGCGGGTCAGCTAACTCTGAGCACTGTTACCCTCATGCCTAAATGTCCACCGTCCTGGATTAGAGCTCTCACCAGAGCAACAGTCTCTGCAGAGTAGTTCCTTTGGGGCTGAAAGGTAGAGATGAACTTTTCCACAACCCTTTACTTTCTTTTTCTTTTTTAATATTTTATTGAGTTTTTACAATCAATAATTTTACAGAGAGGAGGGGAGAGGAATAGTTAGAAACATTGATGAAAGAGAAATATCGATCAGCTGCCTCTTGCACACACCCCAGAGGCCATGTGCCCACAACCGAGGTACATGCCCTTGACCGAAATCGAACCTGGGACCTTTCATTCCACAGGCCGACGCCCTAGCCTCTGAGCCAAACCGGTTTCGGCCCAACCCTTCACTTTCATGATTTGTCTTTTAATCTGAAGTGTGTCTTATGTAGATTGCATATGTTGAGGGTCTTATTCAGCTGCCCTGTATCTTCTGGTTGAAACAGTGAACCCATTTATATTGTGAGTGAATATTTACAGGTAAATAGTCATGGGCATTTTAAAAATTAATCAGTACAGTCATTGTAGGGAACTTTAACTTCCAAATCACATCAATGGATAGAATTTGCCAAACAAATAAATAAGGAAAAAGTGGTCTTACGTGACATAACAGGAAAAATAAATTTTATATGTTTAATGCTGTGATTATGGCCGAAACCAGTGTGGCTCAATGGATAGAGCATCAGCCTGCGGACTGAAAGGTCCCGGGTTCGATTCCGGTCAAGGGCATGTACCTTGGTTGCGGGCACATCCCTGGTGTGGAGTGTGCGGGAGGCAGCTGGTAGATGTCTCTCTCTCATCGATGTTTCTAACTCTCTATCTCTCTCCTCTCCCTTCTTCTCTGTAAAAACTCAATAAAATATACTTAAAAAAATAAAACTATATATTTAAAAATAAATAAAAATAAATAAAAATAAATAAAGCTGTGATCAGAGTGTCACTGAGGAAAACTAGTGTCCTGCAACATTTTTTTTGAAAAAGCAACACTTGACTAATTAGTCAGTAGCAAAGACTATATAACCCATAGATTGCCAAAGAAAATAAGTGACAACAGCCAATACAGTAATAGATGTCTGATATACATGAATAAACATACTTTTTCATAAGATTGGCAATATATGTGTGTGTATATATATATTATTTAGGTGTACCACTGAATTTCCTAATTAGTTCATGTTTGCCATGAGATTAAAAAAAAAAAAAAAAAAAAAAAGAAAAGAAATCTCTGATTTAGAGCTTTTCACCACAAAGCAGAATATGAATTCTGGAGAAACTCAACACAGAATGTCCTCTAACCCAAGGGGCAGTGTCTGCTTCATGTCTTTTTCTAATGGCCACGGGGGGGGGGGGGGGGGGGGGCGGGAGATCTTAAGTGTATTTTGTCCAACACAACTCTTCAACATTCCTCACTACAGCACCAGAAAAATGGAACCATTGTCTAGATGCGACTGAATTCTATGAATGATCCGGATCCCATAGTCTGTCCTGTAACAGAACAAATTCATAAAGCCTGTGTTCCAGATCTGTCCCAGTTACAAATCATCAGCACATACATATACATGTGAATGCTCTAAGGGTATGTCAGAAAGTAGAATATTGAACATCTTGCTCTGTAATGATTTGGTCATTCTTTTGGGTGGCATGTGCATAGGAACTGATGTTTACCACCTCATACAAATTCAGCCCTGGACAATGAAGAATAAATGTGCGGCTTCCTCATTTTAATCTCTGCTTACCTGCTGTCCCTGGAACTTGCACTGATGGCTTGGCAAACACTCCAGAAACAACTAATGCCACTGGACATACCTACGCTCAGGTGGTGAATATACAAAAGAATTTTGCATCCAAAATAATTAAAGGTTACAACTGCAAAGCTGCATGGTTCTGGGGTTCCTCTAGAAAGAATGACCAACATTAGGCTACATTCAAGAAAGTGAGAATAGATTCCCTCACATCATTGATATTTCTCTCTCTCTTCCTCTCTGGGGTATGGCTAACAGATGTTTTTCTTTCCTTCTACTTTCCTCTACAAAATCAATAAAAATATGTATTAAAAGAGTGAGTATAAAACCTGTTTAACATGGCTTAATTCCATCCCAATAAAGAAGTTAATGAGATAACAATGAGAAATTAAGTTTTCCAATGAAAATCAGTACAAGAAAAATCACTCCAATTACAAAGTACACAGATGCCTATTTGTGGCATTCCAAAACTTCATATTCATATTAAAAACTATAGGTGTCAGCATGAACCCACATGGTGGCCTACATACTTCTTGAAAATAGACAAAAATATTCACCAAATTCTGATGTCAGTCATTGAATTATGAATTCCAAACTACTGAGTGGAAATTACAAGGGCTTGAAAGGATGATGTGGGACAGGAAGATCTTTACATGCTGTAGTCATAGCACTGCAAAAAGAATGGCAGAGAAACATCAGTTTCTGGTCAGTTTGGCTCACTGCATGGACCGTCAGCATGTGGACTGAAGGGTCTCAGGTTCGATTCTGGTCCAGGGCACATGCCTTGGTTGCAGGCACCATCCACAGTAGGAGGCTTGTAGGAAGCAGCCAATTAGTGATGCCCTGTCATCATGGATATTTCTATTTCTCCTCTTTTCTCAAATCAATATATATATATATATATATATATATATATATAAGAATGGGAGCCTAGAAAATAAAGTGAAAACCCAAAGAGGAACAGGAAATGGAAAATGAAAGAAATAGAATTAATTTTTCTGAGTTCACTCAGCAATATAACCTGGGAACCGTGTCCTCTCTCCACATGCAGAGTTCATGCCAATTCTGCATCCTGGGTATTGCAATATCACTGGTATTGCAATATTCCTCTTAACTATGGAAAATCTATTCCACAGACAACACTGTTCTGAGCGTAGTTCTGATCACCTAAATGTGACAACCACAAACTGACATATCCTCAAAAAGTTTTCAGCTGAACACATTGGCACAGAAAAGGAAGTAACTTTGATGACATCATTTACAAAAGTTGAGAACTATTTTTCAAAATTAATTTAATAGGATTATTCCCTAATAAGAGAAAATAATGTGCCCTACAAGTAGACCATATTCCATGGGAAATTCTACACAATTCCATATTATATACAACAGCTCACAAATCTTTAAGACAGAAACAATCAGTTTACTCACACACACACCAGGAATAAAACATAGCAGCATCAAGTGACATGGAATTACAATCACATTAATATTTCCTTTTCAAAAGACTTCGAGTGATTTCAATATAAATGAGATAACACTAAATAACTGTATATATGGAAACATCAATTCTTTTTGTATTTTCAAACAAATATTACCTAACTACATTTAATGTATGGAGTACACTCTATAATGCTTGACTTAGAGAGCAATACCTGAAAGGCATTTGGCTATCTATCTAGTGTGAATTCAGTGATTCTTTGAAATTCATAATTAATTACATACTTGGATCATGTTTTTACATCATTAAAGTCTCTATAAGGAATAAACTCCTTAAAGTTTTGTAAACTGTATATTTAGAACAAAAGTCTCTCTTCCTATATCATGAATGTGGAATTTCAACCCAATTAGAATTCCTCATATGATTGGGGCTGTGGGTCCAACTGTATGATTTCCCACATTCTTCAGATTTAAGCTTTCCCTTTAGAATAAATTCCAATGTGAGGAATAAGATACAGATGCTGATTATAGACTTTAGGACAATGTTTATATTTCTACTAGAGGTCTGATGCATGAAGATTCATGCAAGAATGGGCCCTCCTTCCTCTGGCTGCTGGTGTCCCCTTACACGCTTCCCAGAGGCCCGGAGCTGTGTATGCAAATTATCCAGCCATCTTTGTTGTATTAATTTGCATCCAAACTCCTTGTTGGCTGGTGGGGTGGGGTTCACGAAGGTATGGTAAATTAGCATCTAATTCTTTTATTAGTGTAGATTAATACACTATGTATTATATGTCCGATAAGGTTTGCATACTGAGTAAGCTTTGTCACATTCTTTGTACCTGTGAGACATTGATCCAGTAATAATTACCACTTGTGGTATTAGATATAAATGAGGATATCCATTTGACATATGCCTCATAATTGTAAGACCTCATTTTATCATTTTCAATGATGTTTCAATCATGGACAAATCTGTAGATGAGAACTTTTTATTATTGCAGTTTCATTAGAAAGATTCCTAAAATGGTAAGATTCCCTGCAGGTTAACAACTTTCTCACATCTTCTACAGTGTAAGGTTTCCCTGCACCTTTAAAACCTTTGATGTGCAGTAAATTTTGTTGTGTGTAACGACTCCAACACATTCTCTACATTTCTACTGTCTCTTTCTGTTATGAAATCTCTCAGGTACAGTCCTATGTGAATGGCTTTTAAAGGCTATTTTACATTTTTTACATTCATAAGGCTTCTTTCAGGTATGAATTCTGTGATGTTCAGTAAGTTCTCATGGCTGATCAAGGACTTATGAACTATGCACATATATAAGACTTCTCTCAAGTATGAACTCTCTGCTGCCTAGTGCAGGAGGCACACTGAATAAAAGCTTTGTTACACTTTTCACATGTTCTAAGGCTGCTCTCCGATATGAACTCTCTGATGCATAATAAGGTCTGAGGATCTAACAAAGGATTTGCCACATTCTCTACATTGATAAGGCTTTTCTCTGGTATGAACTCTCTGATGATAAGTAAGGGATGAGGAGGTAGCAAGGGCTTTGCCACATACTCTACATATATAAGACTTCTCTCCTGTATGAAATATCTGATGTGCTATGAAGTGTGAGGACCTGCTAAAGGCTTTCCCACATTCTCTACATTCATATGGTTTCTCTCCAGTGTGAATTTTCTGATGATCAGTAAGAGATGAGAAGTGGCTAAAGGCTTTGCCACATTCTCTACATATATAAGGCTTCTCTCCAGTATGAACTCTCTGATGTCGCCTAAGCTTTGTGGACTCACTGAAAGCTTTGCCACATTCTCTACATTTATAAGGCTTCTCTCCCGTGTGAACTCTGTGATGACTAGTAAGGGATGAGGAGGTAGCAAAAGATTTGCCACATTCTCTACATTTATAAGGCTTCTCTCCTGTGTGAATTCTCTGATGATAAGTAAGAGATGAGGAGGTAGCAAGGGCTTTCCCACATTTGCTACATTTATAAGGCTTCTCTCCTGTGTGAATTCTCTGATGTGTAACAAAGTTTGAGGACCTGCTGAAGGCTTTTCCACATTCTCTACATTTATAGGGCTTCTCACCTGTGTGAACTCTCTGATGATAAGAAAGTGATGAGGAATGCCTGAAGGCTTTCCCACATTCTCTACATGTGTAAGGCTTCTCTCCAGAATGAACTCTCTGATGTGTAATAAGGTTAGAGAGCTGGCTAAAAACTTTGCCACATTCTCTACATTTAAAAGGCTTCTCTCCAGTATGTACTCTCTGATGTTGATTAAGTGTTGAAGATTCACTGAACATTTTGCCACATTCTCTACATCTATAAGGCTTCTCTCCAGTATGAATTCTCAGATGAATACTAAGGGTTGAGGGCCAAGTAAAGGCTTTGTCACATTCTGAACATTTATAAGACTTTTCTCCTGTATGTTTTCTATGTTGTTGAGTATGCCCTGGGGATTGACTAAAGCCTTTTCCAGTTTCTTGGAGTTTAAAAAATTTTGCAACAGTATGAATTCTTCCCTTATGTACAATAAGAGATGAATGACATTTAAAGGCTTTGCCACATGCTTTACATTTGTAAGGCTTCTCTCCAGGATGAATTCTGTGGTTTAAAGTGCAACCTGAAGGCCAAATAGAATCTTTACATTGATAAGATTTTCCCCCCTTATCGATTCTTTTGCATCTATTTAGTTTGAATATTTGATTGAACACTCTCCCACATGGATTCCATTTGTAAGCTTCCTCCCGAGTATGAATATTCTCCTTTTCATTGTCATTTGATGATTGCTGAAAAGACTGGACACACTGACTTCCTTTGTGTGTCTTCACAATAGGAATAACCTGATGTATGTTCTGACTAAACATTTGATTAAAGACTTTTCCACTTTTACAATGGTCCTCTACAAGCTCACTTGTCCAATGACTTAGATATGTCTCTTGATTAAAGTTTTTCCAATGTTCAATCCATTGATAACTTCTATCTCCTTTATGTGTACTCTGGTGATAATGGGAGACAGAAAGACCTTTAGTGACAGTTATAATTTTATTAGCATGTTCCATTAGAACCATTTTGTGATACTCATTAAACCAAGATGATTGTATAGAAAAAGCTTTCCTAATTTATTAAAATTGTAGACAATAAATAAAAACATTGTCTCAGGGAGAATAAATTAATCCTTGTTAAAAAGATTACCGAATTGCCCTTGCTGGTGATCGTCAGACTCTGGAATGAAGGGTCCTGGGTTCAATTCCAGTCAAGAGCACAAGCATGGGTTGTGGGCTCGATTCCCAGTAAGGGGCATTCAGGAAGCAACCTATCAATCATTCTCTCTTATGACTGATGGTTCTCTCTATCCCTTTTCCCCTCCCTTCTCTCTGAAATTAATAAAATATATTCTAAGATATTAATAAAAAAGAATTAATAAGAGATTAACAAATTGCCCTTCATGCATGGTTCAGTGGTTGAGCTTCAACATATGAACAAGGAGATCACGATTCATTCCCAATAAGGGCATATAGCTGGATGCTGGATCAGCTCCCAGATGCAGGAGGCCACCAATTAATGATTTTCTCTCATCACTGATGTTTTCCTCTCTCTCTCTTCAACTCCCTTACTCTCTGAAATCTATAAACATATATTTTTAGTTAAAAAACCATAACTAATTGACAAATTAACCACATTATAATTTTATAGGTACATTATAAATCTATATATTTTAGAACAATTGACCAAAGTTAAATCCTACCCTGTTTCAAACAATTCAAACGATTATTTACACTACAGACAATGCAAATTCCTAGTTTTTCCAGATTTCTATTCCAAGAATGCATAACAGAAAAATGTTTTCAACCTTAATGTGCACAAACATTCTGATCTGCCAATGAAACTGACTTTTAATTGGGAGATTTCACAAATACATAATACACCTGACATCTTTAGGTAAAAATAAATTTATTATAACTGTCCCAGAATAATTTTTGTTTATATTCATATCCTCCTTTCTCATCACACTCTTCCTCAAATTCCAAGGCTTTCATTAAGTGTACATTATCAAAGTGATACCTTTTATATCTTACCAGTATTATTTCAGGGGATAAATCTTGTATTCTGGGCACAAAAGCCTCATTATCTTTAGATGGTTTAGCTGAAAGAAAACAAACTTTCAGTTTTGACAATCAGGTTAGTATATTCTGAACTTACTAGCAACTATTAACTAAATGACATTTTGGAGTACTCCATGAGAAAGTGAAAAATTCAGAAAAAGCTCCAGATAGATACAATGAGAAAAATTGACACTGAATAGTTATTTGCTAATAACTGCTCAAACGCCCTGGCACAAAATAGCAATATTATTAAAACACTCCCAATTCCCAATTTCTGAGAGAGAGGGAGAAAGAGAGAGAGAGAGTGAGAGAGAGACAGAGATATGAGGGAAGTGCATTTGTGCATCTTCTATTTGTGGTATTCTATTAAAGAAACACGTATCACTTTGATTTCTCTTGTGGAACTTTAGAAAATGAAAAGAATAGTCTGACTGGCGTGGCTCAGTGGATAAGGATTTACCTATCAACCAAGAGGTCACAGTTGATTACCGATTAGGGCACAATCCTGTGTTTTGGGTCCTTTCCCCCGTGTGTGTGTGTGTGTGTGTGTGTGTGTGTGTGTGTGTGTGTTGGGGGGAATCAATGAATCTCTCTCATCATGGATGTTTCCATCTCTCTCTCCTCATCACTTTCTCTGAAATAAAAATTTCGAAAAAAATTTAAAAAATATATAAAAGAAATAAAATCTTAAATCTCTGCTTGGACACAACATTAAAAATGTGATATCCACTTATGTGGTTACAAGGTAAAAATGGTAATCCATAGATTTTTTTTGTATGCAACTGACATTATGAATTTAAGGTACATTGTTATAACCTTAAGATATATTTTTAAAAAAATATATTTTATTGATTTTTCAGAGAGGGATAGAGAGTTAGAAACATCGATGAGAATCATTGATCAGCTGCCTCTTGCACACCCTCCACTGAGGATGTGCCCGCAACCAAGGTACATGCCCTTGCCCGGAATCAAACCCGAGACCTTTCAATCCGCAGGCCAACGCTCTATTCACTGAGCCAAACCGGTCACGGCATAAGCTTTAGATATTTTAGGTAGCTCCCATGGTCACAAATAAAATAGAAAATAAATAAGATGATATCTACTAAGAGGTGACAGAATTCTGTATTACAAATCACAACCTCTACATTTCTAAAAATATACATATAGGTACATAATTAATTTCTCAAAATATACTATGTAAAACCACCCAATGAATTTACCTATTTTCAAATGTCAATACAAAGTAACAAATGTCAACACAAAATAACAAATTAAGGGTGTATTTACATGAAAAACAGCATAATTGAAAATGAAATATTAACAGTTTACATCCTAAGAAGGTGCATCATTTGCATGCTGTAAAGCATAAAATATTACTGGCTGCCCTCTGCAGTGTGTCTCAGTAATTAGAGTATGGGGCCACCTATGAAATGGTTGCAGGTTGGATCTGAACCCCATTTGGGATGTGTGAGCAAGCCAACCATACAACATCTCTCTCTCACATCCATATTTCTCTCTTTTTCAACCCCTTCCTCCCTTCTGCCTACTCAAAAACTCAATGGGAATATATCATCCAATGAGCAGTGACAAAAGGAAACACACACACACACACCCACTCTGCAGGCTCTAATTAAAGAGAAAATTAGTAAGTTGGAAAACACATTCCATGATCCTACTCTAAAATACTAACAGAATCAGCTGTCATTAGTACCCAAAGTGAGCTAAACATTCAAAGCAATCCCTATCAAAGTCCCAGTGACACACTTGCTGGAAATAGAAAAGCTCATTATAAACTTAATGTGAATGTCACAGAACTTCATGTAATGAAGGAAATCATGAAAAGAATGTATGAAATTAAAGGTTTCAGGCTTCCTGATATTAAAATATACTTCAGCCAAAACTGGTTTGGCTGAGTGGATAGAGCATTGGCCTGTGAAAAATCAATAAAATATTTTTTTTTAAATTAAAAAAAAATATATATATATATAAACACACACACACACACACACACACACGATCATAGAAAATCAGTGTAACAAGATCTTGCAAGTCTTTTGTCATTAAGGAAATGCACATTATACCAATGAGAAGTAACAAATAGCAAAGCAAGAAACACTAAATCATCACTGAACAGGTCAGAATTCAGAAGACTGACCCCACCAAATGCTTTTGTGATGTGGAGCAACCGGAACCCCCAGTAACAGCTGTTGAAAATGCCAAATGCTACAGCCCCTAGGGGAGATGCTCTGGAGGTTTTTATAAAACTAAATATACACTCAGTAATTGGCCTCCTGACTCTTTTTTTTTTTTTTTTTTTTTTTTTTTTAAGTGACAGTGATAGCTGTTGGTAGTTGGTGTTTTATTTTTTTATTTTTTATTTTTTTTAAAAGGGGTTCAGTGACACTTTTTTTTTTTTTTAAATATATATTATTGATTTTGTACAGAGAGGAAGGAAGAGAGATAGAGTTAGAAACATCAATAAGAGAGAGTAATCCATCAGCTGCCTCTTGCACACCCCCTACTGGGGATGTGCCTGCAACCAAGGTACATGCCCTTGACCGGAATCGAACCTGGGTTCCTTTAGTCCCCAAGCCGACGCTCTATCCATTGAGACAAACCGGTCCCGGCTGGTGTTTTATTTTTATTTTTAATATATTTTTATTGATGTTTTACAGAGAGGAAGGGAGAGAGATAGCCAGAAACATCAATGAGAGAGAAACATCGACCAGCTGCCTCTTGCACACCCCCCACCAGGGATGTGCCCGCAACCAATGTACATGCCCCTGACCGGAATCGAACCCAGGACCCCTCAGTCCGCAGACCAACGCTCTACCACTGAGCCAAACCGGTTTCGGCATGGGCTCCTGACTCTTAATGCAGCCAGTTAAGCCTTTTATCTACACAAAAGCCTATAAGGAGGATGTTTATACATAATTTCCAAAAATTGAAAGCAAGAAAAAGGTCAACAAGTGAATGGATAAATAAACTGAAGAACAAAAAATGAAGTATTACTACTACACAGAAATAATACAGCAATTCATGAAAATTCATTATAGAAGCTTAGATACAGAGAAGAAAGTGAAAGAGCCCTCACCGGTTTGGCCCAGTGGATAGAGCATCAGCCTGCGAACTCAAGGGTCCCACGTTCGATTAAGGCTGAGGGCATGTACCTTGGTTGCAGGCACATACCCATTAGTGAGTGTACAGCAGGCAGCTGATAAGATGTTTTTCTCTCATCGACGTTTCTTACTCTCCTTCTCCCCTTCTTCTCTTTAAAAAAAAATCAATAATATATATATTTTTTTAAATAAAAAGAAGTAAGTGAAAGAATCCAATCTGTCTGCCCAGGTAGCCACTTGCTTAGAGGTCTGTACATATATAACGAAGTTGTAGGTTTGATCTCTGGTCAGAGCACATACAAAAATTCAGTTGAAATTTCTCTCTCTCTCTAATTCTCCCTTCCTCCCTAAATTCAATAACATCTTTAAAAAATATAAAAATAAAAGTAAATGGAGTGTGAATTTTGATAGAGGATTTCCAAATTGCAGTCCAGGTTGTCCTCTGGCCACAAATTATGGTAGAATATTACAATATTCTAGAAAATGACGTTCTAAAATATCATTTTCTGATAGTACCTGAATTAGTGTAGACAACATGTAAAGTGTGCAAACACTGAGTGCCTAATTCACATATATCACAAAGCATTTCTTTTCTACCCCCAATTTGTTCCTCTTTCAAACTGTATATTTTCATGGCTTTCAGACAAGATGGGAGAAGAAGCAAGAGATAGAAACATCAATGGTGAGAATCACTGATTAGTTGGTTCCCTCCTGCACACATCCTATTGGAGACAGAGTCAGCAACCAGGGAATTGGCCCTTGATCAGAATCGACCTGGGATCTTTCAGTCTGCAGGCTGGCGCTAGATCCACTGAGCCCAACCAGCTAGGGCCCAAGAAGTCATCCTCACCTAAGGAGAGCAGGTTCCTGTAGTTCTCCGACATCACATCCATGTACAGCTTCCGCTGAGCGGGGTCCAGGCATTCCCACTCTTCTTGAGAAAAATCTATGGCCACATCCCCGAAAGTCAACTGACCCTGAAAAAAGACACACCAGCAGAGTTCATAACGTCACCCAACATGCGAACGGTGTTAAGAGAAGAGGTTTGGACCTAAATTATCCAGTGAGAATACTTTGCTCCAGTAACAATCTCTGTGTTTTGTGACATATGAGGGTGACCCGTGTCCGCAAACCCACAGTACAGATTTTACTTTACAGGAAAATAAACTTTAAAATTAAGGCATGGCCCTTGTGGGTCAGGCTCAGCAGACAGAGTGGCGGACTGCAGACTGAAGAGTCACGGATTCGATTCTGATCAAGGGCACATGCCAAGGGTTGTGGGCTGGATGCCCAGTAGGGGTTGTGAAGGAGGCAGCCGATCAAGGATACTCTCTCATCATTTTTTCTTTTCGTTCTCTCACTCCCTGCCTCTCTGAAATCAATAAAAATATATTGATTTCAGAAATAAATACATTAAAAAACATTAAAGGCATGGAAACAGCCATATGGATTTCAGAGTGCTGCATTTGCCTTGTTCAGAGTCAGTGGTATATATTTCCCAGTTGGCATTGTCATGCTGCGTTGAAAGTATATGGTCTTTGTCGCACGTGTGAAGCAGACCACGACAAAATGAGTTTTTGTAAACCTACTGATCCAGGTTCTGACATGGGGCCTGTGTTTTCACATGTGTAACAAGTTCACATTTTACTTGTGATGCCAATGTTTCTGCATCAGGCGCCACACTTCTGATCACAGAGAAAAAGAAAACACAAGGAACAATTCACACAGCACTTTGAATTAAAAGGGTTTGCTAATGGAATACAGTTCTCATGAAATAGGACACACAGGAACCACAATTCTAGTTGGAAATTTACTATGAGCAATCTTAGAAAAAGATTCTTCTGCCTTGTCCACCTAGTTTGGCTCAGTGGTTGAGCATGACCCATGCACCAAGAGGTAACAGATTCAATTCTTGGTGTAGGCACACAACCAAGTTGTGGGCTCAATCCCCAGTGTGGGGTGTGCAAGAGGCAGCCGATCAATGATTCTCTCTCATCAATGACGTTTCTATCTATCTCTACCTCTCCCTTCCTCTCTGAAATCTATAAAAATATACTTGGGGGGGAAAAAGTTGAAATATTAACAGTTTAAGCAGAGACGCACATTTTACAACTATGAAATCAACATGGTTTAGTGATTTTCTAAATCTCATGAATCTATTTGTGTATATTCCCCTGTGTGTTTTATAAACACAATAAGCAGAGAAACATAAGGATAGAAAACAAGTTAAACCTGCTTCCTTTTTGTGATTGTAAATCCGTACCTGGAGAGATTTTTTTTTTATAGACTTTTAAAGAGCAGAAGTCATAGAGGTAGAGGCACAATAAGAACGAGGGAGGGAGGAGGGAAGAAGGAAGAATAGAGACAGAGATAGGTGAAACAGACACAGAGACACATGGATTGGCTGCCTACCACAGGTTCCCAGGAGCTACTTGCCCTAGACCAGAAATCAAACCCTCTACGACTGATCCATAACAGCCTGTGGAAACCAATTTTCTTATGAGTACATTTCTTTCAAAATTTTTATGTATCATTAGTGGAGAACTATGTTGTACAAATTTAATGAAACTGAAGATATATTAATAATGTCATTCTTAGAAACTTCTTAGAACCGAAACCGGTTTGGCTCAGTGGATAGAGGGTCGGCCTGCAGACTGAAAGTCCAAGGTTCGATTCCAGTCAAGGGCATGAACCATGGCTGCGGGCACATCCCCGGTAGGGGGTGTGCAAGAGGCAGATGATCGATGATTCTCTCTCATCGATGTTTCTAATCCTCTATCCCTCTCTCTTCCTCTCTGTAAAAAATCAATAAAATATATTTTAAAAAAAAACAAAAAGAAACATCAATGAGAGAGAATCATCGATTAGCTGCCTCTTGCACATCCCCTACTGGGGATGTGCCTGCAACCAAGGTACATGCCCTTGATTGGAACTGAACCTGGGACCTTTTACTCCGCAGGTCGACGTTCTGTCCACTGAGCCAAACGGGTTTCAGCTCATCGATATTTCTAAGTCTATCCATCTCTCTTTCTCTTTGTACAAAATCAATAAAATATATTTTTAAAAAAAGAAAAAAAGAAACTTCCTAGAGAATACAAAAAGTGATCATGCATGATCATGCAAGCTATGTCCATGATGGGAGCATAGAGTATTAAGTAAAATGTAAAGAATCAAGGCCTAATTAGTTAAAGGTCCCATGCAAAAGCCAATGATCTGTAGGAAATAAAAGTAAGTCCTACATTTTCCAAAGGAAATACAAAATAAGAAGAGGGACATTTCCAGATGGGAAGTGATGGTCTTTGCAAATTTTTCATTAAATCGCTACTATACCCTTATTGCTGAGAAAAGGAGAATATTAATTCTATAGTGACGGGAACTCTTCTGACAAGTGAACACCAGGTGGGCTGAGAAAATGGGCATCATATAACTGAAGCACAACAGAAAGTCAGGTCCTCACTGCTGTGATATTATTTTTATTTTTATTTTTTTTATATTTTATTGATTTTTTACAGAGAGGAAGTGAGAGGGATAGAGAGTTAGAAACATCTATGAGAGAGAATCATCGATCAGCTGTCTCCTGCACATCCACTGGGGATATGCCCACAACCAAGGTACGTGCCCGTCATTGGAATCGAACCTGGGACCTTTCAGTCTGCAGGCCACCCCATTATCCACTGAGCCAAACCAGTTTCAGCCACTGCTGTGATATTACTGCCAAAAGTATATCAATAAATAATTATGTGAAATTACAATTAAACATTAATTTTTGAAAGTGTCAATCCAACTTTACCTCTCATGTTCCTTAAACTAATAGTACAGTTACCTACCAAGGCTTTTGTACTAATCTAATGAATAAATTTCTTCTATTTGCCCCTATTTTCAGAGCTTTCTGAGCTATTCTGAGCAGTAAGATGTGATCTAGAGCTGATGAATGCTGTAGCCACTTAAACATAAAACTTTCATTTGGTTTCTTTAGTGATACCTGAGCCTCTGACCCCATCCCAGTAGTGATGTTGGACATGGCTGTCTTCCAAGTTTGATTTGTCACAAAAGGAATGTTTTGAGTAATTAAAGGTCACTAATTAAAGGTAGAAATGCTTCCTGACCTGGGGAGGGTGGCAAAATGAAGGCAGACAAGGATTTGGGACAAAGGAGGGAGTTACAGCTTGGCCAGAGAAGCTGAGAGGTAGAGGGCAGACCTATGAACCAGGAGGGCAGGCTTAGATTCCTGGTCAGGGCACATGCCAAATATCAGACTCCATACCCAGTGCAGGGTGGGGTACAGGAGACAGCTGACCCATGATTCTCTATCTCTCTCTCCCTCTCCTTTCCATGCTGAAATTAATAAAAATATATTTTAATGGAGAGTAAAAAAGATAAAACACACACAGAGAGAAATACAGAAACAGCTGACATTGACTATGATGAATTTGGAAAGAAAAACAACCTGCAAAGGAAAGAACATCGGAAATAGAGAAATGAATCACCAGATAGTAAAGGAAAAGGAAACACAGCCTCTGACATAGGACACATCTTTTACCTGAGAAGCAGCCATTTGGTCCTGGTCCTGTTGGGATCTGGGTTGTTTCCTCAGGTGACACTGTGTTGAGGAGTCACAGAATGTGCCTTCAAAGAAGTCAGAACAGTCTCTTAATCAACTCACCTCACACTCACAGTCAGAAACGAGAAAAAGGCCACCTCTCCCGTCCTTGGACATAGGAAAGTTAGCAACAACGAGCTCCTAAATGGAGACCACACTGTGAGGTGTTTTATTCTGTCTTTATATGTCTCTCCTCCCAAAGACAACAGAAAAGAGAAGGTGAGTTGGTGTCCTGATGCCCCAAACCAAACAGAGCTCCCCCTGGAACAAACCCGGAAAAAAACCCTGCTCCCCACTCTCACAAAGACAACCTGCAGCCCTCCTGCTAATTCCTGGCCTCAGCTTCCAAGCACCTGGAGCAATTCAGTCACCAAGGCTGCCCCACCCAGAGCAGCTTCCCAACCCTATGGGGGAAAGCACACCTGAGGGCATTTCTTCATTTACCTCAGGATGTTTGTAAATAATAAATGAAGTGTCAGAGATAGAAAAAGTAAATCCATGGAAGTAACACACACAACCCACAAAGCACCGCACACACCACAGCAACAAAACTAAGGCTTCTAACGTTCCTTGGAAATGCATCAAATGGTGACAGACACAGATACCTCCTCCTTGCCATCCCAGGAAATGAAAAGGGACCGATGAGCAACAGAGAAGTCTCTCCCCTTTGAGTGACTAAGGGTTGCAATTGGAAACAAATTATTATTAAATTCCCATCCTTATAAACTGGAAACTTATAATTCTCATTCAATCTGAATAACTAAGACAATTCAGCAGTTAAATTAAATATAAAAAGACATAACTAGTTGGCAAGATTCAGTGGTTGTGTTTGGACCTATGAACCAGGTCATGGATTCCAAGTCAGGGCATGTGGCCAGGTTGCAGGTTTGATCCCTAGTGACCAGGAGTGCAGGAGGCAGCTGATCAATGATTGATTCTACCTCTCTTCCTCCCCATGCTCCCTGGAGACAAATAGTGTTATCTTTATACAAAGAAATAAACACACAATATATCACAACTAAGTACTCCACACCCCATCAGGTCACCACTTACCCAGATCAGGGTTCCCTCCTCCCACTAATTCCTATGTATTTCTGTCTATGGGTCTGTCCCTGTCTCCCTGTTCCCTTTCTCTCCACTGGGGTCCTTTCCTGTGTCCCCCTCTCCTCCCTGCTCTTTTCCCCCTTTCCTCTCTCTCTGTCCCTACACCTGGACCATGAGACTCCTGAAGCCCATTTCCCTTCCGGGGCTCCCTCTCCTGGTCTCTCTGCTCCCATCTCACACCCGCCCGTGTCCCGCTGCTGCCTGTTACAGTCTGTGCTGCGCCCCCTCTGCTCCCCCATCCTCTGCGGCCCCCTCCCCGCCCCCCCCTCCCCGGGTCTGTCTCCCTCCCTCTCCGGCCCCAGCCCGGCCCCCGCCCCGCAGTCCCCGCTCCCACAGAGCCCTCCCTGGGGCAGGTCCCTCCTCCGGGGACACCGCGTCCCCCTGAGCCCACCCCCTGGCCCTGTGCCCCCGGCACTCAGACCTGACTAATGGGGCCCAGGAGGGCGGGCGCGGACCCCCAGGCCGGGCCATCCGGGCTCTTTGGGCGGGAAGCGCCGGGCGGGGAGGGCAAAGGGCGGGAACCACTGACCGGACCTCCAGCCCCGCGGGGGCCCCGGCGGCCCGGGGACGGTTTTCGGCGGGAAAACCCACAGCCACCGGCGGACAGACCGCGGGCCGGGCCTCAGTTTCCCCCAAAGGAACGCGGCGCCTCCACTGCGCAGCCGCCGGGACGCGCACTCACCGCCGGGAGGGGCTCCGGGCGGGGCTCCCACACGGACCTCAGCGCCCGCGGCGCCCTCAGCCCTCCCTGCGGGGAGGGGCCGGGAGCAGCGGCTTCAAAGCACAGACACCTCCTCAGGGGCCGCCATCCGCCCCTCCGCAGCCGCTTCCGGCTGCCGGGACTGCGCATGCGCCTCCCTGCGGGGGCGGGGCCTGAGCGGAGCGGCTCTGCGTTAGGGGCGGGGCCAGCGCAAGAGCAGGGAGGGAGAGGGCGGGGCCGGAGCCTGAGCTAAGGGATTCCTCAAATAAATCAACAAGGAAAAAGTGGTCTTGGGGAGGGGGGGATGGTAAGATATGTACAGATAATAATTTAATAAAAAAAATAAAAGAATTAAAGAAAAAGGAAAAAGTGAGCTCTGGTTTCTCTTCAGACCGCATAAAGAAAAAGGAAAAAGTGGTCTTAAATGAGGCATTAGATAAAATGGATTTTTTTAAAGTTTACAGCTGTGATTTTCAACCAGGGTGTCACACAGGCAAACTGGTGTGCTGCCAGAATTTTTAAAACAGTCGACTTTCCTGTAGTTCTGGGTAATGTCCATTTTATATTTTAGTTGTATTTTACTGAAATTGTTGTACGTGGCTGCAGCTAAGTGTTTACCTGTGCAGCCATCTTGGATTCTCCCCATAGTATGTCTTATAACAAATTCAAAAAGCCCCTGGTCCAGATCAGTCACAGTCACAAAACATCAGTAGATACATATACATAAGAATGCTCCATGAGTATGTCAGGAAGTAGAGTAGAAGAACATCTCGTTTCTCTAATGGGCTTGGCAGTCCTTAGGGTGGGAAAATGCATAAAGTTTGGAGCACTCTGTAATAAACCTTCTGATTTAGAGCAATACCTGAAAATGTACTGATGTTTACCATCTTGTACAAACTCAGCACTCGACACCAGAGAATAAATGTGGGGCTTTCATTTTAACCTCTGTTTACCTGCTGTCCCTGGAACTTAGTGATGGCTTGGTAAACACTGCAGGGACAGCTAATGCCAATGGACATACCTCTCTGGTCAGGCTGTGAATATACAAAATACCTTTGCATCCAAAATCTTAAAAGATTTCAACTGCAGAGCTGCCATGATGCCTGGGGTTCCTCTAGAAACAATGACCAACATTAGGCTACATTCAAGAAAGAATAGATTCTCTCTCATCATGGACGTTTCCATCTCTCTCCCTCTCCCTTCCTCTCTAAAATCAATAAAAATATATAAAAAAGTGAGAATAGCCCTAACTGGTTTGGCTCAGTGGATAGAGTGTCGGTCTGTGGACTGAAAGTGCCCAGGTTCGATTCTGGTCAAGGGCAAGTACTTTGGTTGCTGGCACATCCCCAGTAGGGGGTGTGCAGGAGGCAGCTGGTCGATGTTTCTCTCTCATCGATGTTTCTAGCTCTCTATCCCTCTCCCTTCGTCTCTGTAAAAAAAAAAAACAAAAAAAAACAATAAAATATTTATTTAAAAATAAACAAATAAATAAATAAAAATTTAAAAAAATTAAAAAGTGAGAATAAAACCTGTTTAACAAGGGTTAATTCCATCCCAATAAAGAAGTTAACGGGAGAGCAATGATAAATTATTGTTTCCAATGAAAATCAGGACAAGAGGAATCATTACAATTACTGAGTAAACAGAAGCCAATTTGTGGTATTCCAGAATTTCATGTTCATATTAAAAACTATAGGTGTCCGCATGAAAACCCACATGGTGGTCTACTTCCTTCATGAAAATAAAGCAAAATATTTGCCAAATTCTGGGGTCAGTCATTGCATTATAAATTTGAAACTACTGAGTGGAAATTACAGGGGCTTGAAAGGCTGATGTGGGACAGGAAGAGCTTCACATGCTGTGGTCATAGCACTGCAAAAGGAACGGCAGCCTAGAAGACAATGAAAAATCAGAGTGGAACAGGAAATAGAAAATGAAAAGAATAGAATTAATTTTTCTGAGTTCAGGCAGGGTAAGGTGTCCTCTCTCCACATGCAGAACTCATGCCGATTCTGCGTCCTGGGTACAACAATGTCACTGGTTTTGCAATACTCCTCTTAATTATGAAAAATCTATCACACAGACAGCACTGTCCTGAGTATAATTCTGATCACCTAAATGTGATAACCACAAACTGAATGACCTAACGAGTTTTCAGTTGAACACATTGGCACAGAATAGGAAGTAACTTTGATGACATCATTTACAAAACTCAAGAACTATTTTAAAGGATTTATTCAATAAAATTATCCTCTAATAGAATAAAATAGTGCACCTTACAATGTACCCAATATTCATTTGGAAAGTATACAAAAGTGAAGTTCATATAATATACAACAGCTCACACATCTTTAAGGCAAAAACAATCAACCCCATGATTTCACACATACACCAGGAATAAAACAGCACCATCAAGTGATATGGAAACAGAATAACATTAATATTTCCTTCTCAAAAGAATTCAAATGATTTCAATATAAATGAGATAACATTCTAAATAACTGTACATATGGAAACATCAATTCTTTTGATATATTCAGTATACAAACATTACCCAACTACATTTAAAGTTTGGAGTACTCTGTGTAATAAAACTTCTGATTTAGAGCAATACCTGAAATACATTTTTGCTAATTATCTAGTCTGAATTCAATGAAATTTTAAAATCCATAATCAATTATATACTTGGTTAAAGTTTTACATCTTTAAGGTCACTTAAGGCATAAATTCCTTGGAGCTTTATAAACTGTATATTCTAAACAAAAGTCCTTCCTCTTATATCATGAATCTAGAATTTCTACCCAGTTACAATCCTGATAACACTGGGGTTATAAATCCAACTATATGATTTCCCACATTCTTCAGTTTTAAGGTTTCCCTCTAGAACAGTGGTTCTCAACCTTCTTAATGCCTCGACCCTTGAATACAGTTCCTCATGTTGTGGTGACCCCCAACCATAGAATTATTTTCATTGCTACTTCATAACTCTAATTTTGCTAGTTATGAATCGTAATGTAAACATGTTTTCAGATGGTCGCAACCCACAGGTTGACAACCTGCTCTAGAATAAACTCCAATGAGAGCAATAAGCTACAGATTGCTGATTAAAGATTTGAGGACAATGTTTGCTCTTGTAATTTCTCCCCAGTATGAAATCTGAAAGTCAGGTAAGGTTTGCATACTGAGCAGCTCTGTCACATTCTTTATTATCTGCTGGACCTCGATCCAGTAATAATAACCAGATGTTGTATGAAACATAAATGAGAACATACAGAATGCCTGATAACGTGGAAGACCTTACTTTATCATTTTCAATGTAGCTTCAACCTTTGAAGCTTAAATCCTTAGATGAAAACTTTGTTATTGCTGTGTGTATAGGCTCCAGCCCAAACTCTACATTTGTAAGGACTCTCTTTAGTATGATGTCCCTTAGGTACACCAAGACATGAGTGCCTTTCAAAGGCTTTTCCACGTTTTTCACTTTTGTGAGGCTTCTTGCCAGTATCAATTCTGTGATATTCAGTAAATTCTCACAGCTGGCAAAGCACTAAGACACTCGTCACATCTGTAACTCTTCTCTCAAGTATGAGTTCTGCTGTACAGTAAGGCAGGAACACTGATGAAAGGCTGTTCTATTATCTGCATTTATAAGGCTTCTCTACAGTGTGAGCTCTCTGTTTCTTATTTAGGGATGCAGACTGGCTAAAGGCTTTGCCAGTCTTTACATTTATAAGGCTTCTCTCAAGTGTGAATTCTCTGATGCCTAGTAAGGCCTGAGGAGTTGACAAAGGATTTGTCACATTCTCTACATTTATAAGGCTTCTCTCCTGTATGAATTCTCTGATGTACAGTAAGATTTGAGGACCTGCTGAAGGCTTTCCCACATTCTCTACATTTATAAGGTTTCTCTCCAGTGTGAATTTTCTGATGATTAGTAAGTGTTGATAAGTGGGTAAAGGCTTTGCCACATTCTCTACATATATAAGGTTTCTCTCCAGTGTGAACTCTCTGATGATTAGTAAGAGATGTGTACTGGCTAAAGGCTTTGCCACATTCTCTACATGTATAAGGCTTCTCTCCGGTATGAATACGCTGATGACGGTTAAGATATGAGGAGTAGCTAAAGTTTTTGCCACATACTTTACATTTATAAGGCTTCTCTCCAGAATGAACTCTCTGATGGTAAGTAAGGTGTGAGAACCGCCTAACAGCTATGCCACATATTTTACATTTGTAAGGCTTCAATCCAGAATGAAATCTCTGATGATAAATAAGGTGTGAGAACTGGCTAAAGGCTTTGCCACATGTTAAACATTTACAAACGTTATCTGCAGCATGAATTTTCTGATGGCGAGTAAGTTTTGAGAGCTCACTGAAGGCTTTGCCACATTCTCTACATTTAAAAGGCTTCTCTCCAGTATGTACTCTCTGGTGTAGATTAAGAGAGGAGGAATAGCTAAAGGCTTTGCCGCATTCTCTACATTTATAAAGCTTCTCTCCAGTGTGAACTCTCTGATGACGATTAAGGGAGTAGGACTGGTTAAAGACTTTTCCACATTCTCTACATTTAAAAGGCTTCTCTCCTGTATGAACTCTATGATGCGTAATAAGGTTTGAGCGCCACCTAAAGGCTTTGCCACATGCTTTACATTTATAAGGCTTCTCTCCAGAATGAACTCTCTGATGATAAGTAAGGTGTGAGAACCGGCTAAAGGCTTTGCCACATACTATACATTTATAAACGTTATTTGCAGTATGAATTTTATGATGGTGAATAAGTTTTGAGAGTTCACTGAAGGCTTTACCACATTTTCTACATTTCAAAGACTTCTCTCCAGTATGTACTCTCTGATGACGATTAAGGGAGAAGGACTGGCTAAAGACTTTTCCACATTCTCTACATTTATAAGGATTCTCTCCAGTGTGAACTTTCTGATGACGATTAAGGGAGAAGGCCTGGCTAAAGACTTTTCCACATTCCCCACACTTATAAGGCTTCTCTCCAGTATGAACTCTCTGATGCTTAGTAAGGTGTGAGGACCTTGTAAAGGCTTTGTCACATTCTCCACATTTATACGGCTTCTCTCCAGTATGAACTCTCTGATGCATATTTAGGTCTGAGGGCCAGCTAAAGACTTTCCCACATTCTGAACATTTATAAGTTATTTCTTCCCTAGGATTTCTATGATGAGTATATTTTGAGGACTGACAAAAGCCTGTTCCATTTTCCATGAGTTTGTAAGGTTCTGCAATAGTATGAATTCTTCCCTCATGTACAATAAGAGATGAATGACATTTAAATGTTTTGCCACATGCTTTACATTTGTAAGGCTTCTCTCCAGGATGAACTCTCTGATTTATAGTGCAACCTGAAGGCCAAACAGATGTTTTACCAGAATCTTTACATTGATAAGGTTTTTCTCCATTATGGACTTTTTTCATTTTATTTAGATTGAATATTTGACTGAAGATGTTCCCACATGAATTCCATTGGTAAGCCTCTTCCCTATCATGAATATTCTCTTGTTCAGTGTAATTTGAAGACTGCTGAAAAGGCTGGACTCTTTTATTTCCTTTTTGTGTCTTATCCACAACAGGCATAACCTGATATATATTGTGATTGGATATTTGGTCAAAGACTCTTCCACTTGTATAATGGTCCTCTAAAAGCTCACTTGTCCGATGATTAAGATGTGACTCTTGCTTAAACTTTTTCCAATGTTCAATCCATTGATAACTGCTATTTCCATTACGTGTACTCTGGTGATAATGGGAAATAGAAAGGCCTTTAGTGACAGCTGTAATTTCATTAAACATGTACACTTGTTTCATAAGTACCATTTTGTAATACCCATTAAACCAAGATAGTTGTATTAAAAAAAAGCTTTCCGAATGTATTAAAATTATAGATAAAAATAAGCACAAAACATTGTCAGGATGAATCCTTGTCTAAAAGATTTCCAAATTACCCAGCCAGCATGTCTCAGTGGTTGAACTTTACAATCTCAACAAGAAGGTCATGGTTCCATTTCCAGTGAGGGCACATGCCCTGATTTTGGGATAAGTCGCCCATGGTAGGCATGCAGGAGGCAGACAAGGAATGATTCTCTCTCATCATTGATGTTTTCCTCTCCCTATTATCTCCTGTATTCTCTGAAATCACTAAAAATATTTTTTTAATAAAAAAACATAGAATCCGGTTTGGCTCAGTGGATAGAGCGTCAGCCTGCAGACTGAAAGGTCCCAGGTTCGATTCTGGTCAAGGGCAGGTACCTTGATTGTGGGCATATTCTCAAAAGGCAGCTGATCAATGTTTCTATCGATGTTTCTAACTCTCTATCCCTCTCTCTTCATCTCTGTAAAAAATCAATAAAATATATGAAAAAATATTTTTTAAAAAAACATAAGATTGCCAAACTGAGCACATTTTAATTTTATACATATATTATGAATCTATACATTTTAGAAATGATTGAATGAAAGTTTAAACCCACCCTACATTTTAAACAATTCAAATGATTATTTACAGATTATGTGACTTCCTAGTTTATACAGATTTTCTTTCCAAGAATGTGTAATAGTAAATAATTGTTTTCAACCCTCATGTGCATAAACACACAGATCTCCCAATGTAACTGAACTTAAATTGGGAGGTTTCTCAAATGCATTAATACATACGACCTCTTTAGGTAACAAGAACTTCATTATGATAACTAGAGTCCTGGTGCATGATATTGTGCACCGGTGGGGTCCCTTGGCCTGGAGGGCGATGGCCCAGTTCCGATTGGGATGGATGGGGGCCAGCCAGCCAGAGAAGGACTGCAGCTAGAGAGGTACCATTGGTAGATCAGTGTGTTTCTCCAGGGGATGCCCGGCCCTCTCACCCAGTCCCGATCAACCAGACCCCAGTAGCAAGCTAATCTACTGGTCAGATTATCTGTCCCTGGTGGTTAGTGCATGTCAAAGCGACTGGTTGAAAGGCTGATCAAATGGTCGACCAATTGGTCGGACACAGCAGATTACACTTATATTATATCAAAGTATTTCAGATTAGTTCTGTTTATATTAATATCCTCCGTTCTCATTATACTCTTCCTCAAATTCTAAGGTTTTCATTTAGTGTACATTATATCTTACCAGTATTATTTCAGGGCATAAATCTTGTATTCCAGCATGGTTACCTTTAGAAAGTAGAGCTGAAAGAAAACAGATATTTAGGTTTTGACATTCAGGTGAGTGTACTTTGAACTTACCAGCAGAAACTGACCAAATGACATTCTGGAGTCCTCCAAGAGCAAGTGCAGAATTCAAACAAAGCTCAAGACAGGTACAATGAAGAAAACTAACATGAAAAAGGAACACAGAGTTGCTTACATTTATCAATGGTACCTGCTCAAACCCCTTGGAAAACAATGGCAATATTACAAAAACACCAACCAATTCCCAGTTTCTTTGCTGGAGAGAGAGATAAGGGAAGTGCGTGTTGAATGATCTCCCTGTTTTGAAGCATCTTGAATAACAAGTGTCTGTTGTGCGTGACACAGAGTACAATGGAATGGCGGTACACAGTGAGTGCCCTGTAGCAGCTGCTACTAAGAAACAAAGAGAAATTGCTTGAGCACCACAAAGACTGTGGTACTGAAGATATATATGAAGCCTAAAAAGATACTGTGGGTCTGAGAAAGACAGAGAACATTTCAACTGGGGAAATTAAACAGAGAACCTAGACAAGAATACAGATCCTGAAAGGATTTCTTCCGCAGATGGTATTATTTGTTTCCTCCTAAAGAAAGCATGTTCAAAAGCCCACTACCTTACAATTCTGGAACCTCAACAAAAACATCATGTCATTCAAAAAAGTATACCATCAGGAAAACAAAATAAATGTAATCAAACTGACACTACATTAATGGAAATTTATTACTTACCTGAAAAAGAATTGAACTAAATATCTTCAAACCCAAAAGAAAATAAAAAGACAATAATATTCCCAAAATAAAAATAGAATGAGAAAGTATTTTGTATTTTATAAACACCACATTAAAGGGACAATTGAAAATTCTAACACCAGAATTAAAAAATACAGTAGAATCATTAGTGAAAGATATGTTCAACTTAAAAGATCAAATAATTTGTCTGGCAGCAGAAGTTAAGTTGTTGAGCTTCCATCTATGAATTAAGATGGTCACGGTTGCCAAAACTGGTTTGGCTCAATGGATAGAGCATCAGCCTGTGGACTGAAAGGTCCCGGGTTCGATTCCGGTCAAGGGCACATACCTTGGTTGCGAGCACATCCCCTGTGGGGGGTGTGCAAGAGGCAGCTAGTCGATGTTTCTCTCTCATCGACGTTTCTAATTCTCTATCCCCCTCAATGCCTTTCTGTGTAAAATTAATAAAATATATTTAAAAAAAAAAAAAAAAAAAAAGATGGTTTGGTTCCATGACAGGGTATACGCCTGTGTTGCAGGCTCAATCCCCAATCATGCAAGAAACAACCAGTTGATTATTCTCTCTCTTCATTGATTCTCTCTCTTCTCTCTCTCTCTATTCCTCTCCCTTTCTCTCTGAAATCAATAACAACATATTTTAAAAATAAAGTTAAATAATTAAAGAATTTGTACATAAATCCTTAAAATATTAATTCATTAAAATTTTGATGAAGAAAAGCCAACAAATGTGGAAATATGAATACAATTTAAAGAATTCCTAAGATACTAACAACTCAACCTTCAAGAGGATACCATAAAGACAGGATAGTGAAAAGGAGAAAGTACCTTATATAAAAAGTTAATCTTTTAAGATCCTGACAACTGAAGAAAGACATACAAATGCAAGCAGTCCAATGAAGTCTAAGTAGAATGAATATAAATGTGAGAACAGATTAAAAAACAATGAGAATATCATGAATTCCAGAATACTACCAAATAAAAATATAACTTCTCTTGGAAAAAACAGCTCCTCTATGACCATTAGGGGGTTTCTAAGTGGAATAATATTGGGGGTAAAAAAAGGGCATGAAATAAAACACAGAACTGATAAATGAACAAAAACCATCCAACAAGAATACTGACATAACAGATCATCAAAAATGGAGAGGACAAAATTTTCCCAACTCCAAAACTTGCTCGATATCAGATCTACTCATAATAAGACGTGCCTTACAAATAATCCTTAAGAAATATACTTCTAGAGGTAATTTATAAAGTCTACACAGCACTAAAATATGAATAAAGATTCTTTGTATGTACAAAAATATAGAGAATATAAAAAATTGTGATGCTCTAGAAAATACACATATCACTTTGATTTCTCCTATGGAACTTTAGAAAATAAGATATTTTAAGTAGTTACCATGGTCACACCAAAGAGAGAAAATCATTATAATGATCACATAAACAGGTGGCAGAATTCTGTATTGCAAATCACAGACTACATTTCTAATCCTATCTAATAAAAGAGAATCATGCAAATTGACCATATCTCCACTACACCCACCAGCCAATCAAAATGAGTATGCAAATGAACCCAACGAATACTGTGGCAGCCACAGAGCTGGAATGAGCAGGAGGCTTGGGTTTCCTCTGGCAATGGAGGAAGCCAAGCTTCTCACCTGCCCTGGCCACAAGGTTTCAATTATAGAAGATAAAAGAATTCCAGATACCTGCTTCTAGCCAGTCCTGGCCTCCACTCAAGGAGGTGCTGAAAAAAAGAAAAAAGGAGCCCAAACCGATTTGGCTCAATGGATAGAGCGTTGGCTTGGAAACTGAAAGGTACCGGGTTCAATTCCGGTCAAGGGCATGTATCTTGGTTGCGGGCATATCCCCAGTAGGGGGTGTGCAAGAGAGAGTTGATCGATGACTCTCTCTCATCGATGTTTCTAACTCTCTATCTCCCTTCCTCTCTGTACAAAATCAATAAAATATATTTTAAAAAAATAAAGTCTCCTAAAAAAAAAAAAAGAAAGAAAAGAAAAAAGGAGAGGCTGGGAGCTTGGGTCACCAGGGGTTGTGTGCCATCCTGCAAACAGTCATCAGCTCCTCACCTAGGCTGGCCAGGCCCCAGCAGGAAACCCCACCCTGAAGGGGGTGTGGCCAACCTAAAAATGGCCCTCAGCCCCTCACCCAGGCTGGACATGCCCCCCGCAAAGGGGAACCTTAATCCATGGGGGCGAATATGGCCTGCAAACTACCACAGGCCCCTCACCCAGGCGCCCCACGCCCCAAGGAAACCTCACCCTGAATCGGGACACTCTTCAGGGCAAACCAGCTGGCCCCCACCTGTGCACTGGGCATCTATCTATACTAATAAAAGGGTAATATGC
This sequence comes from Pipistrellus nathusii, assembly GCA_963693515.1. Classification (NCBI taxonomy): domain Eukaryota; kingdom Metazoa; phylum Chordata; class Mammalia; order Chiroptera; family Vespertilionidae; genus Pipistrellus; species Pipistrellus nathusii. Next base: position 46,694,472 of record OY882872.1, on the reverse strand, counting down.
TGATTAGACTAGGAGACCTTCCAGGAGACCATCTGGACATTCTTCTGGACAAAGCCATGGTGGCGGGGCCGAGGTAGAGGCTGTTAGGGGCCAAGAGGGGAGGGCAGTTGTGGGTAATCAGGCTGGTGGGGGGCAGGGTCATTGGGGGTAAGCAGACCAGCAGGGGGGCCAGTTGGGAGCGAGTAGGCTGTCAGAGGGGGCCAGTTGGAGGTGATCAGGACAGTGTGGGAGGGTAAGTTTGGAGTGAGCAGGCCAGTGGGGGGACAGTTGGGGGTGAGGTCAGCAGGCAGAGTGGTTAGGGGCAATCAGGCAGTCAGGTGAGCGGTTAGGAGCCAGCAGTCCCGATTGCAAGAGGGATATTTGACTGCCGGTTTAGACCCGATCCCTGTAAACCAGGAGTAGAAAATCCTTCGAGGGGTCCCAGATTGGAGGGGGTGCAGACCAGGCTGAGGAACACCCCCACCTCGTGCACGAATTTCATGCACCGGGCCACTAGTCTATACAAATAAAAGGATAATATGCTAATTAGACCAGACATCCATCCGGATGTTCTTCCGGACAAAGCCACAGTGGTGGGGGCTGAAGCAGAGGCCATTAGGGGCCATTAGGCCAGCAGCAGAGGGCATTTAGGGGCAACCAGACTGGCAGGGGAAGGCACTTAGGGATGACCAGACTGGCAGGGGAGGGCAGTTAGGGGTGGTCAGGCTGCCAGGCAGAGGCAGTTAGGGGTGATCAGGCAGGCAGGGGAGCAGTTAGGGGTAATCAGGCCTGCAGAGAGACTTGCTTAGGGGTGATCAGGAAGGTCCAGCAATGTTATAGCCTCAAAAGCTACAGAGCCAAAATATATAAACAACTCTCACAACTTTACACCAAAAGTCAATATGATTAAAAAATGGGTAGAGGACCTGAATAGACATTTCCCAAACAGGACATAAAGATGCTCAATAAACATATTAAATTATGTTCAACTCATCCATCATCAGAGAAATGCAAATGGACACACCATGAAATACCACCAAATAGGGTGACCATAATCCATGACTCAAAAAAAGAAAAGAATCACAAATGAAGTGGAGAAATAAGAACATTGATGCACTCTCAGCAGGATTATAAACACATTGGTGCAGCCACTAATAATACACGATGGAGGGTTTTCCAATATTTACCAATAAGTACCAGGTAACACAGTGATTCTATTTCTGGGGTTTATATAGAGAACACAAATTCAAAAAGACATAGCCACACATATATCCCCTTCAGCACTATTGCAAATAATGAAGATATCGGGCTAGAAAAAAAAAGGACTATTTTTATAATGATACTGTTCCATCTATATATATAAGAGCCTAAGTGACTGTTATGACTGGTTGGTTGACAGCTCAACTGGTCGTTATGATGCGCACTGACCACCAGGGAGCAGAAGATGAATGCAGTTAGTGTGCTTCCACAGCCATCCTCCTGCAGCCGGCAAACCTCCCTCAAACCCTCTCCCGAGCCGACTGGCCCTGATTGGGAGTACAGCGATACCCAGCCAGGCCAAGGAACCACATACCCTTGCATAAATTTTTGCACCAGGCCCCTCGTTCAAAATAAATTAAAAGACTTCATTTGATTTGACATGGAAGAAGACAAAATTTATATCTCACCTCATCTCCTTTAAGATATGCCTCACTATGTGTTTATTCCAGAAATTACACAATAGCTGCAAATATAACTTCCATTTTATTAAATTTAAAACTACATTAATTTCATACATTTCACATGTTTGAAAGGCAAATACATAACCAAGTTTTTATTTCAATCCATTGTATTAAAATGGAAACTCCCAATGTATCAACTCAAACATTAAAGAAAAAAGAATAGCCGAAACCGGTTTGGCTCAGTGGTAGAGCGTCGGTCTGCGGACTGAAAGGTCCCAGGTTCGATTCCGGTCAAGGGCATGTACATTGGTTGCGGGCACATCCCCAGTGGGGGATGTGCAGGAGGTGACTGGTCGATGTTTCTCTCTCATCGACGTTTCTGGCTCTCTATCTCTCTCCCTTCCTCTCTGTAAAAAATAAATAAAATATATTTTAAAAAAAAAAGAAAAAAAAAAAAAAAAAGAAAAAAGAATAATACATATGGCATTCTCAGCAGACAAAAAAACAAGAAATCACAGGATGAGAAAATATATTTGTAAAAGTCAACATAGCGCAGCTGGCATGGCTCAGCAGTTGATCATCCTCCTATGAACCAGGAAGTCACAGTTTGATTTCTGATTAAGTAACAGTACCAAGTTTCTGGCACAATCCCAAATAGGGGGTGTGCAGAAGGCAGATGAACAGTGATTCTCTCTGATCATTGATATTTCTATCTCCCACTCCCTCTCTAACATCAATAAATATATATATTAATAAAAAAGTCAACATGTATGGGACAATTATGCAAAACAAACTCAACATGGACAAAAGAACCAACATGAAAAGGGCCAAACACCTTAACGCACAGCACTACAAAATACAGACACATAGAAAATCAGTGTGACAAGATCCTACACGTCTTATGTCACTAAAGAAATGCACATAACAATGAGAAGTAACAAACAGCACTGGCAAGCAACACTCAACCACCATTGAACAGGTCAGAATCCAGAACACTGACCCCACCAAATGCCTCTGTGATGTGGAGCAACTGGAACTCCAATCACTGCTGCTGAAAATGCCAAATGCTACAGCCCCTTGGGGAGATGCTATGGATGTTTTTATAAAATTAAATATACACGGAGTAATTGGGCTCCTGATTTTATTTATTTACATATATATATATATATATATATATATATATATATATATTATTGATATTTTACAGAGAGGAAGGGAGAGAGAGACATCGACCAGTTGCCATCTGCACACCCCCTCCGGGGATGTGCCCGCAGCCAATGTACATGCCCTTGACCGGAATTAAACCAGGGACCCTTATCCACTGAACCAAACCAGTTTCAGCCTTTTTTTTATATATATATATATATTAACATTTAATATATTTTATTGATTTTACACAGAGAGGAATTGAGAGGGACAGAGAGTCAGAAACGTCGATGAGAGAGAAACATCTACCAGCTGCCTCCACACCCCCCACTGGGGATGTGCCCACAACCAAGGTACATGCCCTTGACCGGAATCGAACCCAGGACCTTTCAGTCCGCAGGCCAACGCTCTATCCACTGAGCCAAACCGGTCAAGGCATATATATATTAACATATATATATATATATACATACACTTATATATATATATGCATATATATATGTGTGTATATATATATATAGACTATACATATTATTGACTTTTTACAGAGAGGAAGGGAGAGGGATAGAAAGTTAGAAACATCAATGAGAGAGAAACATCGATCAGCTGCCTCCTGCATGCCCCCCCCACTGGGGATGTGCCCATAATCAAGATATATGCCCTTGACCAGAACCGAACCTGGGACCCTTCAGTCCGCAGGCCGACACTCTATCCACTGAGCAAAACTGGCCAGGACCCCAATTCGTTCTTTTTAAAAATATATGTTTATTTTTCTTTCAAAGAGGAAGAGAGAAAGTCAGAGAAACACCAATGAGAGAGAATCATTGATCTGTAGCCTCCTGTATGCTCCCTACTGGGGAACCAGTTGGCAACTTGGGCAATGGCCCTGGATCAGAATCTATCCTGGGACCATTCAGTCCGCAGGCCACCAAGCCTATCCACTGAGCCAAACCAGCTAGGGCCCAAATTTGTTCCTTGAGAGCAAAAAAGTACCATAGAAAGCAGAAGCGCCTTAGAGATGTCATAATAATAAAGGAAATAAAATCGTGAGAGTGGAGTAGGATCTCGGAAAGGAAGTCATCCTCACCCAGGGAGGCCAGGTTGCTGCAGTTCTCCAACATCACATCCAGGTACAAGTTCCGCTGAGCTGGGTCCAGGCATTCCCACTCTTCCTGAGAGAAGTCTATGGCCACATCCGTGAAAGTCAACGGTTCCTGAAAGAAAAGACACAGTCACCTAGAAGTCACCAGGAGTTCATAATGTCACCCAACATGAAAACGGTGTTAGAAGAAGTTTGGACCTAGGGGAATATACTGAGTCATCCAATAAGACCACTTTGTCCCAGTAACATTTTCTGATGTGTTTTCAACACTAACAAATGAGGAAGACACATGTACACAGATGCACAGTACAGATTTCCCTTTACAAGAAAATAAACTTTAAAATTAAAGCATAGCCCTAGCTGGTCGGTTCAGTGGATAGAGTATAGGCCTGCACACAGATTCTGATCCAGGTTCTCATATGGGGCCTGCGTTTCCACATGTGTCACAAGCTCATTTTTTGCTTCTGATGTCAATGTTTCAGGTGCCATACTTATGAACACACAGAAAAAGAAAATAATAGAGGGAAAAATTCATACAGAACTTTGAACTAAAAGAGTCATTAATGGAATTTACAGTTCTCATGGAATAGGACTCATATGAACCATAATCCTAGCGAAAAATTTACCATGAGTAATCTTACAATAAGATTATTCTAGCCGAGCCGAAACCGGTTTAGCTCAATGGATAGAGCATCGGCTTGGAGACTGAAGGGGCCTGGGTTCAATTCTGGTCAAGGGCATGTACCTTGGTTGCGGGCATATCCCCAGTAGGGGGTGTGCAGGAGGCGGCTGGTCGATGACTCTCTCTCATCGATGTTTCTAACTCTGTATCTCTCTCCCTTCCTCTCTGTACAAAATCAATAAAATATATTAAAAAAAAAAAAAAAAAAAAAAAAAGATTATTCTAGCCGAAACCGGTTTGGCTCAGAGAATAGAGCGTCAGCCTGTGGACTGAAAGGTCCCAGGTTCAATTCAGGTCAAGGGCATGAACCTTGGTTGAGGGCGCATCTCTAGCAGGGGGTGTGCAGGAGGCAGCTGATCGATGTTTCTCTCTCATCCATGTTTCTAACTCTCTATATCTCTCCCTTCCTCTCTGTAAAAAATCAATAAAATATATTTTAAAAAAAGAAAAAAAAAAGATTATTCTGCCTTCTCCAGCTGGTGTGTCCTAGTGGTTGTGTGCTGGCCCATGAACCTAGTGGTCAGATTCGATTCCCGGGAGCCCAGATACATGAAGGGGGGTTGATAGGAAGAGGGGTCCTGGTGAACTCAAGGCAATAAAGGGGTAAGTACTTCAGATAGACCGGATCAAAGTAGAAGAATGGGGGAAGCGAGTGGAGGCACAGAAGGGGGGGGGGGATTAGGAATGACAGAGCAGCACTAAGAGTGAGCCAGCGGTGGGTAACAGGCAGCAGAGGGGACACAGGCGAGGGAAGGGAAAGAGAAATAGATCAACAGATGTTCAAGGAAAAGCAAACACAGCCTGTGACACAGGACACAACTTTTACCTCAGAAGCAGCCATTTAGTTCTGGTCCTGATCGGGGTCTGGGTTGCTTTCTCAGGTGACAATATGTTGAGGAGTCACAGCCTGTTCATCAGCTCATCTCAAAATCACAGTCAGAAGGACCTGGAAATGAGGAAAAGATGACCCCCTCCTGTTCTTAGTCACAGGAGGGAGTCAGCAACAATGAGCTCCTACAAGAGACCACACTGTGAGGGGTTTTGTTCTGTCTTCGTGTGTGTGTCTTTCCAAAGACTTCCACAACCTCCTACAGCAGTGAGAGCATGTACTCTCAGCTGTATCCCCAAACCCAACAAAACACCCCCAATTTCCCCTGAAAAAGCCTGCCCTAAGGCCCATGACGCAGCATCTTTAACCAGTTCCCTCCCGGGGCCTGCGAGGCTCCCCCAGAGCTGTTTTCAGTCACGCTGGGAACCCACGTCACACCCAGCACACCTGAGACCTCTGGGCAGTGGGAGGGGGTGGAATCGGAACTTGTACCCGTGCAGGTTTCCTCCCCGCTTTCCCAGGAAATTACAGAGAATAGGTCTTCATGCTAAAGCCTTTGGGGAAAGTTAGCTCCTGAAATGTGCTCATCCAATGACTTCACCATGAATAGAGGGGCCCTGTGGGAACCAAGTTGCAGTTCAACCCAGTCCATCCTTCAATATTTTCACAGAATGAAGAGGGACTTGGTGGCTCACAGACACTAACTCAACAGATCACATGAAGGGAAGGAAAGAAGTGCTGAATCTTAGGCCAGCTCACACAACTAGCTTTGGATGGTTGAAGTCACTGACATCCTGCCCTACCCCATCTCACGTGATGGAGAGTGTGTCCACCTGCAGAGTGAAGGGTTTCAGATTCAATTCCGGTCAAGGGCACATGCATGGGTTTCAGGCTTGATCCCCAGTAGGGGGCGTGCAGGAGGCAGGTAATCAGTGATTTTCATCATTAAGGTTTCAATCTCTCACTCCCTCTACCATCCACTCTCTGAAGTCAATAAAAATATATATTAAAAAAAAAAAAAAAAAAAAAAAAGACCGAGCTGACTGGTTTGGCTCGGTGGATAGAGCCTCAGCCTGTGGCATGAGGGTTCCCCCGTTAGGTTTCAGTTCCAGTCAAGGGCATGTACCTTGGTTGCAGGCACATCCCCAGTGGGAGGTGTGCAGGAAGCAGCTGATCCATGTTTCTAATTCTCTATCCCTCTCCCTTCCTCTCTGTAAAAAAAAATCAATAAAATGTTAAAAAAAAAAAAAAAAAAAGACCTCTGACATCCTTAACAAGTGCATGCTGAGATTGCCTCATATTGCTAAGTGCCAAAGGATGTCTCAATGTATGATGGTCAGTAGAAAAGATGCAGGGCTCAATACACAAAATATTTAAAGACAAAAATAATTAGAGCTGTTTCTTTTCAGTGAAATGATTTCCAGGTTTAAAGCTTTAAAAAGGTGGAGGCCACCTTATATTTTAAAAAAGAATTATCAGAGGTGAGTATGAGATATCACCAATGCTGATTTCAGAGTTAATGATCATTTACACGAATTAAGTATCAGGTAGAAAAAGCAAATTCCTGGATATAAAAAAAACAAAAAAAGATTGATGCTTCTAATATTTCTTGATAAAGCATCATGTGGGGGCAGACTCAGCCATTTCTTGTCCCAGGTCACCTCCTTCTTGCCACCCCAGCAAATGACAAGGGGCCCATCAGGAACATACCAGTCTCTCTCTCTGTGTGAATAAAGGTTGCAAATGGAAACAAACAACTATACAATTTGCAAGCCTTATGAACTGGAGATTTGTAATTCTCAGTCAAATCTGTTTCAATAATTCAGTTGTTCAATTAACCTTGTAAAGACCTAAGCCTATAAATATATCAAACTTAACCATCAGCTCACCCCTCACCCAGATCAGGGTTCCCTCCTCCCACTGCTATGTATTTCTGTCTATGGGTCTGTCCCTGTCGCCCTGTTCCTTTTCTCTTCACTGCGGTCCTTTCCTGTGTCCCTCTCCCCTCCCTGCTCTTTCTTCCCTTCTCTCTCTGTCTATCCCTACACCTGGACCATGAGACTCCTGAAGCCCATTTCCCTTCCGGGGCTCCCTCTCCTGGTCTCTCTGCTCCCATCTCACACACGTCCGCGTCTTTCCCTCCGCACCCCCGTGTCCCCGCTGCTGCCTGTGACAGTCTGTGCTGCGCCCCATCTGCTCCCCCATCCTCTGTGGCCCCCTCCCCGCCCCCCCCTCCCCGGGTCTGTCTCCCTCCCTCTCCGGCCCCAGCCCGGCCCCGCCCCGCAGTCCCCGCTCCCACAAAGCCCTCCCTGGGGCAGGTCCCTCCTCCGGGGACACCGCGTCCCCCTGAGCCCACCCCCTGGCCCTGTGCCCCCGGCACTCAGACCTGACTAATGGGCCCAGGAGGGCGGGCGCGGACCCCCAGGCCGAGCCATCCGGGCTCTTCGGGCGGGAAGCGCCGGGCGGGGAGGGCAAAGGGCGGGAACCACTGACCGGACCTCCAGCCCCGCGGGGGCCCCGGCGGCCCCGGGGACGGTTTTCGGCGGGAAAACCACGCGGCGGGCGGGCCCACAGCCACCGGCGGACAGACCGCGGGCCGGGCCTCAGTTTCCCCCACAGGAACGCGGCGCCTCCACTGCGCAGCCGCCGGGACGCGCACTCACCGCCGGGAGGGGCTCCGGGCGGGGCTCCCACACAGACTCCAGCGCCCGCGGCGCCCTCAGCCCTCCCTGCGGGGAGGGGCCGGGAGCAGCGGCTTTAAAGCACAGACACCTCCTCAGGGACCGCCCCCCGCCCCTCCGCAGCCGCTTCCGGCTGCCGGGACTGCGCATGCGCCTCCCTGCGGGGCGGGGCCTGAGCGGAGCGGCTCCGCGGGGGCGGGGCCAGAGGGGCGGGGCGGGGCGGGGCCAGGGGCGGCCTGGGCCCCTCCCCCTCCCACAGGGACAGCCCTTCCCGGGGGAGTTCCCGTCATTGTTGGGTTTGGCTGGAGGCGCGGCTGTGACAGGATTCACAAGGAGAGAAGGGACAGGAGCAGGGAGGGCGGTGATTTTGCTTCTTTAAAGGGAGGAGAGGGCCCGGTGCCCTCTGATGGCACACGGCTCCCACAGAGAGGGGCTGGTCTTCTGTTAGGGGGCCAGCGAGGAAAGGCAGCTGCGGCGGAAGCATACAGAGGGGAGGAGGAATCTGGAATTCACACAGAAGTTTCCAGATCCCAGAGGCTGTACACAGAGCTACTGGCTGGCCTGCCCTTCAGCTGCACATGCCCCAGGGAGGTGTCTTCCCCAGGATCTTCACAGGCCGGGAACACATTCTCATTGGGAAGTTAGAGAATTCAAAAGGTGGCCAGGCCTAAACCGGTTTGAATCAATGGATAGAGGGCAGGCCTGCGGACTGAAGGGTCCCAGGTTCCATTCAGGTACGTTGGTTGTAGGAACGTACCCAGTAGGAGATGTGCAGGAGGCAGTTGATTGGTGTTTCTAACTCCCTATTCCTCTCCTCCTTTCCTCTCTGTAAAAAAAAAATTAATAAACTACATTTTTAAAAAATATATTTTGATTTTTTTACAGAGAGAAAAGGAGAGGGATAGAGCTAGAAACATCGACCAGCTACCTCCTGCACATCCCTCAAGGGGAATGTGCCCACTACCAAGGTACATGCCCTTGACCGGAATCGAACCTGGGACCCCCTCAGTCCACAGACCAATGCTCTATCCACTGAGCCAAACCGGCCTCGGCCAATAACATACATTTAAAAAACAAATAAAAAGCCGAAACCGGTTTGGCTCAGTGGATAGAGAGTTGGTCTGCAGACTAGGAGGTCCTAGGTTCGATTCCGGTCAAGGGCATGTAAGAAAGTACCTTGGTTGCAGGCACGTCACCAGCAGGAGCTGTGCAAGAGACAGCTGATCGATGGTTCTCTCTCATCGATGTTTCTTTTTTTCTTTTTTAAATATATTTTTATTGATTTTTCACAGAGAGGAGAGAGGGATAGAGAGCTAGAAACATCGATGAGAGAGAATCATCGATCAGCTGCCTCTTGCACACCCCCTACTGGGGATGTGCCCACAACCAAGGTACATGCCCTTGCCCGGAATCGAACCTGGGATCTTTCAGTCCACAGGCCGACGCTCTATCCACAGAGCCAAACTGGTCTCGGCTCTCATCGATGTTTCTAACTCTTTTCCTCTTCCGCACTCTCTCTTCCTCTCTATAAAAAAATAAAATATATTAAAAAAATATATATATCTAGTTTCTTTAATCATTGTGTGATTCTTTAGGTTGGCCCATGCAAAGGAACTGGAAGTTATCAGCTTTACAAATTTACAACAGTACACTGGAGAAGGAATGAATGTGGGTTTTTCATTTCAATCCGTGCTTACCTGCTGTCCCTGGAACTTACCCTGATGGTTTGGAAAATACTGCAGAGACAACTAATGCCTATGAATATAACTGTGGTCATGCTGTCAATATACAAAATAACTTCTGATGAAAAATAAAAATTTTTAACTGAAACTCTGCCATTGTCTTGGGATTCCTCTTGGAAGAATGGCCAATATCTAGCAACATTTAAGTAATTGACAATACAAACTGTTTAACACTGAGTCCATCCCAATAAAGAAGGTAATGAGGAAACACTGAGAAATTCTTATGAAAATTAGAACAAGAAAAATCATTCCAGTAATAAAGCACACAAAAGCAAATTTATTATGTTATATGATAAAAATTAACATTCATATTTAAAATCTACAATCTAGCATGAAAACATGAATGGTCATCTACCTACTTCATGAATATAAAGCAAGATATTGCCAAATTCTGAAGTCAGTTATTGCATTAGTAAATTCTAAATTGTGAAACAGAGCTACAGAGGCCAGAGGGCTCATGTGGGAGAGAAAAGGTTTAGATGCCATTGTTAAAAAGCTGCATAAAAGAGTATCAACTGAATAGAAAAATGAGAGAAAAGAATAACAACGTAACACGGAGGATATGAAATAGGAAATAAAAGAAATAAACTTAATTTTCTGAGTTCTGCTAGGAGAGGTGTCCTCTCTCCAAGGCAGGGTGCATGGCAATTCTGAATCCTGGGTTTGAAACATCTACACTGAACTACAACATCACTGGTAAAGGATTTGAGAGAGGAGCAAGTGGGAGAGAGAAACAGCAATGATAACAGAAAATCATCAATCAGCTGCCTCTTGTGTGAACACTACTGGATATCTAACCCATAAACAGGTCATGAGCCTTGAAAAAGAAATGAACACTGACTTCCTGGTTCATGGGCTGCCGCTCTAGCACGGAGCTTCCCAGTGCAGGCAGCTCCACTGCTTATCAAAGTCACACACAAGTACATTTATAAGTGTTCCCTCTAGTAAAACAAGGATAATTAAAAATTATGCCTAATTCTTCACATTTGTAAGGCTTTCCTTCACAATGAATTATCTGATGTTAAATGAGACTCCATTGACAAGAAAAGGATTAAACTCGCTTGTTACATTTGCAAGGTTTCTCTCCAGTATAAACTCTTTGATGTACAGGAAGGAAAACACACTGACTAAAGGTTTCCTTACTATTTTTTCTTCTTTCAAATTATGTTTTTATTGATGTCAGACAGGAAAGGAGAGTATGGGATATAAAGATCAATGATAAGAGTGAATCACGGATCATTAGCTCCTGCCTGCCCCACATAGACTTATTCCACAACCAGGGCCTAAGCCCCGACCAGAAATTGCATCCTGAAGTTGTGGTTGGTGGTGAAAGGCAAACCACCAATGCATGCCAACCAGTGCTTTCTCATATTCTCTACAGTGTCAAGTTTCCTCCAGTATAAAACCTCTGATGTTCAGTAAATTTTCAGCTATGGGTAAAGGCTCCAGCCTATTCTCATTTGTAAATTCTCTATTAGGAAGTCTCTCAAGTATAATAATATCTGAATGACTTTTCAATACTTTTTTTTTACATTTTTCACATCCATTAGGCTTTTTTTCTAGAGAGAATTCTGTGATGTTCAGTAAATTCTCACTGCTGGTCAAGAACTTATAAAACTCTGCACATCTCTAAGACTTCTCTCGACTATAAAATCTATGCTGTCTGTTATGGCAAGAAGAGTAAATAAAAGCTTTGTCACACTTTCTACATTTAAAAGGCTTCTCTCCAGTATCTCTCTGCTGTGTAGTAAATTTTGAACATCTGCCAATGGATTTGCCACATTCTCGACATTTATCAGGCTTCTCACCTGTGTGAATTCTCTAAGTGTGAGAAATGTGTAAAGGCTTTGCCACATTCTCTACATGTATAAGGCTTCTCTCCAGTGTGAACGCTCTTATAATTTAGGAATGATGCTACACTGAAGATTTTGCCACATTCTCTACATAAATGCTATGAGACGTCTCTCCAGTGTGAACTCTGAAATGCAGTAAGTGCTGAGGCCCTTCTAACGGCTTTGAAACACTCTACATTTACCAGGCTTCTCTCCAATATGAACTTTTATGTGCAGTAAGTACTGAGGATCATCTAGACTTTGCCATATTCTCCACATTGATAAGGTTTCTCTCCAGTATGAACTCTCTGATGCGTACTGAGGTGTGAGGACCATCTATAGGCCTTGCCACATTCTCCACATTTATAGGGCTTCTCTCCAGTGTGAACTCGCTGATGCTTAGTACGTTCTGAGGACCTTCTAAAGGCTTTGCCACATACTCTACATTTAAAAGGCTTCTCTCCAGTATGAACTCTCTTATGAAGAGTAAGTTCTGAGGACCATATAAAGGCTTTTCCGCATTCTCTACATTTATTAGGTTTCTCTCCAGTATGAACTCTCTGATGTGTAGTAAGGTGTGAGTACCATCTATAAGCTTTGCCACATTCTCCACATTTATAAGGCTTCTCTCCAGTATGAACTCTCTGATGCGTAGTAAGGTGTGAGGACCTTGTAAAGGCTTTGTCACATTCTCCACATTTATACGGCTTCTCTCCAGTATGAACTCTTTTATGTGGGGTAAGTTCTGAAGACCATCTAAACTCTTTACCACATTCCCTACATTTATAAGGCTTCTCTCCAGTATGAACTCTCTGATGCCTAGTAAGGTGTGAGGACCACCTAAAGGCTTTGCCACATTCTCTACATTTAAAAGGCTTCTCTCCAGTATGAATTCTCTGATGCGTATTAAGGTGTGAGGACCATCTAAAGGCTTTGCCACATTCTCTACATTTGAAAGGCTTCTCTCCAGTATGAACTCTCTGATGCTTAGTAAGGTCTGAGGAACTGCAATAGGATTTGCCACAATCTCTACAGTAATAAGGTTTTTCTCCAGTATGAATTCTCAGGTGAATACTGAGGGTTGAACACCGGCTAAAGGCTTTGTCACATTCTATACATTTGTAAGACTTTTCTCCTATATGATTTCTATGATGTTGAATATGTCTTGAGGACTGACTAAAGCCTGTTTTATTTTCGCCAAATTTGTAAAATTTTGCAATAGTGTGAAATTTTCCCTCATGTACAATAAGAGATGAATGACATTTAAAGGCTTTGCCACATGCTATACATTTGTAAGGCTTCTCTCCAATATGAATTTTCTGATTTAGAGTACAACCTGAAGGCCAATTAGATGTTTTACCAAAAACTTTACATTGATAAGGTTTTTCTTCATTATGGATTTCTGTCATTTTATTTAGACTGAGTATTTGACTACCACAAAGAATCCATTTGTCAGCCTCCTCCCCAGAATGAGTAATCTCTTGTTTTGTGTAATTTGAAGACTGCTGAAAAGACTGGACACATTTACTTCCTTTGTGTGTCTTCTCCACAATAAGAATAACCTGACGTGTATTGTGATTGAATATTTGGTCAATGACTTCTCCACTTTTATAATGGTCCTCTGTAAGCTCCCTTCTCCACTGATGATTAAGAAATGACTCTTGCTTAAAGTTTTTCCAATGTTCAATCCATTGATAACTGCTCTCTCCATTATACGTACTCTAGTGATAATGGAAGATAGAAAAGCCTTCAGTGACAGTTACAATTTCATTAAACATGTACACTTGTTCCATAAAAACCACTTTGTGATACTCATTAAACCAAGAGAGTTTAATCCTCATGGGGGGCATGCAGGAGGTAGCTGATCAATGATTCTCTTTTATCATTAATGTTTCTCTATCTCCCTCTCACTATCTCTATTAATTTAATAAAAAATATATTTAAAAGTGATACTCATTAAACTGGGGTGTCCCAGGTTCAATTCCAGTTAAGGGTATGTACCTTGGTTGCGGGCACATCCCTAGTAGGGAATATGCGGATGTCTCCTGAACAATGTTTCTCTCTCATGGATGTTTCTGACTCTCTATTCCTCTCCCTTTCTCTCTTTAAAAAATCAATAGTGTGTGTGTGTGTGTGTGTGTGTGTGTGTGTGTGTGTGTAAAGTAACAATATGATTTCCAAATTGGGTATATTTAAATTATATAGGTACATTATAAATCTGTACACTTTAGAATTGATTGGATAAAAGTATAATCCCACACTACAGTTTAAACAATTCAAAGGATTATTTACACAATAGACTAATTCCTAGTTTTCTAGATTTTCTTTTTAAGAATATATAACAGTAAAAAGTTGATTTCGACTTTAACCTGAAGAAACACACTGATCTGCCAATGGAACTGACTTTAATGAGAGGTTTCCCAAATGCATAATACACATGACCTGTATGGGTAACAACAATTTTATTATGATAACTATTCCAAATTAGTTCTGTTTATATTAATTCCCTCACTTTTCATCACATTCTTCCTCAAATTACAAGGCTTTCACTTGTGTACATTTGTATCTTACCAGTATTATTTCAGAGAATAAATCTTGTATTCCGGGCGTTGGACTAAAGGCCTGGTCATCTTCAGATGACATACCTGAAAAATAACTAATTTTTAGTTTTGACAATCAGGTGAGTACACGTTGAAGTTACCAATATAGGCCAAATGACAGTTTTAGGTTCTCTAAGACGCAATAAAGGATTCAAGGAAAACTCAAGATAGGTACAATGAGGAAAACTCACATCAAAGAGGGGCAATGAGTTGCTTATATTTGCCAATGAAACCTGCTCAAACACACTAGCACACAATGGCAATATTATCAAAACACTCCCACCTCCCAGGTTCTTCAATGGAGAGAGAGAGAGAGAGAAAGAGAAGGAGAGAGAGGGGGAGAGTGAGTGAGAGAGAGAGAGAGAGAGAGAGAGAGAGATATGAGGGAAGTGCATGTTCAATGATCCCCTGTTTTGAAGCATCTTGAACAACAAATGTCTGTTGTGCGTGACACAGACTATGATCAGAAAGACAGTACAGGGTGAGTGCCCAATAATGGCTACTACTACAAATAAGTCAATTATTCAAGCACCACAAATACTACGGTACTGAAGATATACACTGAGTAGACAGATTATTATGATCTCTGAACACATAATAATCTGGCCACTTAATATATATATATATATATATATATATATATATATATATATATATTCGTGCATGGGTGGGGTACGGCCAGCCTGGCCAGGAAGAGGGGACATGGGCAGTTGGCCAGTGTGCCTGCTAGTCGAGGGGACAATTTGCACATTAGCTTTTTATTATATAAGAAGATATATATTGAATGGCAGGCTATTATGCATTCAGAGATTATAATAAACTGGCCACTCAATGTATATGATGCCTGAAAAGATACCGTGTGACTGAGAAGGAAACAGAACATTCCTAACAGGGAAATTAAGCAGACAACCAAACCAAGAATAGAGATCCTGAAAACAGTGATGACCAAAAGTAGAATTTGTTCCACAGTTATTATTTGTTTCTTCCTATAGAAAGCATGTTCAAAAGCAGGCTACTTTACAATTCAGGATCTGAACAAAAGATATCAAGTATAAAAACAAAACAGAAAAAGTGTACTATGAGGAAAACAAAATAAATATATTCAAACTGGCACTACAGCCGAAACCGGTTTGGTTCAGTGGTAGAGCGTTGGTCTGCGAACTGAAAGGTCCCAGGTTCGATTCTGGTCAAGGGCATGTACATTGGTTGTGGGCACATCCCTGGTAGGGGGTGTGCAAGAGGCAACTGGTCAACGTTTCTCTCTCATCGACGTTTCTAGCTCTCTATCCCTCTCTCCTCCTCTCAGTAAAAAATCAAACTGGCACTACAATAATAAAAATATATTATCTCAAAAATAATGGAGCCAAGACTGGTTTGGCTCAATGGATAGAGCGTCGGCTTGGGGACTGAAAGGTCCCGGGTTCGATTCCAGTCAAGGGCATGTACCTTGGTTGCGGGCATATCCCCAGTAGGAGGTGTGCAAGAGGCAGCTGATCGATGTCTATCTCTCATCGATGTTTCTAAATATCTCTCTCCCTTCCTCTCTGTACAAAATCAATAAAATATATTTTTTTAAAAATGGAAAATAAATATCTTAATGCTATAAAGAAGGAAAAAAAGAAAACTATATAATATCACGAAAATATTATATAATCACATTAAAAATACAATGAGAAAGTGTATTACAAAAATCACACCAAAGGGGGAAATTAAAAAACATTATACTCAAATTAAAAAATAGAGTGGAATCATGAATGAAAGATATGATCAACTCAAAATAACAAAGAAGTTGCCTGCCAGTGGTGACTCAATAGTAGAGCTTCAATCTGTGAACTAGGACATCACGGTTTGGCTCCACATAAGACCAAAGGCATGGGTTGAAGGCTCGATTCCCCAACGTAAGGAAGGCAGTCAATCAATGATTCTATTTTTTAAAAAATATATTTTATTGATTTTTTACAGAGAGGATGGGAGATAGAGAGAGATAGAGAGTTAGAAACATCGACCAGCTGCCTCTTGCACACACCTTACTGGGGATGTGCCTGCAACCAAGGTACATGCCCTTGACCGGAATCGAACCTGGGACCTTTCAGTCCTCAGGCCAACGCTCAATCCACTGAACAAAACCGGTTTCGGCCGATCAATGACTTTATCTTCACTAATGTTGTTCTCTCTCTCTCCCTCTCTTTCCTCTCTAAAGTCAATAAAGATACATTTCAAAAATAGTAAGTAAATAATCAAAGGATTTGTACATAATTAATATTTTTATTTATTAATATTTTGATCCAGAGAACTAAAGAGACATGTGGAAATGTGAAGAGAATTTAAGAAAATCCTAAGATAATAACAAATAGACCACCAAGGTAACCCCATAGAGACAGAATAGTGAAAAGGAGGAGGTAGCTGATATAAGAAATTAATCATTTAAGATCCTGACAATTAGAGAAACATATACATGTAAGTCATCCTCACCCAGGGAAGCCAGGTTGCTGCAGTTCTCCAACATCACATCCAGGTACAACTTTCGCTGAGCTGGGTCCAGGCACTCCCACTCCTCCTGAGACAAATCTATGGCCACATCCCCGAAGGACAATGGTCCCTGAAAGAACAGACACATTTACCAAGAGGAGTTCACAATGTCACCCAACATGGAAACAGTGTCAGCAGAAGAGGATTGGAAATAGGGGAGTATCCTGAATCTCCCAAAAAGACTACTTTGTCCCAGTATCCTTCCTTGATGTGATTGCAAACACTGACAAATGAGGATGACATATGTCCACAAATCTAAGGTACAGATTTACCATTACAGCAAAATAAAATTTAAAATTAAGGCAAGATAAACTTTAAAATTAAGGTTTAGTGGATAGAATGTCAGACTGTGAATGTAGTCACAGATTCAATTTCAGAAAAGGGCACATACCTGGGTTATGGGCTGAATCCCCGGAGGGGGTGTGCAGGAGGCAGCCGAACAATAATTCTTTCTCATCATTGATCTTTTTCTCTCTCACTTATTCTCTAAAATCAATAAAAATATATTTAAAAATAAAATACAGGTATAGACACAGAAATATAGGTTTATGCATGCTATGTTTTCATCGTTTAGGGTCAGTGGTGTATTTTCAGTTGGAAATATTATGCTGGCTTGGAAGTACCCTGTTTCCCCGAAAATAAGACAGTGTCTTATATTAATTTTTGCTCCCAAAGATGCGCTAGGTCTTATTTTCAGGGGATGTCTTATTTTTCCATGCGCTAAGTCTTATTTTCGGAGGATGTCTCATTTTCGGGGAAACACGGTATATGGACTTCTTCCCGAATGTCAAGTAGACCACAACAAAATGAACTCCTGTAAAGACACAGATTCTGATCCAGGTTCTCAAAGGGGCCTGTGTTTTCACATGTATCACAAGCTCACTTTTCACCTGTGATGCCAATGTTTCCACATCATGTGCCTACTTCTTAATACAGAGAAAAAGAAAACACGAAAACATTTATACAGAACTTTGAATTAAAAAGGTTAATGGAATTCAGTTCTCATGTGATAGGACACATTGGAAGTACAACCTATTTGGAAATTTTCTATGAATAATATTAAAACAGCCAAAACCGGTTTAGCTCAATGGATAGAGCGTCAGCTTGGGGACTGAAGGGACCCAGGTTCGATTCCGGTCAAGGGCATGTACCTTGGTTGCGGGCATATCCCCAGTAGGGGGTGTGCAAGAGGCAATTGATCGATGACTTTCATCGATGTTTCTAACTCTCTATCTCTCTCCCTTCCTCTCTGTACAAAATCAATAAAATATATTAAAAAAAATAATAATAATAATAATATTAAAACAAGACTATTCTGCCTGGTACAGCTGGTGTCCCTCAGTGGTTGAGCGCTGACCCATACACCAAGAAGTCACCGAAACCTGGAGTGTGTCCTGACCAGGAATGGAATCCTGCCCTCCTGGTTCATAGGTCCAGCTCAGTAACCGATCTGGGCACACGACCAGGTTGTAGGCTCAATCCCCAGTGTTACTGAGAAAGGGAATATTAGGTCAACTGAGACAATGGGCATCAAATGACAGAGACACAGAAGGTCAGCTCACCACAGTAGTGATAAAAATACTGCAATAAAGAAAAAAATTATGAGGAAATGATCACAAATAAACATTAATTTTTGCAAGTGTCAATCCACATGTAACTCCCATGTTCTAAAAACTAAAAGAATATTTACCTAGCAACTCACTCATACTAATCTAGTGAGGAAATCTGTTTATTATTTATTCTTCTTTCAGAACTTTCTGAGCTATCCTAAGCTATAAAATGTGCATTTTCTTATGCCTGGTCAAGAGCTTCTGCTGCAGCCACTTACACCAAAAACCTACATTTCCCTTCTTCAAAACACAGAGCTTCTGACCCCATCCCAATAGGGATATTAAACATGATGGCAATCCCAAATGGATTAGATACAAAAGGGATGTTCTGAGTAGTTGAAAGTAATTAAAAGTGAGAATGCTTCCCGACCTTGGGAAGGCTGTATAAAATGAAAGCAGAGAAGGTTCTGGGACAAAGGAAAGAAGTATATTCTGGCCCATGTGGTTCAGAGATAGAGCATTGACCTATGAACCAGGAGGGCAGGTTTCTATTCCTGGTCAGCACACACCCCAGGTTTCAGACTCCATCCCAAGTGTGGGGTGTCAATAATTCTCCCTGCTCATTGATGTTTCCACATCTAACTCTCCCTCTCCTTTCCATTCTGAAGTAAAAAAAAAAAAAAAAACATATCTTAAAAAACAGAGAGTGAAATATGTGATACCTTAATCAATAAAGAAATTAAAAAATAATAATAACAAAAGAGAGTGATGCTCTAGCCAGCTTGGCTCAGTGGATAGAGCCTCAGCCTGTGAACTGAAGGGTCCCAGGTTAGATTCCGGCCAAGGGCACACAGCAGGGTTGTGGGCTCAATCTCCAGAAGGGGACATGCAGGAGGCAGCTAATCAATGATTCTCTCTCATCATTGATATTTCTCTCTCTCCTTCTCTGTTCCTCTGAAGTCAATAAAGAAATATATTTAGACCTAACTGGTTTGCCTCAGTGTAGAGCACATCAGCCTGCGGACTGAAAAGTCACAAGTTCGATTCCAGTCAAGGGCATGTACTTTGGCTGCGGGCACATCCCCAGTAGGAGGTGCGCAGGAGGCAATTGATCAATGTTTCTCTCTCATCCGATGTTTCTGACTCTCTATCCCTCTCCCTTCCTCTCTGTAAAAAAATCAATAAAATATATTTTAAAAAAAAGAAGAAAGAAACTGCTGATGTTGACAATCATAAGAAAAAAGGAAACAAAAACAACCTGAAAAGGCAAGAAAAACAGAAGTAGAGAAATATGGAGAAGAGGAAGGAGCCCCAGAGAGATGAAGGGCAGCTGAGAGGAAGAGAGGAAGAGGTGTACAGAAGTGGGACAAAAAAGGTGAAGGCAATTAAAATAGACTGGTTTAGAGGAGAACTGAGGGAGCAAGTGCAGGGACAGAAAGGGGATTTAGAGTGACGGAACAGAGAGAGAAGCAGCACTGAGGCAGCCAGCTGTGACTATGAGGACATTCTGTAAAAGGGCAGCAGAGGAGACACAGACGTGGGAAAGGAAAGAGAAATATATCAACAGATATTCAAGAAAAAGCAAAATTAGCCTATGAGACAAGACACATCTTTTACCTGAGAAGCTGCCATTTGTTCCTGATCCTGATGGGGTCTGGTTGTTTTCTCAGGTAATAATACGTTGAGGAGTCGCAGACTATATCTTCAAAGGTTTCAGCACAGCCCCTTTATCAGCTCACCTCACATTCACAGTCAGTAGGACCTGGAAATAAGGAAAAGAAAAACCCCCACCGGTCCTTTGTCACAAGAGAGAGTCAGGAACAATGAGCTCCTCCAGGAGACCACACTGTGAGGGCTTTTATTCTGTCTACATGTGTCTGTCCTCCCAAAGGCTTCCACAGACTCCTACAGCAGTGAGAGCATGTGCTGCTTGACTATAACCCTAAACCCAACACGACACCCCTTACCTTTCCTGAAAAAGCCTGCCCTGGGGCCCATGACGCGGCACCTTCAACCAGTTCCCTCCCAGGGCCCGGGCCCTCCCCAGAGCTGTTTTCAGTAGCGCTGGGTACCGACGTCTCACCCAGCACACCTGAGACCTCTGGGCAGCTGGAGGGGTTGAATCAGGAACTTGTGCACCTGAAAGTTTGCTAGGCATATATCCTTCCTCTTGTTCCAGGGAATTACAGAGAACAGATCTTCATGCTAAAGTCTTTGGGGAAAGTTAGCTATTGAAATATGCTCATCAATTGACTTTCCCATGAACAGATGGGCTCTGGGAACCAATTTTCAGTTCAATCCAGTCCATCCTTCTATATTTTCAGAGAATGAACAAGAGGGACTTAGGGTCACGACTCGTTTGTGGCTCATGGACACTAAATCAACAAATCACATAAAGGGAAGGAAAGAAGTGCTGAACATTAGACCGACTCACAGAACCAGCTTTTGCCTGTTGAGATCACTGACATCCTTACCAAGTAAATGCTCAGATCACCTCGTATTACTAAGCGCCAATGGAAGTTCCCACGTACGATAAACAGCAGAAAGGATGCAGGGCTCAGAATCTGAACTACACACAATATATTCAAAACCAAAAACAAGCCCTAGCTGGCTTGGCTCAGTGGACAGAGCACTGGTCTGTCCCAAGTTCGATTCCAGTCAAGGGCACATGCCAAGTTGTGGGCCCCAGTGGGGGAC
This sequence comes from Pipistrellus nathusii, assembly GCA_963693515.1. Classification (NCBI taxonomy): domain Eukaryota; kingdom Metazoa; phylum Chordata; class Mammalia; order Chiroptera; family Vespertilionidae; genus Pipistrellus; species Pipistrellus nathusii. The sequence goes on along the minus strand of OY882872.1, from coordinate 46,673,442 downwards.
TTGTAGAAGGCAAGCTGATCCAAGATTCGCTCTCATCATGTTTCTATCTCTCTCTCCCTCTTCCTTCCTCTCTTAAGTCAATAAAAAAATTAAGTTAAAATAAAATAAAACTAGGTTGTTTCCTTTAATGTAATGATTTCTAGGCTTAAAGCTATAAAAAGGGAGAGACTGCCTTATATTAACAAAGAATGATAAGAGGTGCTTGTAAGATGTTACCACCGGTAATTTCAGAAGTTAATGACTATTTACATGAATTAAGTATCAGAGATAGAAAATGAAAATCCATGAGACAGAAAAAAAGATCCAGTGCTTCGCCGAGACCGGTTTGGCTCAGTGGATAGAGCATCTGCCTGCGGACTGAAAGGTCCCAGGTTCAATTCCGGTCAAGGGCATGAACCTTGGTTGTGGGCACATCCCCAGTAGGGGTGATGCAAAAGGCAGCTGATCGATGACTCTCTCATCGATGTTTCGAACTCTCTATCCCTCTCCCTTCCTCTCTGTAAGAAATCAATAAAATATATTATAAAAAAAAAAAAAAAAAAAAAAAAGATCCAGTGCTTCTAATATCCCTTCATAAAACATCGGACTCAGTCACCTCTTGTCCCAGGTCACCTCCTTCTTGCATTCCCAGGAATGACAAGAGGCCCATCAGAAACATACTATTCTCTCCTTCTGTGTGATTAAGGTTGTAAGTGGATCAAACAACTATAAAATATTCATAAGCTTTATATTGTAGATCTGTAATTCTTATTCAAATCTGTTTAAAAAATTAACTTGTTAAATTCAACAAGCCGATAAATCACACCTTAACCATCCACACTCCATCAGCTCACCACTCACCCAGATGCTCACCTGTAACTGCCCTCCCGCCAGCTTGGTCGCCCCTAACTGCCTTCCCCTACTGGTCTGGTCGCCCCTTCCTTGTGGGCCTGTCAGCCCTAATTACTCTGCATACTTGCCTGATCCCCCTAACAGCCCACCCTTCCTGGCCTGATCCCCCTATCTAACCTCTCCTACCTGCCTGATCCCCATAACTACCCTCCCCTGCTGGCCTGATCCCCCTATCTAACCTCTCCTACCTGCTTGATCCCCATAACTACCTTCCCCTGCTGGCCTGATCCTCTTAAGTGCCCTCCCCTGCCGGCCTGATCCCCATAACTCTCCTCCCTGCTGATGTGATCTCCCAAACTACCCTTCCCTGATGGCCTGGTTGACCCTAATAGCCCTCTCCTGCCAGGATAGTTGCCCCTAACTGCCCTCCTCTGCCAGCCTGGTAGCCCCTAATTGCCCTCTGCTGCTGTCCTAGTCACCTCTAACACCTGTGCTTAGGCCCCCACCACCGAAGCTTTTTCCGGAAGGATGTCAGGATAGTTGTCAGGAAGATGTCCAGTCTATTTAGCATATTACACTTTTTTTAGTATAGATAAACTGGCAATCGGACATCCCATTTGCAATCCTGGACCTCTGGCTCCTGACAGCTCACCTGCCTGTCAGCTCTAACCACTTTGCCTACCTGCCTGATCCTCCTAACTACCCTCCCCTCCCCACCTGATCCCCCTAACTGCCCTCCTCTGCTTGCCTGATCCCCCTTACTGTCCACCCTTGCCTGCTCGCCCCAAACCACCTCTACCTCAGCCCCCGCCACTGTGGCTTTGTCTGGAAGGACATCGAGATGGTTATATGGAAGATGTCCAGTCTAATTAGCATATTTCCCTTTTCTTAATATAAATAAATGAGCAATCAGACATCCATCTTGCAAACCGGGACCCCTGGCTCCTAAATTCAAACCTGCCTGCCTACCCTAACCATTCTGTCTGCCTGCATGATCCCCCTAACTGCCCTCCCCTGCCAGCCTGGTCACCCCTATCAGCTTCTGCCTCAGCCCCTACCACAGTGGTTTGTCCAGAAAGACCTCCGGATGGTCTTCTGGAAGATGTCTGTTATAATTAGAGCATATTACCCTTTTATTAGTATAGATTCCAAAGTTTTATATACTGAAGATTTATAAGTGTGATTCAATCTGTATAACAAAAAAAAAAATCACCTGTTAAATTAAATAGATAAAGCTATGCTTCAGGGGTCATGCTCACTGGTTGTAATTGCACATATGAACCAGGATGTTATGGTTAGATTCCTAGTCAGGGCATATGGCCAGGTTACAGGTTTGATTCCCAGTGAGGAGCTTGCAGGAGGCAGCTGATCAGTGGTTGTCTCTCTTCTTTGATGTTTCTCTCTTTCTCCCCCTCACCCTGGAAATCTGATATCAATAAAAATAGACTTTAAATTTTTTATCTACATACATTTATTTGTGTTTGCCACAAACTGATATATCACAACTTAACCATCCACACCCCTTCAGCTCACCCCTCACCCAGATCAGGGTTCCCCTCCCACTGCTATGTATTTCTGTCTATGGATCTGTCTCTGTCTCCCAGTTCCCTTTCTCTCCACTGCGGTCCTTTCCTGTGTCCCCCTCCCCTCCCTGCTCTTCCTCCCCTTTTATCTCTCTGTCCCTACACCTGGACCATGAGGCTCCTGAAGCCCATTTCCCTTCCGGGGCTCTCTCTCCTGGTCTCTCTGCTCCCATCTCCACACACGTCCGTGTCCCCGCTGCTGCCTGTTACAGTCTGTGCTGCTCCCCCTCTGCTCCCCCATCCTCTGCGGCCCCCTCCCCGCCCCCCCCTCCCCGGGTCTGTCCCTCCTCCCTCTCCGGCCCCAGCCCGGCCCCGCCCCGCAGCCCCCGCTCCCACAGAGCCCTCCCTGGGGCAGGTCCCTCCTCCGGGGACACCGCGTCCCCCTGAGCCCACCCCCTGGCCCTGTGCCCCCGGCACTCAGACCTGACTAATGGGGCCCAGGAGGGCGGGCGCGGACCCCCAGGCCGGGCCATCCGGGCTCTTCGGGCGGGAAGCGCCGGGCGGGGAGGGCAAAGGGCGGGAACCACTGACCGGACCTCCAGCCCCGCGGGGGCCCCGGCGGCCCCGGGGACGGTTTTCGGCGGGAAAACCACGCGGCGGGCGGGCCCACAGCCACCGGCGGACAGACCGCGGGCCGGGCCTCAGTTTCCCCCACAGGAACGCGGCGCCTCCACTGCGCAGCCGCCGGGACGCGCACTCACCGCCGGGAGGGGCTCCGGGCGGGGCTCCCACACAGACCTCAGCGCCCGCGGCGCCCTCAGCCCTCCCTGCGGGGAGGGGCGGGGAGCAGCGGCTTTAAAGCGGAGACCCCCCTTCAAAAAAAACGGACATCTTCCCCTCCACAACGGCTTCTCTCTGCCAGGACTGCGCATGCGCCTTCCCGCGGGGGCGGGGCCTGAACGGAGCGACTCCGCGGGGGCGGGGCCAGGGGGAGGGGCGGAGCCAGGGGCGGCCTGGGCCCCTCCCCCTCCCACAGGGACAGCCCTTCCCGGGGGAGTTCCCGTCATTGTTGGGTTTGGCTGGGGGCGCGGCTGTGACAGGATTCACAAGGAGAGAAGGGACAGGAGCAGGGAGGGCGGTGATTTTGCTTCTTTAAAGGGAGGAGCGGGCCCGGGGCCCTCTGATGGCACAAGGCTCCCACAGAGAGGGGCTGGTCTTCTGTTAGGGAGCCAGCGAGTAAAGGCAGCTGTGGCAGAAGCATACAGAGGGGAGGAGGAATCTGGAATTCACACAGAAGTTTCCAGATCCCAGAGGCTGTGCTCAGAGCTCCTGGCTGGCCTGCCCTTCAGCTGCACAGGCCCCAGGGAGGTGTCTTTCCCAAGATTTTCACAGGCCGGGAACACATTCTTACAATGAGGTTACTGAGAATTCAAAACCTCATTGAATTATCTATGAGGGGCAGATTGGGTTTGAAATCAGAAACTTCCTGCCTCTAGTTTCTCCTGAGTCATTAAAACCTCAGGGGGGAGGCAGGAGGGGGCAGGCAGCCTGCTCTCTCAGCCCCTCCGTCTCGCCATTGAAGGAGAGGCAGCTGGAATTAAGGAAGTCACCCATCTCTGCGGGTAATTACCAGGTGCTTTGCGTTGTCAATGGAAGGTTACAGCAAAGAAAAAGGGATTCTTTCCGTTTTCCTCCTGACAATTATCATTCCTGTCATTTGTAACATTGCTTTCCAAAATCGTATTATGGGGACCCTTCAAGGGTGCAATTTTGGATAAGATCTTCCCCACACACCTCATACCTTTAAGGTTTCTCTTAGATGTATATTGACGAATGTTTAACTCTTGATGAAATACATTGCCAGGTTCCTTGTATCTTAACACTTTCCTGTCAACATAAGAAATATTCAGCCGAGGCCGGTTTGGCTCAATGGACAGAGCGTCAGCTTGGGGACTGAAAGGTCCCGGGTTGAATTCCGGTCAAGGGCATGTACCTTGGTTGCGGGCATATCCCCAGTAGGAGGTGTGCAAGAGGCAGCTGATCGATGACTCTCTCTCATCGATGTTTCTAACTCTCTCTCTCTCTCCCTTCCTCTCTGTGCAAAAATCAATAAAATATATTTTAAAAAATATTCAAAACTAAAACGCATTTTTGTGCATTTATTTGAGCCCAACTGCCCACAAGTGCCAAGAAGCAACATTTCAACAAATTGAGATAATGTTGCAGAGTACAGCACTTGTGCGCCTTATTTTGTACATTATAATTAAGAGCAGAAGCAAGTGGGTTGTATGAAATCCATTGGTGATAGATTAGGGAGGTGGGGAAGAGCCCAGAGGGGAAACCTCTGGGAGTGGATGAAAAGTAAAATGATTGACTCGTGCCTTTTTATTTAAGTGTACACACCTTAATAGTGAAAATTAATAATAATGAGAGGGTTTATGGTTAGCCCCTGGTGCACTTGTATCCTGAGGGCTCTGGAAAAGGGCGAGTTACCCTGATATTCCAAAGGAATGTGATTCTGGGTGTAAAAGACAATAGACAGGCTTAGGTCAGGATTCCCTCTAGTCATGGAAGATTCTTTCTTAGGACCTAACTAATGTTAGGTTTGATCCAGCTATTCAATTCATACCCCTCCCCTGGAAACTGGTTTTTCAGCCCATTTCACTGTGGATATTCTCTTTCCTGCGACCACATTTCAGTTGTGGGAACCACACTCCATTATTTCCCCTCCAGGTATGCACAAAGAAGTCTCCGCCCAGAAAAAGTCTGCTAAACACCCTTTAGAAGCATGTAACTACTGTCACTGGGCGCCAGCCCCCTGGTGAGAGTATGACTGAATAAATTTGTAATCCCTCACCACTCTGGCCTGGTGACCGAACATTTGGTGCTGAAATCAGGGCGGGTTCTAAAGGGATGGTGGAGCCATTGCCCATTCTTTGCTCACCCTGCGTTTACTACTTGGAGAGCAGCAGGCAGGGGAAGCTAGTCCTGGGCTTACCCTCCAAGTCCTACTTGTCTGATTTCATTGCCATCAGGCTTGACACAAAACATCCTAGCCCAACACTTCTGGTTCTGAAGCTACTTTTGACCCAGCAGACCGCCTACCTCCACCCTCTTATGCATCCCCTCCCCCACCTGCAGTAGATTCCCAAAACCCAGAACCTCCTAACCAGCAATCACCTTCTCCTCCAGCTCCTGAGAGCCCAACTCCCAAGAATGAAAACTCTGACCTAACCAGTTTGGCTCAGTGGATAGAGCGTCAGCCTGTGGACTCAAGGGTCCGGGGTTCGATTCCAGTCAAGGGCATGTACCTTGGTTGCAGGCACATCCCCAGGGGGAGGTATGCAGGAGGCAGCTGATTGGTGTTTCTCTCTCATCAATGTTTCTAACTCTCTATCCTTCTCCCTTCCTCTCTGTAATAAATCAATAAAATATATTATTTTAAAAAAAGAATGAAAACTCTAAAACAGCCTTTTATCATCTAACACTCATTCTCAAGCCCCCCAAAGACCGCCTACTTCAACAGCCACTTCTATGCCCATGCCAATTCCACCACTGAGGATGGTAACAGGAACTGAGGACACAGTCTGAGTCCATGTCCCATTTCCTATGTCCAGCCTCACACATATTGAGAGGCATCTCAGGTCTTTTTCCACTGACTCGACCACCATTACTACGGAATTTGAGTGCCTGACCCAGTCCTATGATCTAAACTGGCATGATATTTATATCCTCTTGTCCCCTTCTCCAGAAATTCACCATCTTAGACACCACCTCCCCAGAGGGAAGCCCTCCTCCTGAACACCCATTTTAATTTAATTTTATTTTTTAATATATTTTATTGATTTTGTACAGAGAGGAAGGGAGAGAGATAGCAAGTTAGAAACATCGATGAGAGAGTCATCGATCAGCTGCCTCTTGCACACCCCCTACTGGGGATATGCCTGCAACCAAGGTATATGCCCTTGACCGGAATCAAACCTGGGACCCTTCAGTCCCCAAGCCGAGGCTCTATCCACTGAACCAAACCGGTTTTGTCTGAACACCCATTTTATATCCCAATCAGCCTCTGACACAAACCATGTACTTTGAAAAATAGACAGAGGTCCACAAACCCCTCAAAAAGACCTCATTAACCTGACCTTTAAGGTCTTTAATAATAGAGACAAGGAGATTCAAATCAAAAAACAAAAGCAAGATCAAGCAAAGGGTGAGGCCCAGAAGGAAGCCTTCCAGCTCCTAGCCATTATTGTCATGAACACCAAAGGAAGTACCGTTTCCCCGAAAATAAGACATCCTCTGAAAATAAGACCTACTTACAGGTTTCCTTCTGAGTGAAATATAAGGCATCCCCCCAAAAATAATGCTCCCCCCCCCAGGCTAAACATGAGAGATCTGCTCCACTGATTCTGAAAGAAATGGAGTCACAAGAAATTCACCAGGAAATTCAGGAATATTGGATTGTTATGATGATGTTCCAGAAGATGATATGATTGTCATTGAATAAATGAGTAAATTCTTGATACTGTAGGATTCACAGTTTGTCTGGTTTGTGTTGACAACTACCGTACTACCGTACCGCATACAATTAATACATTTCCTTTATTTTTATTTAACAATAAATGTGTACCGTATTCTTCTTCATGGAAAAATAAGACATCCCCTGAAAATAAGACCTAGCGCATCTTTGAGAGCAAAAATTAATATAAGACACTGTCTTATTTTCAGGGAAACAGGGAACTAAATCAGGGGTAAGTCAGGGTCTAAGTCTCTACAGGGCTCATGCTTCAAATGCAGCAAGGAAGGAAATTGAAGAAAGTTCTGCTCAAACTTTACATCTCATCACTATGGAGATAAGGCTTATAAATGTAGAAAATATGGCAAATCCTTTGTCAACTCCTCAGACCTTACTAAGCATCAGAGAGTTCATTCTGAAGAGAAGTCTTTTACATGTAGAAAATGTTACAAAGCCATTTATCAGTGTTCCTGCCTTACTGTATAGCAGAGTTCAAAGTTGAGAGAAGTCTCACAGATGTGAGGAATGCGTAAGTCCTTTTCCAGCAGTGAGAAATTAATGAGCATCACAGAAGACTTATGAATGTGAAAAGCCTTTAAAAGGCAATATATTGTTCTACTTGATCGACTTTAGAAGAAAAAGAGATCAGATTTTGATTTGAAGGGCAGCCAATCAATGAAACAGACACACCTGCACAGTTGGAAATGAAGGATGAGGATACAGTTGATTTGTTTCAGCAGTAGACAGCAGTAGACAAAATCAGTTTGGCTCAGTGGATAGAGCATCGGCTTGCAGACTAAAAGGTCCCCGTTTGATGCTGGTCAAGGGCATGTACCAGAGGAGGGTTTGCAAGAGGGAACTGGTCAATGTTTCTGCCTCATCACTGCTTTTAACTCTCTATCCCTCTCTCTTCCTCTCTGTAAAAAAGGGAAACTGCTACTGTATTTCAGATCTCTGGGCATCAAGACCAAGAAGACAATCTCAATTAAAAAACTGAAATTTGGGCCGAAACCGGTTTGGCTCGATGGATAGAGCATCAGCCTGCGGACTGAAGGGTCCCGGGTTCGATTCCGGTCAAGAGCATGTACCTTGGTTGCAGGCACATCTCCAATAGGAGGGGTGCAAGAGGCAGCTGATCGATGATTCTCTCTCATCGATGTTTCTCTCTATCCCTCTCTCTTCCTCTCTGTGAAAAATGAATAAAATATATTTTTAAAAATAAAACAAAACAACCCTGAAATTTGCTTTCAAAACATCTAATACAGTAGTTTTCTCTATTCTTTCACTTTCTCCTTCCCATCCCTTTATTGTATGTAAAGTAACTGATGTATGTGCACAAGAATTTGCAGGGTTTTTTTTAATTAAATGGCCAATGGTATGTTTTGATCTATGTCAAATGGAAATGGGATGGGGGATAATACTGGTTCTATGAAAACACCCTTTCTCCATTAGTATTATGCTCATTCAGCTCGTATCTTTATATTCCAATAAGTTATTTTGCCTCTCACTGTTTAATAAAGAAGGAACAACATAAAAATTCTTGTATACCTTGTTTGGAGCATTTCTTTTATATATATATTTTTTATTGATTTTTTTTTACAGAGAGGAAGGGAGAGTGATAAAGAGCTAAAAACACCAATGAGAGAGAAACATTAACCAGCTGCCTCCTGCACCTCTCCTTCCCCCCACAGGGGATGTGCCACAACCAATGTATATGCCCTTGACCAGAATCGAACCAGGGACCGTTCAGTCCACAGACTAACACTCTATCCACTGAGCCGAACTGGTTTCGGCAGAAACCTTGATTTTTTAAAGATAACCAAAAAGTAAATAGCCAATATTCCTTAGGTTAACATTTATCAACACTCTTTTTCAAAAAATATATTTTATTGATTTTTTACAGAGAGGAAGAGAGAGGGATAGTTAGAAACATCGCTGAGAGAGAAGCATCGATCAGCTGCCTCTTGCACACCTCCTACTGCGGATGTGCCCGCAACCAATATACATGCCCTTGACCAGAATTGAACCTGGTACCTTTCAGTCCACAGGACGACGCTCCATCCACTGAGCCAAATCGGTTTCGGCGACACTCTTTTAAAAATATATATATTTTATTGATTTTTTTACTGAGAGGAAGAGAGGGATAGTTAGAAACATCTATGAGAGAGGAACATCAATCAGCAGCTTCCTGCACACCCCCTACTGGGGATGTGCCTGCAACCAAGGTACATGCTCTTGACTGGAATAAAACCTGAGTTCTTTCAGTCTGTAGGCCAATGCTCTATTTACTGAGCCGAACTGGTTTTGGCTACTTACACTCTTGAAGCACACTCTTACTTTCAAGAAAACATACATTCAACAAATTACAAGATACCTTCTGTAATGTGTGTCTAGCAATGTTTCAGTATTATAGGCTATTGTAAAATATTTATAAGTTTATCATTTAACCCAGCAATGCTCCAAAGGCTTTAATGTAATAAAGACTTTGGACAATTATATATAGGTATATGAGACTGGAGAAAAGGCAGGGGGAGGAGGGAGCAGGCCCTGCAGCCTGTACCTAGGCCACTAGCCATTTGGAATGAAAACTGCCAGATTTTCCCTCAGAAATAACATGCTAAGGTTTGGGAGATAATGCACTCAGCCTCTGATAATAGCTGAACTGATAAGCATGTGCAGGAAAAGAAAGTTGTTCTTTGGGAAAGGTGAGGTGGGGAGGTGAGAAGGCGCTGAGGTCAAAGCAGTTTTCAGAGCATTAAAGGGAAAGAGAATGCTGGCCATAGGATTTAATGGCTCAGTGAGACAAGACTAATGTTGGGTACGTAGAGGTGAAAGTGTCCAGAGATCCCAAGGAAGGAGACCAGCCGAAACCAGTTTGGCTCACTGAATAGTGTCGGCCTGCGGACTCAAGGGTTCTGATGGGCAAGGCAGTTGAAAGAGAATCAGGCATGCAGGGGAGGGCAGTTGGGAGCAACAAGGTTGGCAAGGGAGGGGACTTAGGGTGACCAGGCCTGCAATGGAGGGCAATGCTGGGGACCATGCCAGCAGGGGTGCAGTAAAGCGTCTATTAGGCTGGCAGGGGAGTCGTTAGGAAGTAATCAGGCTGGCAGACAGAAGAGGTCAGGAGCAATCAGGGAGCCAGGCAGACGAACAGTTGGGAGCCAGTAGTCCTGGATTGTGAGAGGGATATAAGACTGTGTCTTTAGGTGGAATTGGGCCTAAATAAGCAAAAAGATATCACTCGAGGTGTACCAGGTTGAATAGGCTGCATGTTGACCTGAGGGACACGCACCTGCCAAGCATGCAAGAATTTAGTGCACCCAGCTGCTAATTTAAGTTTCTTCAAAGAGAATCTACATCTCAGCAGATGTGGCTCAGTGGGTTAGAGTGTTGTCCCTCCCACAAAGTCACACATTTGATTCTCAGTCAGCTCTGGTACCAGAGTGGAAGATTTGGTCTCCAAACTGCCCTGTGTGCCTGAGGGAGGCAAACAATTGATGAGTCTCTCTCATATCGATGTTTCTCTGTGTCTCTCTTCCCACTATCCCTCCCATTCTAAGATCAATGGAAAACTCTTTAAATAAAGATTGTAAAGAAAGAGAAACTACATTTACTTTTTAGAATGTTATTGATTTCAGAGAGGAAGAGAGAATCATCAATAATGACAGTGTATCAATGTTCCACTGACTCCTACATGCCTATTGAGGATTGAAGGGGAAACCTGAGCATGTGCCCTGACTAGGAATCAAACCTGACCTTCAGGGTCATAGATCAATGTTCATCCAGTAAGCAACATAGGCTACGCAAGAAAGATTACTTCTTATATAATGATAACCTATTTTGTTCCTCCTGTCTCTCGAATCCTCTATTTCTTGTTTTCTTTTTTCTATTTTTGAATGATTTGTCAAATATGTATAACAAACCTGTGAAATATATACAATGAAGAGCACATTGGTACATATTTTTAGCTTAAGAATCACTAATTCGGGTCCTATCTGGTGTCACTCAGTGGATACAGCCTTGTCTTATGGACTCAGAGTCCTGGCTTTAATTCTGGTTCCTACCTTGCAGGCTGGATCCCTGGCCAATAATCTACTAATCAATATGACTTTCTCACACTGATGTTTCTGTGCATCTATCCCCCTTCTTTCCACTCTCTAAAATAGCCTCAGGTGAGTACTGACAACAAAAATATTTATTAATTTTGTTCTCGCCAAGGAGTAACTTTGGCTGGTTGGAGTGAAATCCCAATGTGCCAGGATGGTGGTTTTAAGACCAGATTGTTGTAGGAATACCTAAAAGGCATTTTGGCATCTTACCTAGTGTGAATTCAGTGATACTTTAAAAATCACAATCAATTACATATTGCGTAAAGTTTTTACATCTTTACAGTAACTTTAAGGCATAAATTCTTTTTTTTTTTTTTTTTTGTATAGCAAAGGTTGAAATTTATTGAAAAACAAGTACAGACTAACGAGGGGGGAGAGGGAAAGACTCTCAGAGTATAGACTTCCACTTGGGGAGGGAGAAAGGGTCCCCAAGGCATAAATTCAAGAGTTTTATAAACTTTATATGTTAAACAGAAGTCCTACCTCCTATACTATAAATGTAGAATTTCTACCCAATTACAATCCCTGATAAGACTGGGACTATAGGTCCAACACTAGGATTTCCCACATTCTTGTTTTAAGATTTCTCTCTAGAATAAATTCCAATGTGAGGAATAAGCAACGTATGCTGATTAGACTTTAGGACATGGTCTACATTTGTATTGTTTCACCCTAGTATGAATTCAGATGTCGGGTAAGGTTTGCATACTGAGTAAGCTTTTTTTTTACATTATTTATATGTCCTGAGCTTTGATCCAGTAATAATCATTAGAGGTTGTATGACATATAAATGAGGATATACACTTTGACATGTCTCAGAATTGGTTAAATCATTGCATAATAACTTTATTTTTGTTGTTTCTCTTTAGAATGATTTGTAAAATGTTCAGTAAATATCACCACAGGCTAATGGCTAACTCTCATTTTCTACAGTGTAAGCCTTGCCTCCACTATAAAATCTCTGGTGTTCAGTAAATTTAAAACTGTGGGTAAAGATTCCAGCCTAGCCAAAACCAGTTTGGCTCAATGCACAGAGTGTCAGCCTGTGGACTAGAAGATCCCAGGCTCGATTCCAGTCAAGGGTATGTACATTGGTTGCGGGCACATCCCCAGTAGGTGATGTGCAGGAGGCAGCTGATTGATGTTTCTCTCTCATCAATGTTTCCAGCTCTCTATCCTTCTCCCTTTCTCTCTGTAAAAAAATCCATAAAATATACTATTTAAAAAAAAAAAAAAGGGTTCTAGCCCATTTGCTACATTTGTATAGTCTCTGTTAGGAAGTCTCTAAGGTAAAGTCATATGTGAAAGGCTTTTAAAGCTTTTTTACATTTTTCAGTTTCTACGGCTTCTTTTAAGAATGAATTCTCTGATATTCAGTAAGTTCTCACTGCTGGTCAAGGATTTCCAACACTACATACCATCTGTATGGCTACTCTGTAGTATGAACTCTTTGTAGATTAGTAAAGTTTGAGAATCTACCAAATGACTAGTGACATTCTTTATAAGGTTTCTTTCTAGTATGAACTCTCTGATGTGTAGTAAGGCCTGGAGTCGCCAAAGAATTTGGTACATTATGTACAGTTATAAAGCTTCTCTCCAGTATGAACTTGCCGATGCTTGTTAAGGTTTGAGGATTTGCCAAAGGATTTACCACATTCTGTACATTTATAAGGCCTCTCTCCAGTATGAACTCTCTCGTGCTTACTAAGTCCTGATGAGCGGCCAAAGGCTTTGCCACATTCTCCACATTTGTAAGGCTTCTCTCCAGTATGAACTCTCTGATGTACCGTAAGAATTGAGGAACTGCTATAGAACTTGCCACATTCTTTACATTTATAAGGCTTCTCTCCCGTGTGAACTCTCTGATGATCAGCAAGGATTGAGGATCTACCAAAGGCTTTGCCACATTCTCTACACTTGTAAGGCTTCTCTCCTGTATGAATTCTCTGATGTCGATTAAGATTCGAGGACTCACTGAACACTTTACCACATTCTCTGCATTTATAAGGCTTCTCTCCAGTGTGAACTCTCTGATGATATGCATGCCTTGAGGGTAAGCCAAAAGATTTGCCACATTCTCTACATTTGTAAGGCTTCTCTCCAGTATGAACTCTCTGATGCTTTATAAGTTCTGAGGAACGGCCAAAGCATTTGTCACATTCTGTACATTTATAAGGGTTCTCTCTAGTATGAATTCTGTGATGCTTTATAAGTCCCGAGGAACTGCCAAAGGATTTGTCACATTCTGTACATTTATAGGGCTTCTGTCTAGTATGAACTTTCTGATGGATTGTAAGGTTTGAGCATCTACCAAAGGCTTTGCCACATTCTCCACATTTGTACGGCTTCTCTCCTGTGTGAACTCTCTGATGCATTTTAAGGTATGAAGATCTGCCAAAGGCTTTTCCACATTCTCCACATTTGTAAGGCATCTCTCCAGTATAAATTCTTTGATTTAGAGTATAATCTGAAGGCCAATGAGATGTTTCATCAAAATCTTTACACGGATAAGGTTTTTCTTGATTACGTATTTTTTGCAGTCTATTTACATTGGATAGTTGACTGAAGCCTCTCCCACACAAATTCCATTTATAAGCCTCCTCTCCGGTATGAATATTCTCTTGTTTGGTGTAATTTAATGACTGCTGAAAAGACTGGACACATTTATTTCCTTTGTGTGTCTTCTTCACAACAGGTATAACCTGACATATAATGTGACTGGACATTTTTTGGTCAAAGACTTTTCCACTTTTGTAATGGTTCTCTGCAAGCTCGCTTGTATGATGATTAAGATATGACTCTTGCTTAAAGTTTTCCAGATGTTCATTCCATTGATAACTTCCGTCTCCAAAACCTATACCCTGCTAATGGGAGATAGAAATTCCTTTAGTGACAGTTATAAATTCATTAAACATGCACACTTGTTCCATCAGATCAACTTTGTGATAATCATTAAACCAAGATGGTTGTATAAAAAAAAAAAGCTCTACTAATTTATTAAAATTATTGTCAAGAAATAAATACAAAACATTAGTAGTCAGAGGAAGAATATTAAATCCTTGTTTAAAAGATTGCCAAATTGCCTGGCCAGCATGGCTCAGTGGTTGAGCTTTGACATATGAACAAGTATGTGATGGTTCCTTCCTGGTCATGCCACCTGCCCCGGTTGTAGGACTAGAGCATGGTGGGAGGCATACAGGGGGCAGCAAATGAAAAATTCTCTCTCATCATTGATATTTTTGGCAATCTCATCCTCCTCCTAACTGTGAAATCAACAAAAATGTTTGTTTGTTTTTTAAATCATAAACTAATGCCAAATTGAGCACAGGTTAATTTTATTGGTACAGTATAAATATGTACATTTTAGAAATGACTGCATGAAAATTTAATCCCACTATACCTTTTAAACAATTCAAATGATTATTTACACTACTATGTGAATTCCTAGTTTATCCAGACTTCCTTTTAAAGAATTCATAGCCAAAACCGGTTTAGCTCAATGGATAGAGCGTCGGCTTGGGGACTAAAGGGACCCGGGTTCGATTCTGGTCAAGGGCATGTACCTTGGTTGCGGGCACATCCCCAGTAGGGGATGTGCAAGAGGCAGCTGATCGATGACTCTCTCTCATCGATGTTTCTAACTCTCTATCTCTCTCCCTTCCTTTCTGTACAAAATCAATAAAATATATTTTAAAAAATATATATAAAAAAAAATAAAAAATAAAAAAATAAAAAAAAAATAAAGAATTCATAGCTTTAAGAAGTTGTTTTCGACTTCCATGTGCAGAAACACACTGACCTGCCAATATCATTGACTTTAAACTGGGAGGTTTCCCAACTGCATAATACACTTTACCTCTTTAGGTAAAAAGTATTTTATTCTGATAACTGTTCCAGATTAGTTCTGTTTATAATAATATTCTATCTTCTTGTCACACTTCCCCAAATCCCAAGACTTTCATTAAGTGTACATTATCAAATCAACACCTTTTATGTCTTACCAGTATTATTTCAGAGAATAAATTTGGTATTCCAGTATTTGGCATAAAGGCCTGGTAATCTTCAGATGACATAGCTGAAAGAAAACAATTCAGTTTTGACAATCAGGTGAGTGCACTTTGAAGTTATCAGCAACTATAAGCCAAATGACAGTTTTCAGTACTGCAAGAGCCAGTGAAGTATTCAAGGAAACCTCAAGATAGGTACAATGAGGAAAAGTCAGGCCAGCATTGGAGCAGTTAGGTGTTAATCAGGCCATGAGTAGAGCGGTTAGTGGGTGATCAGGCTGGCAGGCAGAAATGGTTAGGGGCAATCGGGCAGGCAGGCAAGCTGTTAGGAACAAGCAGTCCTGGATTGTGAGAGGAATGTCTGACTTCCAGAAGTCAGACATTCCCAGAGGGCTCCCAGATTGAAGAGAGTTCAGGCTGGGCTGAGGGACAATTCCTCAGTGCACAAATTTTGTGGACTGTGCCTCTAGTAAGGAAGTCATACATCAAGCTATGAAAAGACATGATAGAAGCCTAGATACATAGAACTACGTGAAAGAATCCAATGTGTCTAGACAGATAGCACCGTTGTTTAGAGGATCAGACTGATATACCAAATTCGAAGGTTTCATCTCAGGTCAGGGCATGTACAAAAAAATCAATTAATACCCAGCTATCCAACTCTCCCTACCTCCCTGAAATAAAAAAGATCTTTAAAAAAATTTAAAAAAGAAAAGAAAATGGAGTGTGAATTTTGATAAGATCCTTTCCCATTTCCAATCCAGGTTGTTCTATGACCAAAGACATGGAAGAATCTTAGAATATTCTAGAAAATGATTTTTTTTAAAGTATTATTTTCTGATGGGACTTTTAAGTCCCAAAGACAATATGTAAAGTGTGCAAACACTGAGCTCCTAATTCGCATAAATCACAAAGCCTTTCTTTCATAACCACAATTTCTTCGTCCATAAAAATATATAAATTTTTTTATTGCTTTCAGAGAGAAAGGGAGAGGGAAAAAGAGATAGAAACATCAGTGATGAGACAGAATCATTGATGCATTGCCTCCGGCACACCCCCTACAGGGAAGCAAAATAGCAACCCAGGCATTGGTCCATAACCAGAATCTAACCTAAGACCTTTTACTCCACAGGCCACTGAGCCTATCTACTGGTCCAAACCAGCTAGGGCCCAATTTGTTCCTCTAAAGCAAGTATCTAACACAAAGAGAAGAAACCCTTTAGAGATGTTAAAATAAAGGAAATTAAACCCTGTGGGTGGAGTTGAAACTCCGAAGGAGGCATCCTCACCCAGAAAGGCCAGGTTGCTGTAGTTCTCCAACATCACATCCAGGTACAACTTCTGCTGAGCTGGGTCCAGGCATTCCCACTCCTCCTGAGAGAAATCTATAGCCACATCCCCGAAGGTCAACAGTCCCTAAAAGAAAACACATTTACCAAGAAGTCACCAGAAGAGTTCTCAACATCACCCAACACGAAAACAGTGTTAGGAGATAAGGTTTGTACCTATAAGAGTATTCCTAAATCACCAAATAAGATCCCTTTGCCCCAGTAATCTTCTCTGATGTGTTTTCTAACACTGACAATTGAGGTTGACATATGTCCACACATCCATAATACAGATTTCACTTTACAGGAGAAAAAAAAAAAAAAAACTTTAAAATTACGACAGGACCATAGTCAGTTTCGCTCAGTAGGTAAGAGTGTCGCCTGCAAACTGAAGAGTCGCAGGTTCAATTCCAATCAAGGACACATGCCTGGGTTGCGGGCTCCATCCACAGTAGAGTGTGCAGAAGGGAGCCGAACAATGATTCTCTCTCATTATTGATGTTTCTATCTTTATCTACCTTTCTGAAATCAATAAAAATATACTGAAAAAATAAACAAAATGAAATAAAATTAAGGCATGGATAAAGGCATATGGATTTCTGAGTGCTGTATCTGCATCATTCAGGGTCAGTGGAGTATATTTCTCAGGTGGAAATAGCATGCTAGATTGGCATATATAACTTCTTCTCAAGTGTGAAGCAGACCACAACAAAATGAAATTCTGTAAAGACATAGATTCTGATTCTGTTTCTGAGATGGGGCCTGTGTTTCCACATGTGTAACTAGCTAACTTTTGATTTGTGATGCCAATGTTTCTGCATCACATCCCATACTTGTGAATACTCAGGAACAGAAAACACAAGAAAGAATTCATATAAAATTTTGAACTGAATGTTAATGGCATTTTGTTAATGGAATTCAGTTCTCCTGCAATTTAACACATAGAAACCACAATCCTCATTGAAATTTACTATAAATAAACTTAGAACAAGATTATTCTACATAGTCCAGCTGTTGTGGCCCAGTAATTGAGGGCTGACCCATGGACAAAGAAATGACTGGTTTGATATCTGGTCTGGACTTGCGACCAAATTGCAGGCTCAATCCCGTGTGGGTGTGCAGGAGTCAGTCAATCCATGATTGTGTTTCATTATTGACATTTCTCTCTCTCTCTACCTCTCCCTTCCTCTCTGAAATCCATAAACAAATACTTGAGGGGGGGAAAAAGAAAAAATAGCTGCAATAACGTAAATAGTTTCGGTACAGAGATACACATTTTACAACTATGAAATCAAGATGGTTTAGTGATTCTGTAAATCTGCATGAGTGTATTTGTGTATGATCTCTTTGTGCTGTATAAACACAATAAGGAGAGAAACATAAGGATAAAAAACAAGTTAGACTTATTGTTTCTTTTGTATGGTTGTAAATTCTCACCTTGGGAGAATTTTTCCCCACTGACTTTTGGAGAGTGTATATCAAGGAGGTAGAGAAACAAAAGGATAAAGGAGGAGAGAGGGAAAGAAGAGGGGGAGAGAAAGAGAGAGAAACTCATGGATTGGCTGTCTACCACAGGTACTCAAGTGATACTTGCCCTGGGACCAACATGAAAACCTTCCATCACTGCCGAAACCGATTTGGCTCAGTGGATAGAGTGTCGGTCTGCGGACTCAAAGTTCCCAGGTTGGATTCCGATCAAGGGCATGTACCTTGGTTGCGGGTACATCCCCAGTAGGGGGTGTGCAAGAGGCAGCTGGTTGATGTTTCTCTCTCATCGACATTTCTAGCTCTCTATCTCTCTTCCTTCCTCTCTGTAAAAAATCAATAAAATATATTTTAAAAAAGAAAACGGAAAACCTTCCATCACTGACCCACACCACCCTCGGGGAATTAATTATTCTTATTAGTACATTTGTTTTAAAATTTTTAGGTACAGTTGCTGGGACCGGTTTGGCTCAATGGATAGAGCCTGGGGACTGAAGGGTCCCAGGTTCGATTCCGGTCAAGGGCATGTACCTTGGTTGCGGGCATATCCCCAGTAGGGGGTGTGCAAGAGGCAGCTGATCGATGACTCTCTCTCATCGATGTTTCTAACTCTCTATCTCTCTCCCTTCCTCTCTGTATAAAATCAATAAAATATATATTTTTTTAAAATTTATGCACAGTAGAGAGCTACATTGTAGAAATTTATTTATTTTTAAAAAATATATTTTATTGATTTTGTACAGAGAGGAAGGGAGAGAGATACAGAGTTAGAAACATCGATGAGAGAGAGAGTCATCGATCAGCTGCCTCTTGCACACCCCCTACTGGGGATATGCCCGCAACCAAGGTACATGCCCTTGACCGGAATCGAACTCGGGTCCCTTCAGTCCCCAAGCCTACGCTCTATCCATTGAGCCAAACCGGTCCCGGCTACATTGTAGAAATTTAATGAAACTGAAGACACATTAATAATATCACTTTGGGGAACTTTCTAAGTGATCATGTAGGGCAGTGGTCGGCAAACCCCAGCAGGTGAGCCACATGCAGCTCTTTGGCCCCTTGAGTGTGGCTCTTCCACAAAATACTACAGTCTGGGAGAGTCTATTTTTTTTTTTTTAAATATATATTTTATTGATTTTTTACAGAGAGGAAGGGAGAGAGATAGTTAGAAACATCGATGAGAGAGTCATTGATCAGCTGCCTCTTGCACACCCCCCACTGGGGATATGCCAAGGTACATACCCTTGACCGGAATCGAACCCGGGACCCTTTAGTCCCCAAGCCGACGCTCTATCCATTGAGCCAAACCGGTTTCGGCTGGGAGAGTCTATTTTGAAGAAGAGGCATTAGAAGTTTAACTTTAAAAAATTTGGCTCTCCCTGAAACCAGTTTGGCTCAGTGGTAGAGCGTCGGTCTGCGGACTGAAAGGTCCCAGGTTGGATTCCGATCAAGGGCACGTACCTTGGTTGCGGGTACATCCCCAGTAGGGGGTGTGAAAGAGGTAGCTGGTCAATGTTTCTCTCTTATTGACGTTTCTAGCTCTCTCTCTATCTCTCTTCCTTCCTCTCGGTAAAAAAAAATCAATAAAATATATATATTTTAAAAAAATTTGGCTCTCAAAATAAATTTTAATCGTTGTACTGTTGATATTTGGCTCTGTTGACTTATGAGTTTGCTGACCACTGATGTAGGATATATCTGTGATTGTGAGTAGAGAATATAATTGAAATTTTAAAGAATCAAGTCCTAGTTGTTTAAAAAGTCCCATGCAAAAGCCAATTACCGGTAAAAGAAAAGTCCTTTTCAAAAGCAAATGAAAACTAAGAAGAGGGACATTTTCATATGTGAAGTGATGGTCTTTGCACAACATTCATTAAATCACTACTATCTCCTTGTTCCTGAGAAAGGGAGACTATTAATTCTATACTGAGGGGAGCACATATGCCACCTGAACATCAGGTGGACTGAGACAATGGCCATCAGGTGACTGAGGCACACACTTGGAAGGTCAGGTCACCATTGCCATGACATTACTGCCAAAAATACCTCAATAAAGAAATAATTATGTGGAAATTATCACAAATAAAGATTAATTTTTGCAAGTATCAGTCCAGGGGTACCTTTTGTGTTCTGTAAGCTAACAATACATTTAACTACCACGTCTTTGTACTAATCTAGTGAGCAAGTGTCTTCTATTTTCTATTTATCCTTCTTTTACAACTTGCTGAGCAATTCTGAGCAGTAAAGTGTACATTTTCTTACCCCTGATCAAGAGCTGATGCTGCAGCCTCTTGAACCTAAAACCTACATTTCCCTTCTTCAATATACTAGAGCCTCAGAACCCATCCTAAAACTAGGTATGTCAAACATGGGTCACAAAAGGGATGTTCTGAAAAGTTGCAAGTCATTAAAAAGTAGGAATGCTTCTTGACCTTATGGAGACTGCATAAAATGAAGGCAGAGAAGGCTCTGGGAAAAAGTAGAGAATTAACCGTGATGCTCAGAGATAGAGCTTTGACCTCTGAACCAGGAGGGCAGAGTTCCATTCCTGGTCAGGTCACACTCCAGGATTCACACTGGGTACCCAGTGGGGGGAATGCAGTAGGCAGCTGATCAATGCTTCTCTCTGCTCACTGATGTTTCTATCTGTCTCTCTTCTCCTTTCCATTTTGAACTCAATAAACACAAGTTAAAAAAGAGACAGAAATATAGAAACTGCTGACAATGACTATCGAAAGAAAATAGAAAACAAAACTACCAGGTTTGTCTCGTGGATGGAGCATCAACCTGTGGATTGAAGGGTCCCAGGTTCAATTCTGGTCAAGAACACATGCCTGGGTTATGAGCTAGATCCCCAGTGGGTTGTAAAGGAGGCAGCCTAACAATGACACTCTCTCATCATTGATGTTTTTTTCTTTCTGTCTATCTCTTCCTTCCTCTCTGAAGTCAACAAAAATAAAAAAATAAAAAAGAAGAAAACAGGGAATAAGGAAAGGAAAATAACTTGGAAATACAGGAACATTAAAAGTACAGAAATATGGAGGAGACATAGAGGCCCAGAGAGACTGAGAGGGAAAGTGGCCCTGGTGAACAGAAATGGGGGAGACACTTTAGAGAGACTGGTTTGAGGAAAATAATTGCGGGAGTGCAGGGACAGAAAGGGAGATTTAGGGATGACAGAGCAGAGGGAGAAGCAGCACAGAGTCAGCCAGCTCTGGGTAACAGGACAGACTGTAACAGGCAGCAAAGGGGAGAGGGGACACAGCTTTGGGAAGGGAAAAAGAAATATATCAACAGATGTTCAAGGAAAAGCAAACAGCCTCTTATTCAAGACACATCTTTTACCTGAGAAGCAGCCATTGGTCCTGGTCCTGATGGGGTCTGGGTTGTTTCCTCAGGTGATACTTGGTTGAGGAGTCACAGAATGTGCCTTCAAAGGTGACCACACAGCCTGTTAATCAGCTCCCCTCACACTCACAGTCAGAAGGATGTGGAAATAGAAAAAGGCCAAGTTCTCTTATCCTTGATCACAGGAGCGAGTCAGGAACAATGAGCTCCCACGTGGAGACCACACTGGGACGTGTTTTAATCTGTCTTCATGTGTTTGTCCTTCCAAAACTTCTACAAACTCCTACAACAATGAGAACATGTACTGCTCTGCTGAACTCCCAAACCCAAAGGCATACCCCTTACCTTCTTTTCATATGCCTGCCCTGGGGCCTGCAAGGGACTCCCAGAGCTGTTTTCAGTAGCACTGAGTACAGACCTCAGACCCAGAACACCTGAGACTTCTGGGTAGTTGGGATTGGAGTTTTCAACACAATCTTGTACATGTGCAGGTTTTCAAGAAAGAATTACCCCTCCCTTTATTTATTTGTGTGTTTATTTTAGTTTTCAACAATGAAGTTATTTTTTTTAATAATAAATCTTTCCCCCCTTTTCTTTCTCTCTATCCCTACACCTGGACCATGAACCTCCTGAAACCTATTTCCCTTCCGGTGCTCCCTCTCCTGGTCTCTCTGCTCCCATCTCCACACACGTCCGCGTCTTTCCCTCCCCGCGCCCTGCCCCGCTGCTGCCTGTCACAGTCTGTGCTGCGCCCCCTCTGCTCCCCCATCCTCTGCGGCCCCCTCCCCGCCACCCCCTCCCCACCACCCCCTCCCTCCCTCTCCGGCCCCAGCCCGGCCCCCGCCCCGCAGCCCCCGCTCCCACAGAGCCCTCCCTGGGGCAGGTCCCTCCTCCGGGACACCGCGTCCCCCTGAGCCCACCCCCTGGCCCTGTGCCCCCGGCACTCAGACCTGACTAATGGGGCCAGGAGGGCGGGCGCGGACCCCCAGGCCGGGCCATCCGGGCTCTTTGGGCGGGAAGCGCCGGGCGGGGAGGGCAAAGGGCGGGAACCACTGACCGGACCTCCAGCCCCGCGGGGGCCCCGGCGGCCCCGGGGACGGTTTTCGGCGGGAAAACCACGCGGCGGGCGGGCCCACAGCCACCGGCGGACAGACCGCGGGCCGGGCCTCAGTTTCCCCCACAGGAACGCAGCGCCTCCACTGCGCAGCCGCCGGGACGCGCACTCACCGCCGGGAGGGGCTCCGGGCGGGGCTCCACACGGACTTCAGCGCCCGCGGCGCCCTCAGCCCTCCCTGCGGGGAGGGGCCGGGAGCAGCGGCTTTAAAGCACAGACACCTCAGGGGCCGCCGCCCGCCCCGCCGCAGCCGCTTCCGGCTGCCAGGACTGCGCATGCGCCTCCCTGCGGGGGCGGGGCCAGAGGGAGGGGCGGGGCGGAGCCAGGGGGCGGCCTGGGCCCCTCCCCCTTTCCGGGGGAGTTCCCGTCATTGTTGGGTTTGGCTGGTGGCGCGGCTGTGACAGGATTCACAAGGAGAGAAGAGACAGGAGCAGGGAGGGCGGTGATTTTACTGCTTTTTAAAAAAAATATATTTTATTGTTTTTTTACAGAGAGGAAGAGAGAGGGATAGAGAGTTAGAAACATGGATGAGAGAGAATCATCGATCAGCTGCCTCTTGCACACCCACACTGGGGATGTGCCCACAACTAAGGTACCTGCCCTTGACTGGAATCGAACCCGGGACCAAAGTCTGCAGGCCGAGGCTCTATCCAGTGAGCCAAACCGGTTTTGGCATGATTTTACTTCTTTAAAGGGAGGAGAGGGCCAAGAGCTCTTTCATGGCAGACGGCACAATCATAGTGTTTTATGGAACAAACGGCAGCTGTGGCAAAAGCATAAAGAGAGGAGGAGGAATCTGAAATTCACACAGAAGTTTCCAGATCCCAGACGCTGTGCTTAGAACTACTGGCTGGCCTGCCCTTCAGCTGCACATTCCCCAGGGAGGTGTCTTTCCCAGGATCTTCACAGGCCAGTTACACATTCTCACAGGGAAGTTTAGAGAATTCAAAAGGACAGATGGGGTTTGAAACCAGAAACTTTCTGCCTGTGATTTTCCTGGATCCTTAAACCCTCAGTGAGGAGGGGGAGGGGAAGGGCAGCCTGCTCTCTCAGCCCCTCCCTGTCTCCCCATCTGAATAGAGAGGCAGCTTGAGTTAGAGAAGCAGGTAGATGGGGGTGTCAGAGACAGATCGATATTCATTCATGGTTAGGCACCTGATGAGATTAGGTCCCACGCAACACTGGGAAAGAAATTTATGCATTTTTCAAGGGATAAAAAATTTCTGGTTGTAAATTTTGGTCTTTGAAATGTCCTGTGAAAGCGTTTTTATTTATTGTTATTATTTTTTTGAAGAGCGATTTCATGAAGCTTTTATGCCCCCCTCCCCCCAGTAACATTTACTTTTTGGCCATAAGACTCTAAACACATTTTCACAGTTACAGGTCATGCATAACTTGCAAGTTGAATGTTTTACAGTTACAGTGCAAATACTAGTTTTGGACAATAAATTCACATGCAGCAAATGATCCCAGAAAAGGGGCTTCATAAAGTACTCTACGCTTCACTGATCGTGTGGGAAGGCATTTTTAAGTGAATATTTTGATTTTAGTAGTCCATATAACCTAGTTAATGGGACACTGATATTAGAATGTCTCCTGTTAAGTTTTCCTTTTATTTGGGAAACAAAACAATTTTAAAATCAACAATATTTAAGACAGAGTTACAAGAATACTGGTGGCCTGGTGCATGGATTCTTGCATATTCGAAGTAAATTAATTAGAAGAAATATTTGTGCAGTAATTACATTACTACAAAAAAATACATGTCAAAATAGTATAGTGTTATATAATTAAAGCACCCTGTAATAGGTGCCAGGGAGAGCTTTATATGTATTGCATGTGCAGGAACCAATATTTATTTTCAAGTTGTCAGTGCTCCGGACCAACAGGTTGGTCACTTAGCCCTTTACATATCTATACTAATAAAAGAGAAAGATGCAAATTGACATACTTCCATGACGTCCACCAGCTAATCAGGTGGGAATATGCAAATTAGAAGGACAAAAATGTCAGCAGCCCTGCCACCCAGCTGCTCCAGGCATGGGATGATGGTCAGGGCAGGATGCTTGCTATGAGAGGGGGGCAGGGGGCAAAGGGGTCTACAGGAGCGGCACTCCAGGTGCAGTGAAGACGAAGATGACTCCAGCTGGAGTCTTCAGGGAAGACAAGAATGGAAGAGTCCAGCTGGAGTCAGCAGCAAAGGTGGCAGATTCTAGCCAGAGCAAAGATGGAAGGCGGTGGCCAGAGCGAAGGCCCACAGGTTGAGAACCACTGCTGTAGACCTTAAGACCATCAGAAAACACAGATATTTACATTACGATTCATTAACAGTAGCAAAATTATAGTTATGAAGTAGCAATGAGAATAATTTTATGGTTGGGGATCACGACAACATGAGGAACTGCATTGAGTCACGTCCTTAGGAAGGTTGGGAACCACTGCTTTAGACCAATAAAATATCAATCCTTTCAGCTCAGTGGATAGAGTTATCACCCTGCGGACTGAAGGGTCCCAAGTTTAATTCCAGTCAAGGGCATGTGCCTTGGTTTCAGGCATATCTCTAGTAGGAGGTGTGTATGAGGCATCTGATGGATGTTTCTCTCTCATGGATGTTTCCAACTCTCTATCCCTCTCCCCTCCTCTCTGTAAAAAAGCAATAATATATACATATATATATATATATATATATATATATATATATATATATTTAAATGAATCCTTAAGTATTTCCGCCCAAAGCAAGAAAACACACCACACATAACACAGACATTCCATTATACACATGCAATAAAAGACTTTATAATGAAAATGACACAATGCTAAAGAAAGCAGATACAAAAAGACATTCCTTAATATGTCCAAGTGTCTACACAATAGATTACCTATGGAAATTCCAAGGCAATTTTGGCTCTAACTTAATAAACAATAGAAGTCATATAGAACCAAACAAAAGAGATGTGGGAGAGCCAAAACACTTCAAATGTAGGAAAGATTCACTCTTTTACATTGAAAAAAAACATTTTACAAAGCAAGAGTAAACAAGTTCATGTGATCCGGGATTAACACAGGTACATACACCAATGGAATGAAAGAAAATTCCCTGACAGAAACCCTAATGAAGCCTCACCTGCATCAAACAGGAGCCTTCTCTGTGGGAGAGAATACAATCCACAGGGGCAAATGCAACCTCCAGAAACGATGTGTTAAATGTGGTCTCCAACTTTCTGACATGCCTGTGCATTTCCTCCTTAATACTGGTAATGGAATGAAACACTCTCTGGCAGTGGTATGTTTGTCCACATCCCTCTCCATCCCAATGGTGAAGGTTTTTGAAGTCAGTGACTCACACATTTAGCTTCAAATATTTATTATAAACACACTCAGAAAGATTTCCATGTGTTGGAAAATAACAATTACAAAGGGTTATGGCAGGAGTTTGCCCCTCCATCCCCCAGCCATGAAGGCACATGTTGGTAGTGATGCTGAAGTAACTCTGCAGGAACTGGACCTCAGTGAGGGGCTGGAGGTGAGGAGGGCCGTAAACCCAGGAACATGATTGAAATTGGAATTCAGGTAAGCACTTGCGTTAAACACCACCAACAAAAATAACTGCAATGTTCTATATGAGGATGAAGAAACAAAATTGTCTCTGGGTAGATAGGTAATTTCATACTGAGACCAGCAGCCTTCCCTGCTCCCTTCCTCATTCCCCAGGGTGAATAAGACTCAATAGTGTTGAGTTCCACAGTCTTTCAGAGGGACACGACCTGGGATATGAGATTTGGATGATCAAGACATAAGTATTTAGGACAACAGCATTGCTTTAAAATAAACCTTTTAAAGAACATTGTGATAAACTGCATTACTAAGACAAATGTTGTTTCCAATGCTTGAATTAAATTTCCTTACTTTTTTTAAAAATTAAAACATTTTATTTAATGAAGTATTTTATTTTTAAATATATATTTTAATGATTTTTTACAGAGAGGAAGAGAGAGGGATAGAGAGTTAGAAACATCGATGAGAGAGAATCATCGGTCAGCTGCCTCTTGCACAACCCGCACTGGGGATATGCCCACAACCAAAGTACATGCCCTTGACCGGAATCGAACCTGGGACTCTTCAGTCTGCAGGCCGATGCTCTATCCACTGAGCCAAACCAGTTCCGGCTTAATGAAGCATTTTAATGTAACATCTATTCCAAAATTAAACACATAAAAAATATTGCTGACTTAGCTCAGAAGCACATTGAGCTCTTCTTGACATTATCCAAATGAAACTCCAAGCACATGTACAGGTTATTCTATATCCTCCTTTTATAAGAACCCCACTTCTAACAGATTAGGACCCCACTCTTGTGACCTCATATAACCTTAATGACCTCCCTAAACCCTCTATCTCCAAATACAGACACATTGGGGGTTAGGGCTTCAAAATATCCAAGGGGACACATTTCAGTCCTTAACACTCAGCATCTCAGGTTCATTATGTTATATAATCCACCTCAAGACTGATTCCATTAATGCAATAATAATTCAATACTTATTATGAGCCTGTGGACAGGCCAGGTGGTTCTGCTTCATGTGGTATAGGAAGTTAGATGTTGGCAGTGAGGCTGAAGCAACCGTGTAGGAACTGGGACCTCTACTTTAGGTCAACTTTTCCCTTAATCAAAACCTGATTTCCCAAGCTTCCCGACTTCAATTCTAGTTCTTTCAATTATTGTCCCTTTGCCATGTACCTGTCCATTAAGTCTGCTTCCAGCCTCTATTCACTCGCCAGACCCAAGGCCATGTCACTCAGTAGGTTTTTATTACTGAGCACCTCAATCTTAGCAACTCTTTTCACTTTGAACGTCTTTGTTGTAGAATAAAACACCTCTAAGTTTAACCGCTTAAATCATCCAAAATTCATCTTTTCACAGTTCCGTGGTGACTGAGCCCTTCTCTGCTGCTTTCATGTAAACTCATACACCCAGGTGCATCCAGCTGGCAGGGCAATTGTCTGGGGCTGCAGGGAGTTGGGAAACTTGTCTTTGAAACCATTTTTAAACGTTTTTTTTTTTTTTTTAAATAGTAAAATTATAAATGGATAAAAACACCCATGTGCAAGACATTTATTGGTTGCCTCCGGAGCACCACCTGAGCAGATCAGGAATCACACTCCCAATCCGGGACTTTCTACACTATGAATCAAACCTGCAACTTTTTTATTTTTATTGATTCAGAGAAGAAAGGAGAAGGAGATAGAAACATCAATGATGAGAGAGACTAGGTGATCAGCCACCTACTGCACCCTTCCTCATAGACCTGAGGATCATGGCCGAAACCTGGGCATGTGCCCTTGGCTGGAATGGAACCCAGGACCCTTCAGTCTACAGGCTGATATTCTATCCACTGAGCCAAATCGCCTAGGGCACGAGTATGAATTTTTTTATGGCGAGTAAGCTTTCTTGACTCCCTGAAGTCTTTGCCGCATTCATTACATTTAAAAGGTTTCTCTCCAGTATGAATTCTATGATGGTTTGTAAAGCCAGAGTAATTCCAAAAGGCTTTGCCACATTCATTACATTTATAAGGTTTCTCTCCCGTGTGAACTCTCTGGTGTTTATTAAAGCCTGAGGACTGACTAAAGGCTTTGCCGCATTCATTACATTTATAAGGCTTCTCGCCAGTGTGAACTCTCTGATGTTCAGTAAGGGTTGAGGCCTTACTTAAAATTTTGCCACATTCTCTACATTTAAAAGGCCACTCTTCGGTATGAACTCTCTGATGAGAAGTAAGGGATGAAGAGTGGCTAAAGGCTTTGTCACATTCTCTACATTTATAAGGCTTATGTCCAGTATGAACTCTCTGATGTCGCTTAAGGCCTGAGGACTCACTGAAGGCTCTCCCACAGTCTCTACACATATGGGGCTTCTCTCCAGTATGAACTCTCAGATGCTTAGTAAGCCCTGAGGAGCACCCAAAGGCTTTGCCACAATCCCTACATTTATAAGGCTTCTCTCCAGTGTGAACTCTCTGGTGCATAATAAGTTGTGAGGACGTCCCAAAGGATTTGCCACATTCTGTACATGCGTAAGGCTTCTCTCCAGTATGAATACGCTGGTGGCGATTAAGGTGTGAGGAGTGATTGAAGGCTTTGCCACATGCTTTACAAGGGTAAGTCTTCTCTCCAGTATGAAATTTCTGATTTAGAGTACAACCTGAAAGCCAATTAGATGTTCTACTAGAACCTTTACATGTATACGGTTCTTCTTCACGATGGATTTCTTTCAGTTCATTTGGATTAAATATCTGACTGGATATTCTACCACAGGCATTCCCTTTGTAAGCCTCCTGCCCAGCATGAATACTCTCTTGTTCGGTGTAACTTGACGATTCCTGAAAAGACTGGACACATTTACTTCCTTCGAGTGTCATCTCCACAATAGGAATAACTTGATGTATATTGTGATTGGACATTTGGTCAAAGAGTTTTCCACTTTCATAATGATCTTCTGTAAGCTCACTTTTCCAACGATTATTACGATATGACTCTTGCTTAAAGTTTTTCCAATACGCGTTCCATTGATAACTTCTGTCTTCAGTATATGTACTCTGGTGATAATGAGAGATAGAAAGGGTTTCAGTAAAAGCTATAATTTCATTAAACGTGTTCACTTGTGTAAGAACCATCTGTGATACTCATGAGACCAAGATGGTTGTGCAAAAAAAGCATTCCTAATCTATAAAAATTATGGACAAAAATAAAATTTTAATTGTCAGAGGAAGAATAATGAATCCTTGTTTAAAAGATTGCCAAATGCCTAGAAGGCGTGACTCAGTGTTTGAGTCCTGGTCAGGACACGTGCCTGGGTTATGCGTTCGATCCCCAGTGAGGGATGTGCAGGAGGCAGCCAGCCAATCAATGATTCTCAACATTGATATTCTTCTCATTCTCCTTCCTCTCTGAAATAAAAAAATGTATTTTAAAAAATATTGCAAAATTGAGCACATTTAAATTGCATAAGTACATTATAAATATGAAAATTTTAAATAGGATTGACTGAACAATTAATACCACAATACACTTTAAACAATTAAATGATTATCCACATCACAGACTTTCTTCAGATTCCCTTTTCAAGGATACATAACAATAAAAAGTTGTTTTCTACCTGCATGTGCAGAAACACACTGACCTGCCAATGTAACTGACTTTAAAGTGGCAGGTTTCTCAAATGCATAATATGCTTGACCTCTTTAGGTAACAAGAATTTTATTATTAATAATTATGCCAGGTTAGTTCTATTTATATTAATATTTTCTCTTCTCATCAACTCTCAAATCCCAAGGCTCTCTTTAAGAGTATATTATGAAAGCAACTATCTTTAATATCTTACCAGTATTATTTCAGAGAATACGTCATATAGTCCGGGCTTTGGCAAAAAGGCCTGATCATCTTCAGATGACATAGCTGAAAGAAATAAATTTTCAGGTTTTGACAACCAGGTGACTATATTTTCAACTGACCAGCAAGTGTTAAGCAAATGAGTTTTGAGTACTCCAAATGCAAGTGAAGGATTCAAAATAAAGCTTAAGATAGGTACAATGAAGAAAAGTCATATCAAAGTGGGACAAACAGTTGTTTACATTTGCCAATGATACTTGCTTAATTAAACCCCCTGGCACACATGGCAATATTATAAAAATTCTCCCAATTCCCAGGTTCTTCACTGGAGAAAGAGAGAGAGGAGAATGGCATGTTCAATGATCTCCCTGTTTTGAAGCATCTTGAGACATGTGTCTGTTGTGCATGACATGGAGTGAGTACAGAATGGCAGTACGGGTGAGTATCCTGTAGTAGCTGCTAAAAAGAAACAGTGAGAAAGTGTTCCAGCCCCACAAAGACTGCGGTACTGAAGATGTATATGAAGCCTGAAAAGAAACCATGGGCCTGAGAAAGACAGAGAACATTTCACCTGGGAAATGAAACAGAGAACCGAACCGAGAACACAGATCCTGAAAACAGTATTGACCTAAAGTAGAATTTGTGGCACAGATGGTTATGATTTATTTCCTCCTAGAGACAGCATGTTCAAAAAGCTTTGTGTTTACAATTCCTGAATCTCAACAAAAGATATTAGTCATGCAAAGAAACAGAAAGTGTCCCATCAGAAACACAAAATATATGTAATAAACTGGAACTACATCAATGAAAATACATTAATTACCTGGAAAAAAAATGAAAAATAAATATCTTAAAAAGAAAATGTAGAAAAGAATGACTACTATATTATATTAGGAAAATGTTATGACCAAAATAAAAATACAATGAGAAAGAAAGAAAGTATGTGTGTGTGTGAGTGTGTGTGTATATATATATATATATATATATATATGTATTTAAATATATTTATTTTTTACAGAGAGGAAGGAAGAAGGATAGAGTGAGAAACATTGATGAGAGAAACAACAATAAACTGCCTCTTGTATATCTCCTACTGGGGATGTGCCTGCAACCAAGGTACATGCCCTTGACCGGAATCCAACCTGGGACCTTTCAGTCTGGAGGCCAACGGCTCTATACACTGAGCGGAACCATTTAGGGCGAAAGAAAGTATATTTTTAAAAAACCACTGTGAAGTGGGACATTAAAAAACTCAATACCTGCCGAAACCAGTTTGGCTCAATGGATAGAGGGTCGGCATGCGGACTGAAAGGTCCCAGGTTCGATTCCGGTCAAGAGCATATACCTTGGTTGCGGGCACATCCCCAGTGGGAGGTGTGCAGGAGGCAGCTGAGAGATGTTTCTTTCTCATCGATGTTTCTAACTCTCTATCTCTCTCCCTTCCTCTCTGTAAAAAAATCAATAAAATATATTAAAACAAACAACAAACAAACAAACAAAAAACTCAATACTGGAATGCAAAAATACGGTAGAAAAAAGGCAAGCTCCCGGTGCAAAGGTTGCTCTGCAGCATAATCTGGGCCTCTGAGGAGCTGTAGAGGTCACAATCTCCAAGGTGGGTGTTCCGGGGGCTGCCAGAACTCATCAAATTGGAGCTGTTCTAACCAGCGCTGCAGTTGAAGGATTTAAGGCAAATCTTGTGTTTAGGGAAAATGAGAAGCTAGAAGAGCAAGGGGAACAGTTTGTGGCATTTTTGCCTACAAGGTGAAAGACGGTTCTGGGGTGAAGAAGCCACCTGGGTGGATGTGAAGACTGGCAAAGGATCAGTGCTTCCCGGCTCAGATAAGAAGGCTGTACAATCACAATAGCCAACTTGGATTGAATGGCTTTAATGGCGGGTAAATGAATCCCCAGTAGGCCTTCTTTCAAGGCAAATTGAAAATAATTGGCAAGGCCGGGAGCGGCCAGGCCTGGAGCAGCCGGGCCCGGAGCAGCTGGGCTCAGAGCAGCCAGGCCGGGAGCGGCAGTGGCTAGACACGGAGCAGCTGGTTGTGGAACGGAGCAGAGCAAGAGAGGCCAGGCCTGGAGCAGCCAGGCCCGGAACAGCTGGCTCCTTGCCTGCCCCAGCCCCAAGGCTGCCTCTCAGACATGGCTGGAAACTTTTGGGGAAACTTGAGGGTTGAATCAAGTGATGAAGGCTTACATCTGGATGTGCTGAGTTAGTATAGCGCTGGGGTGTTGATCTGTGAATGCCTTGTGTGGGGCCTGGATGAGGTTGGTTGATCTATTTGGAAATGTCTTTTGTGTGAAGTGTATCCTTGGGCATGTGGAGGTATTATTGATTTGAGAAAATGCTAAGTAACTGATTTACTATCTGAAAAATTTAAAGTTCTGAAAGTTAACGGTCTCTGGCCAAAAAGAGGTTTTAAAGCTAACACCTTAATTTTAATGGAGAAAGGGGAAGACAAGCCGTTCCCACCCAGAACAGGTAATCCAGTTCCAACCAGCAGCCATGTTTAAACAATGTGTCCATTTACACTTGAATGGCTACACCTTTTGATAGCCTAAGGGCAAGTTTACATGTAAACAAGTTTGCTTCTCAATTCCCAGGGCAGAAAAAAAACAAGGTTTAAAATTATTAGATTTTAAAATTTATTCTTAGAAGTGTAAAAGTTTATTAATTAAAAAAAAAGAAACAACAACAACAACAACAAAAAAGGAGATTGAAAAACCTGATGAACAATAATAGCAGTTCATTGTAATAGAGTCGGTGATATGGGAGGGGAGTGGACTGACTGTTCTCTGGGAAAGGGGGAGTGGTGGAAGAGACTGAACATAAACTGTGCACCTATGGATGAGGACAATGGGGGGTGGGGAGGGGGCAGCGAGTGGGGTGGGAACCTGGTGGAGGGGGGAAGAAAAGAGGAACCTTTGTAATAATATGAACAATAAAGATTGATTTAAAAAAAAAAAAGAAAGAAAAAAAAGAAAATAATTGGCAACATGGGTCTCACTATGAAGTTACAAAATCTTCAGCTCTAGCCGGGCAAAGCTGAGCTGTGAAGAACTACCTTTGGAACTCAAGATGAGACTTAAGAGACATATAAGAACTTACACTTAAACTTACACTAAAACCATGCATTGGCAAATAGCATGAGATTGGTTTTAAAATGTGTGCAAACAGCCGAAACCTGTTTTGCTCAGTGGATAGAGCATCGGCCTGCGGACTGAGAGGTCCCAGGTTCGATTCCGGTCAGAGGCATGAACATGCCCCAGTGGGGGATGTGCAGGAGGCAGCTGGTCGATGTTCCTCTCTCATCGATGTTTCTAGCTCTCCATCCCTCTCCCTTCCGCTCTGTAAAAAATCAATAAAATATTTTTTTAAAAGTAAAATAAAATAAAATGTGTACAAACAATCTTTTTTTGCCCTAAGCTCCGGGTGAACAGAGTCTGATGGAGTACTATTGCTTTCATTAATTTCATACAACTATGTATTACAAAGGTAATATGGTAATTATGGTTCTGGAGTAAAAGTGAGCCCCAGAATTAAATTAAGAACAGCAAAATCTGCCCTAACCGGTTTGGCTCAATGGATGGAGTGTTGGCCTGTGGGCTGGGGGGGGGGGGCCCGGGTTCGATTCCGGTCAGGGGAATGTACCTTGGTTGCGGGCAAAACCCCAGTGGGGAGTGTGCAGGAGGCAGCTGAATGATGCTTCTCTCTCATTAATGTTTCTATCCCTCTTCCTTCCTCTGTGTGAAAAATCAATAATATATATATATATATATATATATATATATATATATATATATATATTTATATGAACAGCAAAATCCAAAAACTATGTAAACATCCCCAGTAGGGGGTGTGCAGGAGGAAGCTGATCAATGTTTCTCATTAACTTCGTCCCACAAATGCTCAATTGGATTGATATCTGGTGATTGAGGGAGCCACCTAAGCAAGGTAAAGTCTCCCTCATGTTCTTGAAACCACTCCTGCACAATACGAGCACTGTGGCATGGCCCATTGTCTTGTCGGAAGGAACCATCTCCACTGGGGATGTGCCCGCAACCAAGGGATATGCACTTGACTGGAATTGAACCTGGGACCCTTGTTCAAGTAAAATCAACAACCAGGGGTTGAACCAGTCTTTATGGGGTCCCCTTGAAGGTCAATTTATTAGTGTCTTAAGAGTCCTTGTTTTCGCCGAAACCGGTTTGGCTCAATGGATAGAGCGTCGGCTTGGGGACTGAAAGGTCCCGGGTTCGATTCCAGTCAAGGGCATGTACCTTGGTTGCGGGCATATCCCCAGTAGGGGGTGTGCAAGAGGCAGCTGATCAATGACTCTCTCTCATCGATGTTTCTAATTCTCTTTATCTCTCTCCCTCCCTCTCTGTACAAAATCAATAAAATATATTAAAAAAATTAAAAAAGAGTCCTTGTTTTGTTTTGTTTTTATATTTCCACATGCTTGTTAGCTTCCCTGAATAAAAATTTTTAATGAATTATGACAAATTTTTTGTTTATTTTGTAAATATGTCTATTGGTTTCTGAGAGGGAGAGAGAGAGAGAGAAACATCAGTGAAGAAAGAGAATCATCGCCCTAACTGGTTTTAATGTGTTCCTTTTATTTTTGTGACTTGGTGAACTCAAAAGAGCCCATTAAGAACTCAGTGGCAAGAACATGGTAAAGTCTCCCTCATGTTCTTGAAACCCCTCCATAGGGCAGTTGGTTCCACAACTATCAAATCTCACAGAACTGGACAGTGCTATTCATCAGGCATGGTGTCAGATTCCTTGCATCTACTCTTCATCTCGTGGAATCAGTGCCAAGAAGAATCGCCACAGTAAAAAGGTGGCGCAATGAAATACTGATGAGGTGGTCATAATAATCTGTCCACTCAGTGTATATCAAAGGCCCGGTGCATGAATTCGTACATGGGAGGGGTTCAGCCAGCCTAGCCAGGGGGGAGGGGACAAGGGTGGTTGGCCAGCCTGCTTGCTGGTCGAACTCCTGGTCAAAGGGACAATTTGCATATTAGCCTTTTATTATAGGATATACACTGAGTGGCCAGATTATTATGCGTTCAGAGATCATAATAATCTAGCCACTCAGTATATATTGTTATAACCTTAAAATATATTTTAAAAATATTTTCATTGATTTCAGAGAAAAAGGAGAGGGAGAATCATTGATTGGCTGCCTTGTGCATGCCTCAAACTGAGAATGGAGCATGCAACCTGGCATATACCCTTGACTAGAATCAAACCTGGTACCCTTCAGCCTGTAGGCTGATGCTCTATACACTGAGCAAAACCAGCTAGAGCCTTAAAATATTTTAAGTAGCTCCCATGGTCACAACAAAAATAAAAGGAACACATCAAAAGGGACAGAATTGCGTATTGTAAATTACAGACTCCACATTTCTAGAAATAAATATATATTCAATGAATTTCTCAAAATATGATATATAAGACCAGGTCACAAAGTTATCTGTGTCCCTGTACAGGAACAAAAATTAATATTAAGTAACAAATTAAGGGTGTAATTACATGAATAACAGCATAAAGAAAAAGAAAACAGTTTACTTCATGAAGAAGGTGCATGATTTGAATGCTGCAAAGTATATATATTGCTGGCTGCCATCGTACTTCTAGGTATAGATCAGAAAGTATTCACAAAGGATCTGAAAGAGCATTTGTGTCCATTATAACGTTATTCACAAGAGGCTTCCACTGATTGGAACAACTCAAATTTCCATGGAGAGTTGAATGAAGAAAATTTACCATATACATGCAATGGAATGTTTTTGTGCCATAAAATAAAAATAGATATTGTCACCTGATACCACAAAGAGAAACGTTGATGACAATTTTTAAGTGAAGCACACAAGTCACAAAAGACAGACACTACAGGATTTCCCTCAGGTGAGTAATCAAATGTAGTCCACGTTATAGAAAAAAAGAATGGTAGTTATGAACCTTGCTTTTAAAGCAAATGAGGAAGTAGTGGTTTAATAGAAAATGAGAGATTTCGACAAGATGGAAGTTTTCAGAGGACAGATACACAATACAGGCAGTTAAGCATCTACCCTAGAAAGTAGAAGGCCCTAGAGATGTTAAAATAATAAAGGAAACAAAACCCTGTGGGTGGAGTAGGAACTCGGGAAGGAAGTCATCCTCACCCAGGGAGGCCAGGTTGCTGCAGTTCTCCAACATCACATCCAGGTACAACTTCCGCTGAGCTGGGTCCAGGCATTCCCACTCTTCCTCAGAAAAATCTATGGCCACATCCCTGAAGGTCAGCAGTCCCTGAAAGAAAAGACACAGTTACCAAGAGGTCACCAAAGGAGGTCATAATGTCACCCAACATGAAAACAGGGTTAGAAGAGGTTTGGCCCTAGGGGAGTTTCCTTGAATTATCCAATAAGACCACTTTGCCCCAGTAACATTCTCTGATGTACAAATAAGGATGAAACCTGTCCACCAATCCATGGTACAGAATTTGCTTT
Organism: Pipistrellus nathusii; assembly: GCA_963693515.1. Classification (NCBI taxonomy): domain Eukaryota; kingdom Metazoa; phylum Chordata; class Mammalia; order Chiroptera; family Vespertilionidae; genus Pipistrellus; species Pipistrellus nathusii. The sequence continues at coordinate 46,637,279 of OY882872.1, read as the reverse complement.
TCAGTAAACTAAACTTTAAAATTAAGGCATGGCCCTAACTGGTTTTGCTCAGTGGATAGAGCGTTGGCCGGCGGACTGAAGGGTCCCAGGTTCAATTCCTTGGTTGCTGGCACATCCCCAGTAGGAGGTGTGCAGAAGGCAGCGGATCGATGTTTCTCACTCATCGATGTTTCTAATTTTCTATCTCTCTCCCTTCCTCTCTGTAAAAAAATCAATAAAATATATTTAAAAAATAATAATAATAATAAATTAAATTTACACATGGACACAGGCATATGGACTTCTGAGTGCTGTGTTTGCATCATTCGGGATCAGTGGTGTATGTTTCTCAGCTGGAGATGACATGGTGAGTCAGAAATATAAGCACTTTTTCAACTGTAATATAAACAATGATTGCACTTTTCTAAAAATACAGATTGTGCTCCATGCTCTGAGATGGGGCCTCTGTTTCACATGTGTAAGAAATTCACTTTTTACTTGTGATACCAATGTTACTGGATCACATGCCAAATGTCTGAATACACAGGAAAAAATTCACAAATAACTTTGAACTCAAGGGGTTCGTTAATGGAATTTACAGTGATCATGGAATAACAGCCAAAATCCTGTTTGAAATTTCACTATGAGTGATCTTAGTGAAATTTCACTATGAGTGATCTGCCTGGTCCAGAGGGTGCACCTCAGTGCTTGACCACTGACCCGTTAACCAAGCACCTCAGTGCTTGACCACTGACCCGTTAACCTGTAACCCTGGTATGGTCAGAGCACATACCAGGGTTACAGGATAGATCCTAGCATGGGGTGTGCAGAATGCAGTCAATAAATGATTCTCTCATCATTGATGTTACTCCCACTCTCTCTTTTTCTCTTCCTTTTGCAATCAATAAAATTATACGTTAAGAAGGAGGGAGGGAAATAGAGAAACTGCTGACATTGACTATCATAAGAAAACAGGAAAGCCCTGGCTGGTTTAGCTCAGTGGAAGGAGCGTCGGCCTGAGGACTCAAGGGTCCCAGGTTCGATTCCAGTGAAAGGCATGTGCCCAGTGGGGATGTGCAGGAGGCAGCTGATAGATGTTTCTCTCTCATCAATGTTTCTGGCTCTCTGTCCCTCTCCCTTTTTCTCTGTAAAAAAATTAATAAAATATATTTTAAAAAAGAAAATAGATAAGAAATAGAAAACAACCTGGCAAAACAAAATATCAGAAGTAGAGAAATATATTCGAAGATGTTAGAGGAAAAGCAAACACAGCCTCATCTCTTACCTGAGAAGCACCCATTTGGTCCTGGTTCCTGATGCTGGTCCTGGAATGTTTTCTCGGGAGACAACTGAGGAGTCCCAGAATGTGCCGTCAATGGCGTCCGCACAGCCCGTTAATCAGCTCACCTCACACCCACAGTCGGAAGGACCTGGAAATGAGGCAAGAGCTGTGCTCTCTCCTGTGTTTGTAACAGGAGAGAGTCAGGAACAATGAGCTCCTACATGTGAGGTGCTTTATTCTCTCTTCCAAAGACTTATTTGTCTATCCTTCCAAAGACTTCCACAATCTCCTGTAGCAATGAGAGCCTGTGCTGATTTCCTGGAACACCTAACCAACAGAGCACCGCCCACTTCCCCTGAAGGTCCCAGCACACCTGAGACCTGTGGGTAGTGTGGTGGTGTCCCAGCACAGCTGCTCTGCGTCCTTACATTCTTCTGACTACACCATGTGTCAGAGCAGGATCCATTTCCCCAGGAGTGCTTACTCCTAAGTCCTGCCCATATGCTAACAGTGAGATCAAGTTCCTCCTTGAACCCTGCTTGCTGAACTAAGTGTTGGGAACTTACTAGTAGTCTAAGTTCTTCCTTTATCCTCAGCTCAAGTACAACCACGAAGTGGTTTGAGCTCCTCTGCCAAGGGCTGGACCATCTTGAACACCAAATAGTAGAAGGAGAAGCCATGAGAAGTGGTGGGTATGTGGAGTCTGTATTATAGGAGCTAATGGCCCTGTAGGCACTGCTAACAATGAGCCATCAGACAAAACAGCTCTTCACAACAGTCCTATACAGGCAGGCGCACACAGGCTGATAAACAAATACATCTTTCCCACAAAGTAGCAGTAGCCTCTATACCTACAGAATCAATAAGCAGCAGTGTTATCTGTGCCTACATCTATCTTCTGAGGAACCTCATGCTGCCTCTGGCCTGATGCATGAAACTCATGCACATTAAGAGGGGATTAATTAGAGGAAATAATTTAATACTGGAATTTTCCCTTTTTTTTATGATGATGATAGACGCCTTATTTTTTTTCATTTTTTTAATTAAGGTATTATATGTGTACATATCTTACCATTGATCCCCCCACTCCCATACATGACCTCCCTCCCCAGAGTTTTGCGTCCATTGGTTATGCTGATACGCATGCACACAAGTCCTTCGGTTGATCTCTTATCTCCCCCATATCTTTGGCCTTTCTCTATAACAGAAGTGTCAGAGATGAAAGAAAATTAGTAAAATGTATATGAAAACCTTCTTCCTGTCAAGAGTCTGGGGATCACCACAAGACCCAGAGTCGATGAAATCGGTTTGGCTCAGTGGATAGAGCATCAGCCTTCGGACTGAAAGGTCCCGGGTTTGATTCCGGTCAAGAGCATGTACTTTGGTTGTGGGCATATCCCCAGGGGGGGTATGCAGGAGGCAGCTGATCGATGACTCTCTCTCATTGATGTTTCTAACTCTCTATCCCTCTCTCTTCCTCTCTGTAAAAAAATCAATAAAATATATTAAAAAAAAAAAAAAAAGACCCTGAGTCAAGTCTCCGCTCACCCACATGCACCTCAAAATCATGTGAGACTCAAACCCGGCCAGCCCATTCCCATTGGGCTAGATCCAGACCTGGCCAGTCCCACTCTTGTCAAGTCTGCCAGGCAGGGGATGTAGCCTCAGGTCTCTAGAATGGCACCGGGACGGGGGGAGGGGGGGATGAGGGGAGGAACGTGGCCCGAGGTCCCCCAGCCTGGTGCTGGAGTCGGGGGCGCAGCTGAAGTCCTCTAGCCCACACCAGAAGGGGAAGCACACCTTGAGGTCCCCCAACAAGCCCTGCTGGGCAGGGGGCATGACCTCAGGTCCTCTGGCCTGGTGCCAAGGCAGGAGGCATAGCCTGAGGTTCCCTGTTAAGCCCAGCCAGTCAGGGGCCGCAGCCTAAGGTCCCCTGGGGTGGGGGGTGCAGCCTGACTTCCCCTGACCAAGCACTTAAGATGCACCTTGAGGTCCCCTGTCAAGCCCCAATGGGTGGAGGGCACAGCCTGAGGTCCCCTGTCAAGCCCAGCCAGGCAGGGGGGCGCAGCCTCAGGTCCCATCAAGCCCCAGCAGGCGCAGGGTGTGGTCAGCGGTCCCCCAGCCTGGTGCCTGGGTTGGGGTGGGCGTGGCCTGAAGGCCTCTGTCAAGCCCCACCTGGTGGGGGGCGCTGCCTGAGGTCACCCAGCCTGGCACTGGGGTGGGAAGAGCAACCTGAGGTTCCCTAGCCCAGCACCAGAACAGGAAGTGTACTTTGAGGTCCCCTGTCAAGCCCCAGCAGGCAGGGGTGTGGCCTGAGGTCCCCCAGTTTAACGCCAGGGCGTAGGGATCTTCTGAAGTCCCCTGTCAAGCCCCATGGGGGCGGGGTAAAGCGTAGCCCCAGGTCCCTGCTGATTGCTTGTTGAGGCTCCTTATTGAAACTTGGCTTCCGCTGTGGGCTAGCCATCTTTGTGATGGAGTGGCAGTCAATTAGCATATTCCCTCTTTATTAGATAGGATAGAGACACCTTAATGGATCCACAGGACAGCAGAAGCACTGGAGACAGGGAGGCAGGAGCCTCTGGGCACCTGCCCTGGGGAAGGGCCTGATCAGCAGCGGCCATGGCTGCTTCAAGGGCCAGAGAGGAAGTGGACGGTCACAAGGCAGGGCTCCTAGTTCCTTGATAAAAAGCATTCTGTGGGGGCAGACTCACTCATTTCTTGTCTCAGTTCACTTCCTTCCCATCCCATCCCATCCCATCCCATCCCAGGAAATGACAGGAGGCCCATGAGGAACATACAAGTCTCTCCCTCTGTGTGAATATAAACTTACCTAATACATTCTCACCAAATAATAGACAAACATGCTAATTGACCGTACCTTCAAGACGCCCAAAGCCAATAGGGTCTGAGTATGCAAATTAATGCAACAAAGATGGCAGTTAACTTGCATACGAGGTTCCCAAGTGGCCGGGGCGTTCCACCTCACCTCCCACTGCCCTGGGCCTCTGAGCAGCATAGGAAGGTGGAAAGGTGGCTCCCGTCAGAGAGAAAGCAGTGCTGGCAGCCAGGGAAAGGAAGGCCCATTCTGGCACTCGTCTTTGTGCATCAGGCTTCTAGTCCTATCTAATAAGAGCAATATGCAAATTGACCATGCCTCCACTATACCCACAAGCCACGTCCATCAGTCAATCAAGAGTGAGTATGCAAATTAACCTAACCAAGACGGTTGTGGCCACTGAGAGAACAGGAGACTTGAGCTGCCCCCGACAATGGAGGAAGCCAAGCTTTCCTCCTACGCTGGCCTGCCTTGGCCTCCGCTCAAGGCTACAAAGTTTCAATTATGGAAGATAAATTCCAAATACCAGGGCCTCTCCTTGGGTCGCCAGGGGGTGTGGCCAGCCTGCAAAGCACCACAGGCCCCTCATCCAGGCCACCCAATACCCCAAGGGAAGCCCCCCATCCTGATCTGGGACACCATTCAGGGCAAACCAGCAGGCCCCCACCCATCACCAGGCCTCTATCCTATCTAACAAAAGAATGTGCAAATTGACTGTCATTCCAACACACAAGATGGCTGTCCCCATGTGGTCAAAGATGACTGTCCCATGTGGACACAAGATAGCCACAACAAGATGGCCAGTAGGGGAGGGCAGTTGGGAGGGACCAGGCTTGCAAAGGAGGGAAGTTAGGGGTGGTCAGGCCTGGAGGGGAGGGAAATTGGGAGAGACCAGGCATGCAAGGGAGGGCATTTGAGAGCAATTAAGCCTGCAGGAGAGGGAAGTTAGAGGTGACCAAGACAGCAGAGGGAAGTTGGATGCAAACAGGCTGGCAGAGAAGGGGTTAGGGTGTGATCAGGCTGGCAGGCAGAAGCAGTTAGGGGCAATCAGGAAGGAAGGCAGGCAGGCAGGCAAGCAGTTGGGAGCAAGCAGTGCTGGATTGCTAAGTCGGAAATCCATTGAGAGTTCCTAGATTGGAGAGGGTGCAGGATGGGCTGAAGGACACATCCTGTGTGCATGAATTTCGTGCACTGGGCTTCTAGTAAGTATATAATAGGCAAACCTTATTACGTGGAAATTTATAATTCTCAAATGTTTAAATAATTCAGTTGTTAACCATATAAACACACAGCCCATATATCACAACTTAATCATCCAATTCCCATCAGCTAATTTGAACAAGAGGAAATGAGACTTTCCTCTCATTCAAATTAGGGTTCCCCTCCTTCCCACTACAATGTATTCATGTTTAGAGTTCGGTTTCTGTCTCACTGTCTCATTCTCCACTGTGGTTCTTTCCTGAATGTCACTTCCCTGACCCTCCATCATTCTCCCCTTTTCTCTCTGTCTGTCCCTACACCTGATCTTGAACCTCCTGAAACCTATTTCCCTTCCGGGGCTCTCTCTCCTGGTCTCTCTGCTCCCATCTCCACACCTGTCTGCGCCTTTCTCTGCGCCTTTCTCTCCCCGCGCCCGGGTCGCCTCGGCTGCCTGTTACAGTCTGTCCTGCTCCCCACAGCTGGCTGCCTCCGTGCTGCTCCCCCTTGGCTCCCCCATCCCTGAGCCCCCCTTTCTGTCCCTGCACTCGCTCCCCAGCTCTTCTCCTCTGAACCAGTGTCTCTGTCTGAAGTGCCTCCTCCAGTGTGACCCCCCACTTCTGCTCACCAGGACCCTCTCCCTCTCAGCTCCCCTTCCTCTCTCTGGGCTCCCCCTCCCCCTATTTCTCCACTTCCTTCCTCCTCAGGCTGCTTTCCCCATTACCCCCTCACTCCCACCATCGCCGGCCAGTCCCTCCCTCACCTCTTGAAGCATTCATCTTATATAAAAACTGCTGTTCGACATTTTAACCCTGCTATTTTGGCGTCTGTAAGCCTCTGCCTGCTTAAAAATAAGGCTCCTGCCATTTCAGAGAGGCCATAACCGGTGCCCCAGACAGAGCTGTCAGTGCTGACACCAGGCCAGGCCGTGAGATACGGTCTCATGGCCCCTTCCCAGCCCGCAGGCCTTCTTTCTCAGAAGGCCCAGAACTCTCAATCCAAATTTGGGAGACAAAAGAGCTAAAATAAAAATTTTAAAAAAATGTATAAATAAAAAAATGTTTCCTACATGTTAGGAGGCCACGAATGTGAAAGACGTTGTTCTCTGGGCCTGTGCAGAACTTAAGGATTAACATGTCACTCCCTTTCTCTAAGCGTGGCTTTTTCTCCCTCTTCTGTACACCCCATGGCCCTCTGCGGCCCCCTCCCCGCCCCCCCCTCCCCGGGTCGGTCTCCCTCCCTCTCCGGCCCCAGCCCGGCCCCGCCCCGCAGTCCCCGCTCCCACAGAGCCCTCCCTGGGGCAGGTCCCTCCTCCGGGGACACCGCGTCCCCCTGAGCCCACCCCCTGGCCCTGTGCCCCCGGCACTCAGACCTGACTAATGGGGCCAGGAGGGCGGGCGCGGACCCCCAGGCCGGGCCATCCGGGCTCTTCGGGCGGGAAGCGCCGGGCGGGGAGGGCAAAGGGCGGGAACCACTGACCGGACCTCCAGCCCCGCGGGGCCCCGGGGACGGTTTTCGGCGGGAAAACCACGCGGCGTGCAGGCCCACAGCCACCGGCGGACAGACCGCGGGCCGGGCCTCAGTTTCCCCCAAAGGAACGCGGCGCCTCCACTGCGCAGCCGCCGGGACGCGCACTCACCGCCGGGAGGGGCTCCGGGCGGGGCTCCCACACGGACCTCAGCGCCCGCGGCGCCCTCAGCCCTCCCTGCGGGGAGGGGCCGGGAGCAGCGGCTTCAAAGCACAGACACCTCCTCAGGGGCCGCCACCCGCCCCTCCGCAGCCGCTTCCGGCTGCCAGGACTGCGCATGCGCCTCCCTGCGGGGGCGGGGCCAGAGGGAGGAGGCGGGGCGGAGCCAGGGGCGGCCTGGGCCCTCCCCCTCCCACAGGGACAGCCCTTCCCGGGGGAGTTCCCGTCATTGTTGGGTTTGGCTGGGGGCGCGGCTGTGACAGGATTCACAAGGAGAGAAGGGACAGGAGCAGGGAGGGCGGTGATTTTGCTTCTTTAAAGGGAGGAGAGGGCCCGGGGCCCTCTGATGGCACACGGCTCCCCAAATAGAGGGGCTGGTCTTCTGTTAGGGTGCCAGGGGGTAAGGAAGGGCCAGCTGTGGCAGAAGCATAAAAGAGGGAGGAAGAATCTGAAATTCACACAGAAGTTTCCAGATCCCAGAGGCTGTGCTTAGAGCTCCTGGCTGGCCTGCCCTTCAGCTGCACAGGCCCCAGGGAGGTGTCTTTCCCAGGATCTTCACAGGCCGGTTACACATTCTCACAGGGAAGTCACAGAGAATTCCAAAGTTGGGCAGATTGGGTTTAAAACCAGAAACTTTCTGCCTCCAATTTGCCTTAAATCCTCAGTGAGGAAGAGGTGGGAGGGGGAGGGCAGCCTGCTCTCTCAGCCCCTCCCTATCTCCCCATCTGAATGGAGAGGCAGCTTGAGTTAGGGAAGCAGGTGGATGGGGGTGTCAGAGACAGACCCAGACATCCATTCAGGGTTAGGCAGATGAGATAAGACTCCATCCAACACGGTGGGGAGATAGTTTTATTCAGGTATTTTCAAGGGATAAAAATTTTGCTTGTAAGTTATGGTCTTTTGAAGTTTTTGTGTTCTGGGAGTGCATTTTTAAATGAATGTCATTTAGTAGTCCCTATGACCTACAAAATGTACTAAATTATCTCCTGTTAGTATTCCTTATATTTGGAAAACAATGATTTAAAAATCAACAATATTTGTTATAAAAATGATAACTATTATCAGTTTAGTCTCAACACCAGTTTTTATTTTGATTATTTTCCAATATTGTAATGAATATAGTTATTCCCTGGAGTTTTATGAAACTTTATGTTAGAGTAAATAATTTAGAGTAAATCAGACCAGGGGGTTATGTTTAACCTATATAAGTATTTTATCACTTTAGGCCAATAAAATATCAACCCTCAGTATTGCCACCCAAAGCCAGAAAACACACCACATATAATAGATAAATAAAAGTTTCCCTCTAGAATGAATTCCAATGTGAGGAATAATCTACAGGTGCTGATTAAAGACTGCAGGACATTGTTTAAAGTTGTATTGTTCCTCCCCAGTATGAATTCTGATGTTGGTTAAAGTTTGTATACTGAGTAAACTTTCCCAATTTATTTAAGTCTGCTGGGCTTTGATCAAGTATTAATTATCAGATGTTGTACAAGACACAAATGGGAATATGCATTTTGACATATGCCTCATAATTTTTAAGGCATAATTTAATCATTTTCAATAATGCTCCAACCATGGTTAAATCTTTGGATGAAAACTTTATAGTATTCCTATTTCTCTTTAGAGTAATTTCAAAATGTTCATTAAGTCTGACCACAGCCTAATGTCATTCTCACATTTTACACAGTGTAAGGCTTCCCTTCATTATGAAACCTCTGATATTCTGTAAATTTTGAGCTATGGATACACGCTCTAGCCCATTCTCTACATTTGTATGGTGTCTTTTTGTTCTAAAGTTGATCAATTAGAGTAATACATTGCCTTTTAAAGGCTTTTCACATTTCTCATATACATAAGGCTTCTTTCCAGTAGGAATTCTGTGATGTTCATTAAGTTCTCATTGTGGTCAAGGACTTACCGTGCTCCTCACGTCTGTAAGACTTCTCTCAGGTATGAACTCTCTGCTGTACAGTAAGGCAGGAACACTGATAAATGGCTTTGTTACATTTTCTACACGTGTAAGAATTCTCTACAGAATGAACTCTCTGATGCTTAGTAAGGATTGAGGACCTGCAAAAGGCTTTGCCACATTCTCTACATTTGAAAGGTTTCTCTCCACTATGAACTCTCTGATGCCTAGTAATGTCTGAGGACCTGCCAAAGGATTTGCCACATTCTCTACATTGATAAGGCTTCTCCCCCGAGTGAATTATCTGATGAGCAGAAAGGTGTGAGTACTGGCTAAAGGCTTTGCCACATTCTTTACATTCATAAGGCTTCTCACCAGTATGAACTCGCTGATGTTTATTAAGGGATGAGGATTGTGTGAAGGCTTTACCACATGCTCTGCATTTGTAAGGCGTCTCTCCGGTATGAACTCGTTGATGTCGATTTAGCTTTGTGGACTCACTGAATGCTTTGCCACATTCTCTACATTTATAAGGCTTCTCTCCAGTATGAACTCTCTGATGCATTGTAAGGTTTGAGCTCCTGGGAAAGGATTTGCCACATTCTCTACATTCATAGGGCTTCTCTCCAGTATGAATTGTCGGATGCAGAGTAAGCAATGAGGGCCAGCGAAAGGATTTGCCACATTCTCTACCTTTAATAGGCTTCTCTCCAGTATGAACTCTCTGATGCAAAGTAAGGTGAGAAGACCAGCTAAACGATTTGCCACATTCTCCACAATGATAAGGTTTCTTTCCAGTATGAACTCTCTGATGCAAAATAAGGTTTGAGGGCCAGCTAAAAGCTTTCCCACATTCTAAACGTTCACAAGACATTTCTCCCATATGATTTCTATGATGTTGAGTATGTCTTGAGGATTGACTAAAGTCTGCTCCATTTTCCATGAGTTTGTATAATTTTGCAATAGTATGAATTCTTCCTTTATGTACATTAAGAGATGAATGACATTTAAAGGCTTTGCCAGATGCTTTACATTTGTAAGACTTCTCTGCAGTATGAATTTTCTGTTTTACACTGCAACCTGAAGGCGAAATACATGTTTTACCAGAATCTTTACATTTATAAACTTTTTCTCTATTAGGCATTTTTTCCATTATATTTAGATTAAATATTTGATGGAAGACCCTACAATATGGATTGCATTTGTAAGCCTCTTCCCCAGTATAAATAATCTGTTGTTCAGGGAAATTTGAAGATTGCTGAAAAGACTGGATACATTTACATCCTTTGTGTGTCTTCTCCACAATAGCCATAACCTGACTGGACATTTGTTCAAAGAGTTTTCCACTTTTATAATGCTCCTCTGCACATTCACTTGTCTGATGATTAAGATATAATTCTTGCTTAAAGTTTTTCCAATGTTCAATCCATTGATAACTACTATCTCCATTATGTGTACTCTGATGATAATGGGAGACAGAAAGACCTTTAGGGACAGTTATAATTTCATTAAACATGTACACTTGTTCCATAAGTACCATTTTGTGATACTCATGAAACCAAGATAGTTGCATAAAAAGACCCTTTCTAGGCTGGCCGGATTGTCTCAGTGAATGGAGCGTCGGCCTGCAGACTGAAAGGTCCCAGGTTCAATTCTGGTCAAGGGTATGTACCTTGGTTGCGGGCACATCCCCAGTAGGAGGTGTGCAAGAGGCGGCTGTCTCTCTCTCATCAATATTTCTGGCTCTCGCCGAAGCCGGTTTGGCTCAGTGGTAGAGCGTCGGTCTGCGGACGGAAAGGTCCCAGGTTCGATTCCGGTCAAGGGCATGTACCTTGATTGCGGGCACATACCCAGTAGGGGGTGTGCAAGAGGCAGCTGGTCGATGTTTCTCTCTCATTGATGTTTCTAGCTCTCTATCTCTCTCCCTTTCTCTCTGTTAAAAATCAATAAAATATATTTTAAAAAATATATATATTTCTGGCTCTCTATCTCTCTCTCTTCCTCTCTGTAAAAAATCAATAAAATGTTTAAAAATACATATATTTTTTATATATAATATGTATATATAAAAAATACATAGCATATATAAAAATACATAGAATATATTAAAAAAAAAAAATATATATATATATATATATATATATATATATATTCTGGCCTGGACCCGAATCTGATCTAGGAACATTCAGTCTGCAGGCCATTGAGTCTATCCACTGACCTAAACCAGCTAGGGCCTAATTTGTTCCTTGAGAGCAAGAATCTACCATAGAAAGCAGAAGCCCCTTAGAGATGTCATAATAATAAAGGAAATAAAATCGTGGGAGTAGCGTAAGAACTCCAGAAGGAAGTCATCCTCACCCACGGAGGCCAGGTTGCTGTAGTTCTCCAACATCACATCCAGGTACAACTTCCGCTGGGCTGGGTCCAGGCATTCCCACTCCTCCTGAGAGAAGTCTATGGCCACATCCCTGAAGGTCAACGATCCCTGAAATAAAACACACACTTACCAAGAGGTCCCCAGAAGAGTACACCATGTCACCCAACATGAAAACAGGGTTAGGAGAAGAGGTTTTGATCTGTGGAGTGTCCAGGTTCTCAGATGTTTTCACATATGTAAGAAGCTCACTTTTTACTTGTTATGTCAATGTTTCTACATCAAGTGCCATGCTTATGAATACACAGAAAAAGAAAACGGAAAAAAATTCATACCGAACTTTTAACTAAAAGGGTCGTTAATGGCATAAACAGTTCTCAAGGAATAGGACACGTATGAACCATAATCCTAGTGGTAAATACAACATGAGTAATCTTAGAATAAGATTATTCTTTCTGGTCCAGCTGATATATCCCAGTGGTTGAGTGCTGCCCCATGAACAAGAGGTCAGATTTGATTCCTGGTCTGGGCACACAACCAGATTGTGGACTCAATGCCAGTGTGGGGTGTGCAGGAGGCAGTCAATCAATGATTCTCTGTCATCATTAATGTTTCTATCACTGGCTACCTCTCTCCTCCTGTCTGAAATCCATGAAAAATGTACTTGGAAAAAGAAAAGAAAGAATAGCTGAAGTAATGCTAACAGTTTAGGCATAGAGGCACACATTTTACAACTATGAATCAAGATGGTTTAGTGATTCTGTAAATCTCATGAGTCTATCTGTGTATGTTCCCTTTTGTGTTTTATAAAACACAACTAGAGGGCTGCTGCACGGTTCCATGCAGGAGTGGGGTCCCCTGGCCTGGACTGTGGGATCAGGCTTAAACTGGCTCTCCAACATTCCTCAAGGGGTCCCAAATTGCAAGAGGGTGTAAGCCAAGCCCAGGGACGCCACTGGTACATGATCAGGGCTTGGGAGTGGAGCAGGAAGTTGGTCAGCCGGGGAGGGACCACGGGAGGGCTCCAGAGCATATTTGGCTCATCTTGCTCATGCCATTCAGATGGATCCCAGCAGCAAGCTAACCTACCAGCCAGAGCCTATGCCCCCTCATGATTAGTGCACATCATAGCTGGCGGTTGAACAGCCTTAGCATATCATTAGCATATTACACTTTGATTGGTTGAATGGCTGACTAGATAACTGGACACTTAGCATTCTAGGCCTTAATTATATAGGAGGATAAAAAGTGAAACATAAGGATACAAAACAAGTTAGACCTATTATTTGCTTTTTGTGGTTGTAAATCCTCACCTGAGATTTTTAGCATTGACTTTTCAAAAGTGGATGGCAGGGACACAGAGCCATGAAAGGGAAGACAGGGGAAGGGAGAGAGAGAGAGATCAATGTGGAAAAGACACATGGATTGGTTGCCTGTCACAGGTCCCCAGGACCTACTTGTCCTAAACCAGGAATCAAAATCTCCACCACAGATCCACATCAGCCTGGGGGAACTAATTTTTCTTACTAGTACATTTCTTTCAAAATTTTTATGTGTCATTAGTGCAGAGTTATGTTGTAGAAACTTAATGTAACGGAACATATATTAATAATATAATTCTTGAGAACTTTCTAGAAAATAGAAAAAGTGATAATGTAGGGTTTGTCAGTGATATGATTATAAAATATAATGAAAATTTAAAGAATCAAGGCCGGATTGTTTAAAACTCCCACGAAAAAGCCAATGATCTGTAGAAAAAAAAAAAAGTAAGTCCTTCGGCTGAAACCGGTTTGGCCCGGTGGATAGAGCCTCGGCCTGGGGACTGAAGGGTCCTGGGTTCGATTCCGGTCAAGGGCATGTACCTTGGTTGTGGGCACATCCCCAGTAGGGGCTGTGCAAGAGGCAGCTGATCGATGATTCTCTCTCATTGATGTTTCGAACTCTCTATCCCTCTCTCTTCCTCTCTGTAAAAAATCAATAAAATATATTTTTTTAGCCGGGACCGGTTTGGTTCAATGGATAGAGCGTCGACTTGGGGATTGAAGGGTCCCGGGTTCGATTCCGGTCAAGGGCATGTACCTTGGTTGCGGGCACATCCCCAGTAGGGGGTGTGCAAGAGGCAGCTGATCGATGACTCTCTCTTATCGATGTTTCTAACTCTGTATCTCTCTCCCTTCCTCTCTGTACAAAATCAATAAAATATATTAAAAAAAAAAATATATATATATATATATATATATTTTTTTTTTTTTTTAAAAAGTAAGTCCTTTGTTTTAAAAAGCAAACACAAAGGAAAGAAATAAGGAAACGAAAAAAACCTGGAAAGGCAGGAACTTCAGAAGTAGAGAAATATGGAGAGGAAGGAGCCCCAGAGGAATGAAGGGGAGCTGAGAGGGAGAGGGTCCTGGTGAGCAGGGTGGGGGCCACACAGGAGACACTTCAGACAGAGACACTGGTTCGGAAGAAAAGAGTTGGGGGGAACAAGTGCAGGGACAGAAAGGGGAGTCTAGGGGCAGAGGGAGAAGCAGCACTGATTCAACCAGCTGTGTGTAACAGGACAGCGTGTAACAGGCACAGAGGAGACTCAGGTGTGGGAAGGGAAAGAGAAATATATCACAGATGTTAGAGGAAAAGCAAACATAGTCTCTGACCCAGGACACATCTTTTACCTGAGAAGCAGCCATTTGGTCCTGGTCCTGATCGGGGTCCGGCTTATTTTCTGAGATTACAATATGTTGAGGAGTCACAGAATGTACCTTCAGAGGTGACCACGCAGCCTGTTAATCAGTTCACCTCACACGCACAGGCAGAAGGACCTAGAAATGAGGTTAAGACCACAACCTCTTGTCCTTTGTCACGGGAGAGGAACAATGAGCTCCTACATGGAGACCACACAGGGAATGTTCTAGTGTCTGTCTTCATGTGTCTTTCCTTCCAAAGATATCCATGAAGTCCTACAGAAATAAGAATGTGAACTGCTGCCTTGACACCCCCAAACTAAACAGAGCACATCCCTTTACCCACCCTAAACAAAGCCTACTACCCACTCTCACAAAGGTGTCCTGCAACTTTCCTGCTAATCCCTGTCCCACCTTCCAATCATTTAGCACCTCAGTAACCAATGATGCCCCACCCATAGCCCTCTCATAGCATGGGAGCCCTCAGGGAATATCTGAAATCCTTAGTGTTGTCCTAAAGGTGAGAGAGGGGGAGGTCGGAGGATCTCGCCAGCTGTGTGCCCAGCTTCTGGCTGAGATGCACTACTCCTGGGAGAGGGCACTGACCACCAGGGGCAACTCCTGCGTTCAATGGCTGCCCCCTGGTGTTCAGTGCGTGTCATAACTACGTGTTGACAGGTCGTTTGATCATAATGCTTGTTTAGGCTTTTTTATATATATCGATAGATGTTTAGTAATGCTTAACTCGTTTAAATATATTGTCCTCTTCTTTATATTTTAACACCATCCCCAGTCTGTATTTCTGATGCTTTGAACATTCATCCTGCCTAAAGCTCTTCCAAATGCAGTTTGTAATTTTTTCTCTAATGTGTAGAACTGATATTAATTTCCTTATATGTGTCTTTCTCTTCCCATGCCTGCGTCCCCTCTGCAGCCTCTGATAGTCTGTCCTGTTACGCACAGCTGGATGGCGCTCAGTGCTGCCTCTCCCTCTGCTGTGTCATCCCTAAACCCCCCTTTCTGTCCCTGCACCTGCTCTCCTAAGTCTCCTCTGAACCAGTGTCTCCGTCTTAAGTCTCTCCTCCTGTGCGGCCCCCCTTCTGCTCACCAGGACCCTCTCCCTCTCAGCTCCCCTGCCTCTCTCTGGGCTCCCCCTCCCCCTATTTCTCCACTTCCTTCCTCCTCAGGCTGCTTTCCCCAGTTACCCCCTCACTCCCACCATCGCCGGCCAGTCCCTCCCTCACCCCATGGCCTCTCTGTGGCCCCCTCCCCGCCCCCCTCCTCTCCGGGTCTGTCTCCCTCCCTCTCCGGCCCCAGCCCGGCCCCGCCCCGCAGTCCCCGCTCCCACAGAGCCCTCCCTGGGGCAGGTCCCTCCTCCGGGGACACCGCGTCCCCCTGAGCCCACCCCCTGGCCCTGTGCCCCCGGCACTCAGACCTGACTAATGGGGCCCAGGAGGGCGGGCGCGGACCCCCAGGCCGGGCCATCCGGGCTCTTGGGGCGGGAAGCGCCGGGCGGGGAGGGCAAAGGGCGGGAACCACTGACCGGACCTCCAGCCCCGCGGGGGCCCCGGCGGCCCCGGGGACGGTTTTCGGCGGGAAAACCACGCGGCGGGCGGGCCCACAGCCACCGGCGGACAGACCGCGGGCCGGGCCTCAGTTTCCCCCAAAGGAACGCGGCGCCTCCACTGCGCAGCCGCCGGGACGCGCACTCACCGCCGGGAGGGGCTCCGGGCGGGGCTCCCACACGGACTTCAGCGCCCGCGGCGCCCTCAGCCCTCCCTGCGGGGCGGGGCCGGGAGCAGCGGCTTTAAAGCACAGACACCTCCTCAGGGGCCGCCACCCGCCCCTCCGCAGCCGCTTCCGGCTGCCAGGACTGCGCATGCGCCTCCCTGGGGGCGGGCCTGAGCGGAGCGGCTCCGCGGTGGGGGCGGGGCCAGGTAGCCACGCCCCTGCAGGGATGTGGGGAGGGATGAGCAGGAGCAAGGGGACAGGGAGGTAGAATATACCCTCCTTGCCTGGACCGGTTTGGCTCAGTGGATAGAGCGTCGGCTTGGGGAATGAAAGGTCCCAGGTTTGATTCAGGTCAAGGGCATGTACCTTGGTTGCGGGCACATCCCCGGTAAGGGAGTGTGCAGGAGGCAGCTGATTGGTGTTTCTCTCTCATGGATGTTTCTAGCTCTCCATTCCTCTCCCTTCCTCTCTATAAAAAAATCAATAAAATACATTAAAAAAAAAATAGAAGCTGCACATACTTGTGCCAGAATTTAGTTACCATGCCACACCGAATTTCAAGAGGCCTGAGAAAATACCAGAAATCAAGCAGCCATCTCTATCAGTAAAGAAATGGGAGAATGGACATTGAGGGCCAGCTGGTTCTGTCTGGTCACAGCAACCCCCCCGCTCCATTACAGCCCGTTAGGAATCCGGAGACCTTCCCAGGCGCAGGGCCCAGCTCACGGGAGGTTCGCTGGCCGGTTAGAGCTCCCGGACCCCTGCTTCCCTGTGCCATGCACTGTGACCCACTTGGCACCCAGGAACTCATTTAGTCTTCACAACCGCCCTAGACTGTAGTTATCTCCATTTTACAAAAGACAAAACTAAGTTCAGAGACTGGGTAACCTACTCACGGTTACGCAGCTATCAACTGAAAGAACGTGGTATTTAGACCAGGCTGTCTGGTTAAAGGCACCTGCCCTTAACCACCACATACTCCGCCGAATTCTGTGATACCAAACTGACCAGAGGACTCTGCTGGCCGGCACCACCCCATGGACCCTCTATTCCACCGCCAGCTGCACTCCCCACAGAACCCCATGCCCTGTAATATGGACTTCCCCGGAGGGAAGGGCAGAGACCAGGCCCTGACATGGAGCCCCTCCCCGCCATGTTAGTGACGAAGACCAGAGGACCAGCTATTTCTATATCTTTATTTCTCTGTGAAAAGGGAAAAAGAAAGGAATAAAATAAAAACGGCACCGTTGACACAAAAGACCACTGGGGGGAGGGAGGAAGGTGGAGAAGTGGACCGGGCAGGGGGCCCTATGACAGCAGCAGGAACCAGTGACCTGGGACGCTCACCTCCCTTCCCCCGAGGAGGGAGTGGCTGCCCCTTCCTCCCAGGGTCGCTGCCCTGTCCCACCTGGTGCTCCCCCAGCTCCTCGGGAGGTGGACAGTAAGAAGTCGGGTTCCCAGGCTGGGGAGAGGAGGAACCGTGCTGGGGTAGGGGCCTGGGGTTAGACCATGCACAGGGAGTGACAGCCAGAGGCCCCCACTGGCTCCCGAGGAGGGAACGTGGTGGGGTTTTGGACACGAGGCCGGTGTTGGCTCCTCTTCCAGCATCAGGCGAGAGACAGAACTGGGGGAACAGGAACAGGAGGGAGTCAGATGCACAGTAAGGCTCCTGCATCTCCCCCTGCCAGGAGCTGCTACGTGCTTCCTTGCAAACCACCCTCCCACTGGGGTCCCCAACAACTCAAAGCCTTACCACTCAGGGCCTCCTGGGCAAAGTACTTGACGTCCACATCCTGGTCCTGGGTCAGCTTCTCTAGAATGGGCTTCACCTCGCTCTGCAGTGTGCTGGAAGGACAAGGGGGGGCATGGGGATGGGTGAGCCAGGCAGGGAGGGGGCACAGGGGGGGCAGAGGCCCAGGCAAGAGATGCCCACAAACACAGGCAAACATGGGAATTAAGAAGTCTCCGGGGCCCAGAACAGGCACGGGGTGGTCAGGCAGTCTGGGCAAGTGGAGCGGAGGATCACAGGACCCACCAGGCTTTCAGTTCGCAGGGCAACGCTCTATCCACTAAGTTAAACCACCTAGGGCTGAAGGCCAATTATTCATGTTTTCTTTTGGTGATTTAAAAAATATATATTTTTTATTGATTTTTTTACAGAGAGGAAGGGAGAGAGATAGAGAGCTAGAAACATCAATGAGAGAGAAACATCGACCAGCTGCCTCTTTTACACCCCCTACCGGGGATGTGCCCGCAACCAACGTACATGCCCTTCACCGGAATCGAACCCGGGACCTTTCAGTCTGCAGACCGACGCTCTACTACTGAGCCAAACCGGTTTCGGCTCTTTTGGTGAATTTTTTAACAAATATGTACCTACTGTTAAGTCTTGAGAATATTTCCTGATACTTTCTTCCTGATCTTTATTATTATTTTAATGTTTTTATTGATTTTAGATAGAAAGGGGGAGAGAAAGAAATTCTGATGAACATTGATCGTTGCCTCCTACACACTCCTACTGGGAATTAGGTCTACAACCTGGGCATCTAGGAATTGAACCAGTGACCTCTTGGTGCATGGGTAGATGCTCAACCACTGAGCAACACCAGGTGGGCAGATCTTTCTTTTTTTTTAACTTTCTGATTCTGATCTGTTATCTCTAAATTTCTTTTTTTTTTTAAATCCTCACCCCGAGGATATTTTTCCATTGAGTTTTAGAGACTGTGGAAAAGACAAGGAAAGACAGAGAGAAATATCAATATGAGAGAAGCACATCAAAATTGGTTGCCGCCTGCACAGGAGCCCTGACCAGGGCCCAGGCCTGGGAGGAGCCCGCAGCCAAGACACATGCCCTTGACCAGAATCAAACCTGAGACCCTTTGGTCTGCAGGCAGACGGTCTATCCACTGAGCCAAACTGGCTAGGGCTCTACTTTTTTTTTTATGCCCTCAGGCAGGAGGTTTTTGCCCCCCACGTGCATACCAAACTGACCCAGCCATCTATGGAGAACACCTGTTTCCCCCCTGAACTGCAGTGACAAGACACACACATAGGTCTTTTCTCGTGTCCCTGAACCTGTCCCACGGGCTTTTTGAATATTCTGCCAACAGCTCACTTTCTCACTGCAGCAGAGTCACAGTGAGTCAATGGCTGAGGATTAAAAATGAAGGCGCCCCCAGCTGGCGCTGCTGGAGCGGAAGGGCCGGTCCAGCCTCACCTGTTGTCCAGGATGGGCCCTATCTTCTGCAGGGACTTGGCCACGTTGAAGCGGACGTTGGCGACGGGGTCCCCGGCCATCCGCAGCACCGTGGGCAGCATGTGCTTGGTGGTGATTTCCTGCCCGCAGACCTCAGACAGCACCTGCGGGTCAGGGAGAAGCAGAGGGGTGATTATCCGAAGTTCCTGGCTACCGCCCATTTCCTCCTTCCTCCGACCAGGCCAACTCGGTGGCCACCAGGCCTGAGGGTAAAGCTGAGGAACATGGGGACTCTGAACCCAGTTACCCACCCTGGGGACAGTTTATTCTGAAGCCCCGTGTCACCTAACACCCTCCTAACACCATTGTCTCCCTGCCCTGGAATCTCTCAGGCCAGGTTCCCGGACCATCTCCGTCCGCAGACTTCCCTTCATCCTCTGGGCACGGGCCCTGATTCCTAACCTCCGGGATCCCTTCCTCAGTTCAGTGAGGCACGGATAGAAATGATCTAACCACACAGTTACAACAGCTTTTAAATGTCGTCCTTTCATTTCTAGCTACGTGGATGGTTTCCTGAAATGACTAGAAAGGAGCACTTGCTCTGAACAGCATAACGGTCCTGAGCCTTTTGCATGGACGGCCGGGCTGTTGGCACAGGCTGATGAGTAAGGTGCCGTGACCGCCAGCACGAACCCTTTCCAGGTGAGAAAAGCAAGCCCTTCGCGGTCAGGTCCGTTTCCCACGGTGCACTGCTGACCCCTAGCAGGGCTAGAATTCAAAACCAGGCCCGTTTCTAGAGCCTGCACACTCCCCCCTCCTACCATGAATGAACACACACGCACGTTGGTGGGAAATGAAAGGGTGCCAAGAAAGGTCTGGCTATCACTGCTTCAGTGGGCCACGTCTCCCTTGTCCTGGGGTTCCCACCCCGAGGTCCTGATGGGGGTGGGGGAAGGGCACGTGCAACCTCTGGCCAGCAGTTCCCCAGGGACTCATCCTGCAACTCAGTCCCTACCACTTCCCCATCCTGAGGACCCCCATCCTCCCTCTGCCAGGTCCTCCCTCTGCCAGGCGGGAGTGCTCACATTGATACAGAAGAGGGTGGTCATGCGGTGCAGGTAGTTGGGATCCCCAGACATGGCCAAGACCTTGGGGATGATCGTGGCGTGGGCCCACTCCTTCCCGAACTTCTCCACCAGCTTCTTCAGGTTGCTGGTGGCCGCCTCTCGAATGGCATAGACTGCAAGAGGGCGAGAGGCAGAGGGCGGTGAAGGACTGATGCGGGTGACAGCCACGCTCACTGCTGCCTCCGGAGCAGCCCCTGGGTCTCAGGCTGCAGGGGACCCGATGGCTCCCAGAGGACGGAAGGGCTCACGAAGGGCTAAATGTGGGCTTTGCTTTCCTGCAGTGCCTCTCAACAGCCTCCAGACAAGCTTCCATTACTGTCCTCGTTTTGTTTTTTTTAGCGGATGAGTTTCATTCTTTTTTTCTTTTTCTTTTTTTGACTTTTTACAGAGAGGAAGGGAGAGAGATAGAGAGCTAGAAACGTCGATGAGAAAGAAACATCGACCAATTGCCTCTTGCACACCCCCCACCGGGAATGTGCCCGTAATCAATGTACATGCCCTTGACCGGAATCGAACGTGGGACCTTTGCTCTACCACTGAGCCAGACCGGTTTCGGCCATTATTATCCTTTTTTACAGATGGGCCAATGGGCTTCAAGCAGTGATGTGCCCATGCCTGACTGGGCTTGAGCACTGACCCATGAATCAGGAGGCCATGCTTTGATTCCTGGTCAGGGTACATGCCTGGGCTGCAAGCCTGATCCCCAGTAGGGGCCCGCAGTAGGCAGCCAATCGATGATTCTCATCACCATTGATATTTCTCTCTCTCTATCCCACTCCCTTCCTCTGTCTGAAACAATAAAAACATATTAAAAACAAAAGGAATGGCTGAGCCCAGGCAAGGATTTAAATGTGCAGAAGTTGGAATGGTGCCCGATACAGACAAACTTTTATTTTCACCAGTCTTAGTGAGAACAATGAGCCCTAAACCGCTGGATGAGAAGTCCCTGGTCTCACAGGAGTGTGGTAGGTGACTTGCTTAAGCTTCAAAAGCCAGGCGGTAAAAGGCAAACCCAGGGCTGTCTCCTCAGTGACCCTGGGACTGTTCACTATACCAGACCGCCCCTGGGAAAAGTGCTATGGCCCCCTCCCACCATGCACTCCCCCGGGATTCTAAAAAGCAAGGGAACTGGTCCACCTCTGAGGAGCCTCTGATGTGGGAGAGTGACTCCAGCCTCCCACGGCCCGCACCGGCCCCAGCCAATCTGCCACCGTCTTCCTGGAGCACCCCTCCCCCTGCCCCTCTCCAGCCACTGGAGCTACTCACCATGATCCACAAGCCAGGCCATGCACAAGGAGTTGAGTTTCTCATCAAAAAACTCCACCCCCTGCAGGAGAAAAGGAGGTGAGGGATGAGGGAGACTCGGTAGTTTCCAGCAAACACCCAAGGAACCACCCCCACACTCACCCCCAGACAGCTTCACCCGGGGCTCCTTTCCCTTCCCTTCTCTTCCTAATCCAGTTCTATTCCTCCCACTCCCCACAGCCCTCCCAGCCTTCAGGTTCCGGTCACAGCGCGTCACCCAGCACCGGAACCAGAGCTGGGAGCTCCTCCCCGGGGCAGCGTGCTGGGTCCTGCCGCTCACTCACCAGCTGCCCAGCCAGCAGCGGCATGTACTCGATGATGGCCAGCCGCACCCGCCACTTGGCGTCCTCAGCCAGCTCCACGATGGCGGGGAGCAGGGACTGGGACAGCTGCCGGATGCCGATCACCTCGTTCACGCAGTCCAGGTTGGAGATGATGTTGAGCCGCACCTCTGGGCACTGAGGGGACAGGAGGGGTCTGAGGGGGTGCACTGTGCATGGGGAGCCAGGACGGGGGGAGAACGCTGAGCTGCACCTGCTCTGTATGGCAAACATCTCCCGAGGACCCAGTGCTGCCCAGGCCCAGCTCCCGGCCCTGGGGACACATTAAAGGCCCGTGAAAAGCAAGCTCGAGGATTAGGTGAAAGCAGCTTTTTAAATCTCAGAATAGCAGCACAAGAAATGTTCAGGCAGCCCAGCTGGTGTGGCTCAGTGGTTGAGTACTGACCTGTGAACTGGAAGGTTATGGTTCAATTCCTAGTCAGGGCACATGGCCAGGTTGCGGGCTCCACCTCCCAGTATGGGGTATGAAGGGAGCCAGCCAATCAATGATTCTCTCTCATCATTGATGGTTTTATCTCTCTCTCTCCCTTCCTCTGTCTGAAATCAATACAAACATTTTTTTTAATGTTCAGACAGTTTGAAGGATTTATAGGAAATCACAGTGCAAAAATATGAAACCCTGGAGAAAACAGACATGCAATTACCCCCCTCTGCTGTTAGCTAGCTGGGAGCACTTTGGCCCAGGACTTAACCTTTCCGGGTATCAACCTGTGATATGGAACATCCATCTAGCATCAAAGGTCGGGGGAAGCTATTCAAGTGCCTGCCACAGTGTCTGCTCCACAAAGGGCTGAACACATGGGGGCTTACCATGACCATTTCTTTTTTTCCTTAATAAGTACATTTTTTACTGATTTCAGAGAGGAAGGAAGAGAGAGAAACACCAAGGATAGGAGATAATCATTGACTGGGGATCAAGCCCGATATCCAGGCATATGCCCTGAACAGGAATTGAACCATGACCTCCTGGTTCACAGGTCAGTGATTAACCACTGGGCCATACCAGCCTGGCTATCATGACCATTTCTATTACTTTTATCCTCTCTGCTAGCCTTTGAGCTCCATAAGGAACATGTCTCATTGACTCTCCTCTCTCCGGTAACCAACATACTCTCTGGCACATAACAGGTGTCCAATACATTTCTGCTGAAAGAATGAACAATGGAATAAAGAACTCCTGAGCACTGACTTATAATACATATATATATATATGTATTATATATACAGACCCCCACCTATGTTTCAGAAAGTATGTGAAGCAACTTATAAGAAAAGGCACATAGTCTGGCATATTCCCAAGAACTGGCCCACTGAAGATCTCTAAGGATAAAAACTGTCTTAGTGTCTGGCCAGTGTCGCTCAGTGGTAGAGCACCAACCCATGTACCAAAAAGTCAGGGGTTCAATTCCCAATCAGGGCATGACCCAGGATTGCAGGCTCCATCACCAGTAGGGGATGTGCAGGAGGCACATATTTCTCTTTCATCGATGTTTCTATCTCTCTCCCTTTCCCTTTTCCCCTCTAAAAAATAAAAACATTTAAAAAAATAAAAACAGCCGAAACCGGTTTGGCTCAGTGGATAGAGCATCGGTCTGCGGACTGAAAGGTCCCGGGTTCGATTCCGGTCAAGGGCATGTACCTTGGTTGCGGGCACATCCCCAGTGGGGGGTGTGCAGGAGGCAACTGGTCGATGTTTCTCTCTCATCGATATTTCTAGCTCTCTATCCCTCTCTCCCTTCTTCTCTGTAAAAAATCAATAAAATATATTTTAAAAAAATAATAAAAAAAATAAAAACATATTTTTAAAGAAGTATCACTACTTTTTTGGTGCTCTCGATGCCCAGGAAAAGAGCATGACAGATAACTGCCTAATAAGTGGACAGGTGACCGCACAGGCCTTCATGGCCTGAAGCATTGAACTCATCAGAGATCTGGGTGTGTGCTGAGATCCCAGGAGATTCCTGGCCGATCTCGGAAGACAGCTGACTGTCTGCAAACCCACAAGTTCCAGAGCCCGTCTGGTGCCCTCACCTCGTCCTTCAGCTGAGCCAGGAAGAGGGGCAGAAGGTGCTCGATGGTGTTGTCTTTGCCCAGGATGGGAGAGAGGCCCATGATGACCGAAGCCAGGGCCGATTTGACGTGTTGGTTGGCGTCTGACACCAGCTCCTGGGAGGGAGGGAGAAGGGACAGCCAAGGGTTAGTGGCCAAGTAACTCCAAATCCTACAAAGCCTGAACACAGCCTCCCCCCACCTTCTCCCCCCCCGTCACTCTGGAGCAGGGACAGCTCAGGCCACCAGGGGAATTATTTTGCCTCCCCTCAGGTCCCCAAATATTTCAAACGCAAGGTGGTCCAGTCCAGAGGGCTGGGAACTCAGTTTGCATCCGGCTGTCCCTAAAGCCCCACACCCACCCCTTCTTTCTGGCAAGCTCCCGTCTGCCCCGTTACCTTGATGCAGGGCAAGATCTGGGTCATGATCACATTCTCCCGGCAGTCAGCGGAGAGGTTTTCACAGAATTCTGCGGAGGGCGAGGGAAAGGGGGACGTGAGGCCTGTGTCCTGGTTCCACCTCCAGCCCCACGGACACCCGCCCGCTTGCTGTGTTCTGGTCGCCAGCACCAACCTTTGACCTTGTGGGAGGCTGCGGCCCTCACCTCGGCCTCACAGTCTTTCATCAGGTTCTGGAAGGCGGGCACCAAGTCTGTCTTGGTGATCTCCGGGCCCACGGCTTTCTGGAGCTGCAGGGAGGGAAGGCGGGCACAGTGAGAGGGCTTGTGCTCTGGACAAAGGAGACCAAAACCAAAGGCAAAGGCAGCAGAACTAGGGGCAAGAATACGATTCTTGGAATCACTGCCAAGTTCTAATCCCCGCACCATGGGGTGACCACGGGCAAATTTCTGAGCCTCTGAGCTGTGGTTTCCTCACTGGTGGGGGGGTCGGCTGGGTAGGGCAGTGGTCACGTGTGTGGGTCTGGAGACCCAACTGTCTGGCTCAAATTCTTATTCCTACTTATCAACTGTGTGCACTTGAATAAGTCACTTTATATCTCAAAGCAAAATGAAGACCACAAGGGTACCTGCTGCATGGCAGTACAATCTATGTGAAAAAAATAATAAAAGGGACTCCATACTGTCAGGCAACTTGGGTTGGATTTCTGTTACTAATCCAAAATATTCCAAGGCTATAGCAGCTCTCGCTGTTTGATATACATACATACATACATATATATATATATATATATATATATATATAATGTATGTGTGTGTATTTTTTTAAAGTATGGTTTTATTGATTTTAGAGGGAGAGAGAGAAACATTGATGAGAACCATCAATCCACGCCCCCCTACTGGGAATGGAGCCTGCAATCCAGGCACGTACCCTGACTTGCAATTGAATCGGCGACCTCTCAGTGGGATGATGCCCAACCAACCGAGAAACACTGGCGAGGGCTTTCTTTCTTTCTTTTTTTAAAAATATATTATATTGATTTTTTACAGAGAGGAAGGGAGAGGGATAGAGAGTTAGAAACATCAATGAGAGAAAATCATCGATCAGCTGCCTCCTGCACACCCCCCACTGGGGATGTGCCCGCAACCAAGGTACATGCCCTTGACCGGCATCGAACCGGGGACCCTTCAGTCCGCAGGCCGCCACTCTATCCATTGAGACATACCGGTTTTGGCTTTCTTTCTTTTTTTTATTTAAATATATTTTTATTGATTTTTCCCAGAGAGGAAGAGAGAGGGATAGAGAGTTAGAAACATCGATGCGAGAGAATCATCGATCAGCTGCCTCTTGCACACCCCCTACTGGGGATGTACCCGCAACCAAGGTACATGCCCTTGACCGGAATCGAACCCGGGACCTTTCAGTCCGCAGGCCGACGCTCCACCACTGAGCCACACCGGTCCCGGCGGCTTTTTCTTTTCTTAAAGATCGGTTACCAGTGGCACGTTTGTAATTATGGGGGGAAAGGCATACGGGGCCCTGCCTGTCCCCCAGCACCAGGTTCTTCTGCAAAGCTGGGCCTGGAAGACCTGGTAGGAAGCAGGGTGATTCGAGGCTCAGAAGGGAACAAACAACTAGAGACCTTGAAGGGCCCCATGCTACCCTTGTATTGACGTAATGGACACTTACTGAGTGTCCATTGTGTGCCCTGCTCTCACAAAGCTGAGCTTTTATCTAACCCGTGTGGACCCGTCGTGCTGTCCAGGAGCCAAGGTACAGAAGGAGCCTCTTCCATAGCGACGCTCCGACTCCGGCAGCCACAGCCCCACAGCCAGGTGTGCTGACATCTGCACAGGGTAACCCCACAGCCCTGGGAGAGAGCCTCAGGCTCCGAGCCCTCCCACAAACACCAGGGGAAATACTTACAGGAAGAGGGAGACCAGGGCAGAGGCACTGAGGCCTCGCTGGGCGGGCGTGCCCCTCTCCCCAGCTCTCTCCCTGCAGGGCCCCCCTAGGAGCTGGCCCTCACGGTTCCCGATGCATTTGCTCTGGCCTCCACGGGCCCTGTGCACTTCTCCCCCTTCCCGCCTCAGCTCTCACCCACTCATGCTCTACAACCAGCTGTGGCACCACCTCCTCTCCTCGGCTCCCACACCCCGCATTCGTGTGGGTCCAGCACCTGACACGTGACAATGAAATTCAACTGGACCTTCCCCTTCGGGCTGCCTGCTCCTTGGTGGATGGGCATGTACTGGAGTCACAGACCCTCAGCGCCCAGCAGAGTTGGTGCTCGACACTCACTGGTGGGCTCCAAGCAAATTCAGGTCCCGTGGGAAGAGCACTGTGCTGGGAGTCAGAGGTGTGGGATCTCGTCCCTGTTCTGTTTGCCTGGTGGTGTCCCTCTGACCAGGCAAGCTGTTGGGCGGGGTGATGTGCTAACCCGTGGCGCCCACCAAGATTCACAAGTTGATATCTTACCCACCCAGGACCTCAGAATGTGAATGTACTGGAAGACAGTCTTTAAAGAGTAAGTTAAAGTGCAGTGAGGTCACTGGGGTGGGGTCCTTACAAGAAGGGAGATTAGGTCACAGACACTCAGAGGGACGCCATGTGAGGCCACAGGAGGAAATGGCCACCTGCAGCCAAGGAGAGGAATCTCTAGAAACCACCTGGCTGCTGCCTTGACCTCACAACTGTCGCCTCGTGTGAACTGTGAGGCAACCGAGCACTCAGCATGTGGTGCTTTGCTTTGTTTTGAAACTTTTATTCACCATTTAATTTTCCATTTCTGACCTCATCTTTTTATTTTAAAGTATGTTTTTATTGATTTCAGAGAGGAAGGGAGAGGGAGAAATAGAAACATCAGTGATCAGAGAGAATTATTGAGGGACTGCCTCCTGCACGCCCCTTACTGGGGATCTAGCCTGCAACCTGGGCAAGTGCCCCTTGACTGGAATCGAACCCAGGATCCTTCAGTCCGCAGGCCGACACTATCCACTGAGCCAAACTGGCCAGGGCAGTGTGGTGCTTTGTGATGGAAGCCCCAGCAAGCTCATTCAGGCTATGTCGTCCCTTTTGTCCAAGGAGAGAGTCTGATCAGGGGACGTGCTACCCTACTCTGCACCTGGGCCTCTTTCCCACAGACCCTGACCCTCAGAGCCCTCTCCACATGGCGCTTCCGGCTGCCACTGTCAACCAACCAGGTGGGCATGTGAAGTGAGGACCAATAAGATGATCACAGAGCTCCCACAGCTCAAACACCCGGCGATTCCACTGCAATAATAGAAAACCCAACTCCTGCCGAAACCGGTGTGGCTCAATGGATAGAGCATCGGCCTGCGGACTGAAGGGTCCCAGGTTCGATTCCGGTCAAAGGCATGTATCTTGGTTGCGGGCACATCCTCAGTAGCGGGTGTGCAGAAGGCAGCCGGTCGTTGTTTCTCTCTCACCAACATTTCTAGCTCTCTATCCCTCTCCCTTCCTCTTTGTGGAAAATCAATAAAATATATATTTTTAAAAAAGAAGAGAAAAAAAAAAAGAAAACCCAACTCCTATACACGCCCCAGCCCTTGGCCAGCCTCCGAGGGCCTGTTTCCGTGCGGACAGTGTCCCGGTCCCGCACCTACCTCTGTGAACTTGTCGGCCACCATGTACCGCACGCGCCACGACTTGTCCTCCGCGGCTTGGCGCAGGGTGGGCATCACCAGGGCCTCCAGGTCCTCCTGGGGCAGGAGCTGGGCGATGTTCACGCATGCCTCCACCGCCAGCAGCCGCACCGAGTCCTGGAGAGAGGGCGGCAGAGGCCCCGTTAGCGCTAGATTCACTTCCTGCCGCACAGTGGGCCTCATCCCACTGAGGCGGGGAGGGGCCGGGGGCAGAACCCACCTGCTCGTCAGAGGCCAGGTTGGAGAACATGGGGATGATCTCGCTCTTGACGTTGTCCAGCTCCAGCACCTTGGCGAACTCCCCCAGCTTGGAGGCTGCGGCCCGCCGCACCATGGGGGTGTCATCTGAGCACAGGTTCCGGAAGTACCTGGGGGTCGGGAGGGGATGGGGCTCAGAAGGCGTCCCCGAGACTTGGGGAGCTTGGCAGAGGAGACAGCAGACTGCAGCAGGTCCTGATCTGCCTGGTGAGCTTGGGCAGTGACGGGACCTACCCCACAGGGCACTGTGAGGTCTAAATGAGTTCCCGGTGTGAGCATGTAGCAGCCTATCGTCTGCACACACATCTGTGGAGAACGGTAGGTGCCGGTTCCATTATGACCACATCAAACTGTGCAGCTGATGCGGGTCTAGGCCACTCAAAGGTTTTACTTTTCAGCAGCGGCTGCTCCTCCTGGAGGCGCAGGGAGCCGAACACACATCTCTAAGCACATGTGGGCAGCTGTCCACCGGTACTCTGGGTAAGTACGGGCTCAGGGCCTGGGCTTGCTGCTCAAAAAGTGCAGCCGAAACGGGTTTGGCTCAGTGGATAGAGTCAGCCTGCGGACCGAAAGGTCCCAGGTTCGATTCCGGTCAGGGGCATGTACCTTGGTTATGGGCACATCCCCACTAGGGGGTGCGCAAAAGGCAGCTGATCGATGATTCTCTCATCGATGTTTCTAACTCTCTATCCCTCTATCTCTCTGCAAAAAATCAATAAATAGTGGAGGAGGCTTCACTATTTTTTTCAAAAGTAAGTGTGTGGGGAATGGTGGGTGGACGGAAGTTCAGAGGGAGGGGCAAGCTCTTGGCCATGTTCATTCATTCTTCCCAGAGGCAAGTCCTTCCTGCGAGGAGTTCCCTGGGGCACCAGGCGATGGGTGGAGACCGGAGGAGGCTTCCCAGGGTCTGGGCCGAGGACAGGCCTCAGACTGCATCGCGGTCCCTTGTCCATGCTTTTAGGTACCAGCTCCTGGTAAGCACTTTATAGGCGGGAATTCTTTCCTTGCAAGAACAAGGGGAGGAAGGAACTGTCGTTACCTATATTTCCTAACTGAGCAAGTGGTAGTGCCCTTGGTGACACAGATTCTTCAAGAGTGGTGGGGGATTGGGAGAGCGCAGGGGCGTCTGGGACTCGGGAGGCCTCAGGGCTGGGGCTTGAGAGAAGCGAACCAGGGGCCACAGCTGGGACTCACTGTCGAAGCTCCGCCTTGACGGCGCTGGACACGCGGGGGTAGCAGACGGAGAAGAGGCCGCAGGCCGAGGTGCGGGAGGTGAACCAGTCGCCGCCCGCCAGCCGCTTCACCAGGGGCACGAAGTGGGCCTCCAGGTCGGAGGGCGAGTGTTCGTGGGAGATGGCCCGCAAGGACTCCACCGCCTTGTCCCGCACCACCGTCTCCTCCACGGTGGCCAGCGACTCCAGGGGTGGCTGCGGCACAGAGCACGAGGTCACCAGAGGCTCCCTCCCCACCACCTCCAGCCCTGGAGCCCCCCACCCCACCCCGAGCCCCTCCGTGGGTTCATTTCTAACCCACTGCCCACAATCCTTGTCATGTGTGTGCAAGGAACAAACTGCACAACAGCCATTTCTCCTTTTTTCACAACTTGTCAAAACCCAGGGTAATGCCTCCTCCTCCAGGAGGCCTTCCCTGACCACTCCTCCATCCCACCTATGCTGGGTCAGGTGTCTCTGAATTCTAAAGGCTCCAGCTTCCCTCTTCCCCAGCTCTGAGCAGCCTGTGAAGCAACCAGGGGCCCTCTGAGAGGAGTACAAAGGGGAGGTCATGGTTAGGAGGCAGGGGCGATTCACTCAAACCAGTCTGTGCCTCAGTTTCTCCTCTGTGAATGGGAAAATGTCCCCTCACTGTGAGAAGCGACGGGTCGCTGTAGGGCCTCAGGATGTCTGTGCTGGGCAGTCCCAGAGATCACATGTGACTACCCCCCTTCTGTGTCCCCCCACACACACCCGAAGGAAGCGTGCGATGACTGGGGTTCACTGGCTGAGAATGTTCTGTGGGGAGACCTGACCTGGCTGGGGAAGGACCCCGGTTCCATGGCTGGCTCCCGGCAAGCCCGAATCCCTCCCCTAACTGGAGCCCCGGGGCTCTCAGCAGTGTTTTCTCTGAGAAGCTGCTGAAAGCTGAGCATTCTCTCCTCAGAAAAACTGACAGAGGCCAGGCTGCAGAGCTCCACGGCGGTCAAGGGCCCCTTTCAGGCTGGCCCTCGGACTGCCCACTCCCCTGTTAGGCCTCACTGTTCTATGTAAAATCCGAACAATCCCATTCACATACCACGCTCTGTGTACACAGATAAAAGCTCAGATAGCAGCACGAAGGGCCATTACCACACCTCCTGACTTAATGGTGTCAGGGGGGAAAAAAAAACAATCACATTTGCTGAAATCCAAGACACCGACGATTCTAAGAAGCAGGTGTTATACAGCACTAAGCGGGAGAAAGGCTGCTGACAGCAAGTAAGACACCAAGAGGAACCTTTGTAATAACATGAACAATAAAGATTGATTTAAAAAATAAATAAATAAAATAAAATTTCAAAAAAGATTAAAAAAAAAAAAAAAAAAGTAAGACACCATGTGCAGAGGCCAAGTATGACATAGGGGTTTAGAAACCATGAAATACGGAATTACTGGGAGGAATGCAATGGCCCAGGGGCCTGAGGAACAGAGAAAACCAAGGGCCTGGACCATCCAGGGTGCTTTCTTCCCAGACCACAGCCTGGAGTACCCCCCAGAGGCCAATGGGGTCCTCCCTTCTCCTCTCCCCAACAGCAGTTACCGTTATATCTGACCCGTCTCTATGGCCCTGGCCACCACCGAGCACAGGGTCAGACTGGCAGGCAGTGGGGTAGGGGCCTGGGGGAGACTCAAATGGACATACTGAGAATCCCAACTCTGCCATGTGCTAGCCGTGCGACCGTGCACAAGACACCAACCTCTGCGTGCTCTGGTGACTCATCTATAAGAAGGAAACTCTCCCCTAACCGGTGTGGCTCAGTGGATAGAGTCGGCTTGTGGACTCAAGGGTCCCAGGTTCGATTCGGGTCAAGGGCATGTACCTTAGTTGCGGGCACATCCCAATTGGGGGTGTGCAGGAGGCAGCTGGTGGATGCTTCTCTCTCATGGATGTTTCTAACTCTCTATCCCTCTCCCTTCCTCTCTAAAAAAAATCAATAAACTATATTAAAAAAAAAAAAAGGAAACTCTCCCTACCACAAAGGGTGGACAATGCAGCTAACACCTGTTGGTATTACTATGTGCCTAGTACTGTGCTAAGGCTCAATTATAAAGAGAGGGGTTAATGACTTCCATTAAGAGATGAGCAAAGGACAGCACAGAGAGGTTAAGTAATTTTTACAAGTCACACAGTGGTAGAAGCTAGCCTGACTCCTAACCCAGAGTCCTGGCTTGTTGGATTAAAGTAAATGTCCAAAGCGCATCTATTCTGAGGAGATGACGCCCAAGCACCTTCACATTCTCCCGTCGCTGACCCCCAAGGGAAGGCAAGAGCACTCCCAGCCTCCAGACTCACCAGCAGGCAGTGCACGTACTCCGGGCCTCCGACCAGCGTGGTGAAGGTTCCCAGCTGTTCCGCCAGGGCCAAGAGGACCTCATCCTCATCGTAGATGGTGTCTGTGGGACCAAAGCAGACTCTGCCAGACCCATCCGAAGTCTGACTCCAGCCCCAAGAAGCCAAGCTGGGAACACGCAGCCTCACACAGCTTCTCACACAGCACTCACTGCCCCCACCCTCCCCTGGGCTGGCACAGAGATCAAGGCATGGCCCTGGGTCGGATGACAGGGCACATGCCCGGGTTGCAGGCTTGATCCCCAATGGAGGGCGTACAGGAGGCAGCCCATTGATAATTCTCATCATTGATGTTTCTCTCCCTCTCCCTTCCTCTCTGAAATAAAAAAAACAAAACATATTTTAAAAAGTCTTGCCGAAACCGGTTTGGCTCAGTGGATAGAGTGTCAGACTTTCGGACTGAAGGGTCCCGGGTTCGATTCCGGTCAAGGGCATGTACCTTGGTTGCGGGCACATCCCCAGTCGGGGTGTGCAAGAGGCAGCTGATTGTTGTTCTCTCTCATCGATATTTCTAACTCTCTATCCCTCTCTCTTCCTCTCTGTAAAAAATCAATAAAATATATCTAAAAAAAAAGTCTTATAAAAAGAAAAGAAAATGCTCTGTCCTGATGCTAAACCTGAGAGCCATTCTCCTCCAGCTCCATCCTATCTTCCCCGAGATGCTGTATCCTTAGCATCTATGCCAGCATCCTAACTTCCTGAGGTTAAGCCAGGCCTAAGGCAATCAATCCAGCCGGACTACATTTCCCAGGCTCCCCTGCGGCTGGCATGGACATGTGACCATACTCTGAACAATAGGGTGGGAGTGGAAGTGGTGGGTTCCAGCTCTGAGTCACCTCCTTACCACAACCCTCTCATGGTGTCTTCATTTTATATATGCTCATCCCCATTTTACACATAAAAACTACAGGGAGCCCAAGCCACAGGCTCAGTGGCTAGAGCGACAGTCCTTGGACTAAAAGGTTTTAGGTTTATGGTACAGTGTTTTCCAAACTTTTGACATACGTGTACCCCTTCTATAATTTTCATAACGCTGAGTACCCCTCGTACTCATGAGGACGTAGAATTAGGCGCAGCTAAGCACGGTGCAGTGCATATCCCCACCAAACTCCGATGCAACGCGTACCCCCACCAAACTTTTCCCGTACCCCTGGGGGTACGCGTACCACACTTTGGGAAACACTGGACTCTAGGACACATACCTCAGTTGCAGGCCCCAAACCCCAGTCGGGGCGCATGCAGGGGGCACCAATTCATGTGTTTTTCTCACATCCATGTCTCTCTCTCTCTCCCCCTCCTTTCCACGCTCTTAAAAAAAAAATTAATGGAAAATATCCTCCAGTGAGGAGTAACAACAACATAAAAACACTACACAGAGAGTGTCACTCAGCTTCTAATGGTTGGGGCTGCATCTCACACCTGCCTAAACCTGCTCCAGACCCCTGCCCCTAACTTTCCAGATCATTCCTTCAGAGAAGGACTGCACTTCGCCTCACAGACCCTGCGCACCCACGATGTCTAGCTGAGGCAGACACTTCCAAACGACCAGGTAAATCCACAGGGAGGCCCCGCACCCGCAGGCACCGCCCTGCCAGCCCCATCCCCGCGGGCCAGGAGGCAGTGTTACCTGTCAGGAAGGGCAGCAGCTCACTGCGCGTCCTCTCCACGCCGAGGGCCAAGGCGATGGTGGACAGCTTCTTGATGCTGTTGAGGCGAAGCTGTTGAGAACAAGAAAAGGAGGGGAGAATGTGAGCAAGCCCAGCGGTAAGAGAGTCCGACAGCCCCTGAACTGAGTGTGTGTGAAGAACCAAATAATAACTAGGCAGACACCTACCAAGTGCCTCTGTGACCTTGAGTCGTGAAGTCAGCATGGGAGCAACCCCTCAGCAAAGCAGCTTTGGGGTCTCACTGAGGCGATGCCCGCTCAGCAGCCCTTTCCAATTCTGTGGAAAACCCCCCCTGGCCTCGCCCCCACCACAAGCCCTCCGCTCTCGTCCCCTCTTGCAGTGGGCACTGCTGAGCACACTACACATCACAGTTTTTAAAAATATATATTTCATTGATTTTTTTACAGAGAGAAAGGGAGAGGAGAGAGAGAGAAAGCTAGAAACATCGATGCGAGAGAGACATCGACCAGCTGCCTCTTGCACACCCCCCACTGGGGATGTGCCCGGAACCAACATACATGCCCCTGACCGGAATCGAACCCAGGACCTTTCAGTCCGCAGGCCAACGCTCTATCCACTGAGCCAAACCGGTTTCGGCTACACATCACAGAGCACTTACTCTGTGCCCTCCCACACTCGGTCTTTACCTCTCACCATAGCCCTGAGGTCAGAGGACTATAAGCTCAATTCTATAGAGCGGAAATGAGCTCAGGGAACAAGTACCTTCGAAGGGTCACCCAGCTCAGATGGCACGGAACCAGGAATGAAACCCAGGACAGTGGGCTGACAGTGATGGATAACAGGATAAACAGCACCATAACAACAGTGCTATTCAAACAGGAGTAGCGTTAGCAGTCGTAATAAAACCACTAGTGTAACAGGCTGAACAGTGAGTGGCCCCAGAAAGACATGTCCCCCCGTGGGCCCGTGTAGTTGTGGATGGGGAACCCCTGTGAAACCAGAGAAACCTATCCCCAGCTCCTGGCACGGAGCTCGTAAGGCCCGGTAAGGCCCGGTAATTTCCTGAGGGACCGGTGCGCCTTTTGTTCTAATGAGGTCTCTGTGGTGGGCGCCTGGATGGGGACTGATGGCCGGGAAGACCAAGCCACGATTAGAACCTTGGACCTTTCAGCCACGCCCTCCGTTCTCCAGAGAGGGATGGAGACTGAGTTAATGGCCGTGCCTACACAACGAAGCCTCCATAGAAATCCCCAATGGTAGGGATTTTGGGGAGCTTCCGAGGGGGCGAACACCTCCAAGCACCGGGAGGTGACACGCCCCAACTCCGAGGGACAGAAGCTCCACACTCGGGGCCTCCCGGACCTCGGGCCTGTGTATCTTTGCATGTGACCGCTCACCTGCATCCTGGACCACAGAACACATTGGGAAATGTGTTTCCCTGAGATCGGGGTGCTGTTCTGGCCAATCTCCTTGGGTTTGACGATTTGTAGTCACGTCCAGCAGAAGCTGTGGGTAATCTGAGGACTTGCCACTAGCATCTCAAGTGTGTGCATGTGGGGGGTGGGGAGAGCACTCTCAGGGGACTGAGACCTCGGCCTGTGTGATCTAACTGGCGAGTGTCACACTGAATTGAACTGAATATGTGCATAGCAGGGCTCCCAGCTGGTGACACAGAGTTGCTGGCTGTGGGGAGCCCCCCTGCAGGTGGTGTCAGAAGTGCTGAGTGTGACAGTGAAAGAGTAAACGAGGTACACAGGACGAGCGAGTTTTCTCTCAAGAGGCCTAAACCCAATGACAGTGTCCTCAGAAAAGAAGACACAGAGACACAGAGAGCCAAAACCGGTGTGGCTCAGTGGATAGAGCGTCAGCCTGTGGACTGAAAGGTCCCAGGTTCGATTCCAGTCAAGGGCATGTACCTTGGTTTCGGGCACATACCCCAGTAGGGGGCGTGCAAGAGGCAGCTGATGGATGATTCTTTCTCATCGATGTTTCTAACTCTCTATCACTCTATCTTCCTCTCTGTAAAAAATCAATAAAATATATTAAAAAAAAAAAAAAAAAGAGAGAGAGAGAGAGAGAGAGACAGAGAGGGAAAGGCCAGTGAAGACAGAGGAGGATGAGCCCACAAACCAAGGCATGTCGAGTTGCCAGCAGCCACCAGAAGCTAGGAGAGGGGCCTGCGTTTCCTCGGAGCCTCCACTTGGGACCTCATGGGATCCTCCGGATGCAGAAAGGTAAGCACGACTGACACTCCCATTCCCTGCTGTGCGAAGTGAACTCCTCCCCGTTTCTCCAGCTTGACAAAGGGGTCTCCCCTCCCTGGCTCACAGGGCCATCGCCAGAATGCAACGGGACACGCTCACGAGCACGCCACTGCCAGGTCCAGTGGGAACTCCTCCTGGAAGGAGAAGCAGGCAAGAAGGGACCGGGCTCCTCAGCCTGTCCTTTCCTGGGCCCAACGGGACTGTGGAGAGGTGTGCCAGGGACACATCAAGTAAGTTCCCTTTACAAAGCCCTTAGGGCCCTGCTGGCATGGCTCAGTGGCTGAGCGTCACCCTATGTATGAACCAGAAGGTCACAGGTTCGATTCCTGGTCAGGGCACATGCCTGGGTTGTGGGCTCAATCCCAGCCGATCAATGATTCTCTCTCATCATTGACGTTTCTCTCTCTCCCTCTCCCTTCCTCTCTGAAATCAATAAACATATATTTTAAAAATAAAAATCCCTTTGGGATCACAGACAATGAGGAGAATGATGAAATGCTAAGGTGGCCTCCAACAATGCCTCCCCCCAACACACACATTTTTTATAAGACATCACGCGGTTTTTGGACTACCAGGGCTTGAGGGGGTCCAAAAGCTCACCTTCCTGACTGTTTAAGGGCCTCGATGAGATTAATATTACAAGGTCTGCAACTTATTTTCAGCCAAAATATAAAACCAAGGACTTTTTAAAAACTTGAACATGGTGAACACTAGCAGCGAATCTGGCTGCTAAGCGTATGGCACTCACTGCGCTAGCTCAGAAGTCAGGGGCTATCTATAAATTGCCAGCTTTGCGGGCCACAGGGTCTCTGCCCAACTACCTGACTACGTCTCTGAAGCACAAAAGCAGCCGCAGAGCCAGACATGGAAACAAACGGGCATGGCTGTGTTCCAATCAAAGTTTCTTTGCAAAAGCAGACAGCGGGCGGGATCCGGCCTGGGCTGCGGTTTCTGGCCCCCGCTCTGTCTTTCGGTGCTCTGTGTGGATGGAGTCCTCCATAATGAAATGTCAGGGGAGCGGTGACTCAGGTGCCTATTTCTTTCCTTTGTCACTTCAAGCTGGGTCCCTGGGTTCCTCTGACAGCCGGGCTCTGGGGAAACGGACACACGCGCCAGGGCCACCCCCTGGGGACGGCGAGGAGGGCCAGAGAGTGTCATCACAAGGCCAGCCACAAGCGAGAGCAGCTAACAATTACCGGAAGTTTACTGTCCTTGGCAGCAGCCAAAGGCTTGGCTTGGATAATAAACATACTCTATCCTTACAACTCCGCTCTGAGGCGGGTATTATTTCTAGAATCCTCCTTTTAGAGAGGAGGCTGCTGATCCACAGGGAAGCTGTCACTTGCTGGAAAGCAGCAGAGCCAGGACCAAAAAGCCAGGTGCCCTGACTCAAAATCTCAACATCGTGCTGTCACTCGGAAAGATGCCCAAGGGGTGGGCCCCTGAGAAACAGGCCGGGCCTGCCGTGGAGCAGAGCCCCTTCCTTTCCCTGCCCTCCTTGGAGAGCCCAGCTTGGATTTCATGAAGAACGTCTGCTGCTTCCTTCAGCGAAGACAGCCCCATACACGCTTATGAAAGGCTGGAGCCTCCCTGCCTGTGTTCAAGGCTAAGCTGCTTTGCATGTTAGTTGTAGGGTCTGGGGCCACACTTTATGCCTTTCAGAGCCTCAACTTTCTCACCTGTGAAATGGGATTATAATACCTACCCTCAGAAAGTTACTATGAGTACGTAGTTACATACTACTGGGAATAGCTTAGCACCAGACGTAGAACAGTAAGGGCAGCATCCTGGTTTTGTTGGGGCTCCAAAAAGGGCACGAATGGCAGGCAAGGTCCACCAAAGTCTCTTTTCCCTTCTCCCACAGTGACAGAATAAAGCTGGGGGGTGAGGGGGGACACGGGACAAAAAACAGCAAATATTTCCATAGCACTTACTCTGTGCCAGACACTGTTCCTGATGTGCCAATGTTTTAACTCATTTTATCCTCAAAACAACTGTGAAGTAAATACAGGATCGCCCATTTTATGGCAGAGAAAAGGAAGGCACGGCGAGGTTAAGAAACCTCACACACTTGTAGGTGGCAGAACTGGGATCTGAACCCTAGCCAGCTGGCTCTTAACCAGTAACCACCAACAATCTGTACTTCTGGTGTGGTTTTTTTAACGAGGGAGGGAGAGATAGCGGGGGAGGGAGCAGGGAGCTCCCATGGTCCTCTTCAGTAGGTCTAATGACGACCAGAATTTTGCACTCGAAGGGAGCATGAACACTAGAAGTATCTGCAGCGGTTGAAATGAGCTAGGGACAGTGTCATGATTTCCACTGGTGGCAGAGTCACAGGTTCGCTAACACTACTTACAACATGCTCTGGTAATACTAGAGTTCAGAATAGAAGTTACGTTTGAATTAGACTTCAGTGAAAATAGAGATGTTACTGTCTCATCCAAATGCACGGGCCTGCCCTGGGAACAGAGACGGGAGCTGTCCACTGGCTGTGCTGCTGCTCCTTAACCCTTGCTTTCCAGCTGCACACGTGACCCCGACTCCACCCCGCCCCCGAGAAAGGCATTTCCGAATCACCTTTGCGTGGGGATGTGACCAGGAGGTTAACGTCTGGCCAATGAACTCCACGAGGGAATGGGTGTGTGACTTCTAGAAAGTGCCCCAGGGGGAGACTGGGGAAAGCCTCTCCCCTCCTCTCTGTCGGGGATGGAGCTATGGTGGGGGGGCTTCAGCAGTCATCTGGAGACCTTGAGGTACCCTGGGGTGGGGAGGGCAGAATGGAGGACATGCAAGCCTGACACCCTGACACCACAGAGTACCATTTCGGCGTGGCTTGCCACCAGATTTTTTTGTCCCCCCCCCCCCCCCCCAGGGACGGGAGAGGGAGAGATAGAAACATCAATGTAAGAGAGTCATTGATCAGCCCTAACTAGTTTGGCTCAGTGGATAGAGTGTGGGCCTGGGGACTGAGGGGTCCCAGGTTCGATTCCGGTCAAGGGCATGTACCTTGGTTGCCGGCACATCCCCAGTAGGGGGTGTGCAGGAGGCAGCTGATCTATGCTTCTCTCTCATCGATGTTTCTAACTCTCTATCCCTCTCCATTCCTCTCTGTTAAAAATCAATAAAATATATTTTTAAAAAGAGAGAGAGAAAAAGTGAGAGAGAGAGAGCCATCGATCAGCTGATTCTTGCATGCCCCACATTGGGGACCAAGCTCACAACCCAGGCATGTGCCCTGACCAGCAATCGAACTGTGACCTCCTGGTCCATGCTCAACCACTGAGCCACACCAGTCAGGAACCAGACTTTTTTTTTTTTTTTAATATATATTTTATTGAATTTTGTACAGAGTGGAAGGGAGAGAGATAGAGAGTTTGAAACATCAATGAGAGAGAGTCATTGATCAGTTGCCTCTTGCACACCCCCTACTGGGGATATGCCCGCAACCAAGGTACATGCCCTTGACCGGAATCGAACCCGGGGCCCTTCAGTCCCCAAGCCGACGCTCTATCCATTGAGCCAAACCGGTCCCAGCAGGAACCAGACTTTTTGATCATGAGTCAGAAATAAACTTCAAGCTCATGGAAGCCTCATTTATTTAGCGCTTTCCTATGACTTACAGCCAAACCTAATTCCGCCAAGCTCAGCACATGACCTCGTTCTGGACAGAGACATTAGGAGCATGTCGGCCGAAGGGCTTCCAGGACAGATTTCCCTCCTGGACCAGAGGGCGGACACGGAGCACTCTGCCCTCGCACGGCCCCTGCTTCCAGCGAGGACTTACTGAGAGCAGGCGCTGTGGCACGCTGTGACCACAGGAAGCAGGTGGAAAGGGCGCACTCTGGCCCAGTTATGTAACATCCTTGTGAGCAATAATGGGAAAATGAACTTTACTTGTCTCCGTGGCCATGGTGGGGTCCTCTGTAACATTTCTGAGATAGAGTAGTTATTCATCTCACTAAGAAGCCTGACCATTGAAAGAGTGCTTGCTGTCTGAAGCTCGGGACTTGACACATGTTCTCTCTTCATACCACCTGTGTGTTTATTTCACAGCCCAGGAAACTAAGGCACAGAGGGGGAATGCAGGTCACCCAGTGAACTTGTGACGGAGCCTGGGACATGGACCCATGTTCCTCATCATCATTTTACCAACGTCTTTTCTGGTTTAAACTCTCGGAGGGCAACCTTATTTCCAGTTGTGTTTCACCCAGTGCCCAGGCACTCTATAAAAAGGCGTGGGAGCCTGGCACGCCCTGTTTCTAAGATGTGGACACGGCCTGCTATTGCCAGGTCTTACACAGCGGCTAGTGACCGTGAGTTTTTAAAAATCATTTAATCCTCACAATAACCTGGCCTCGTGAGTCTTCTACCCTTTCCCCCCCCATTTAACAAGAAAACCAAGGCCCAACCAAAACCGGTTTGGCTCAGTAGATAGAGCATCGGCCTGCGGACTGAAGGGTCCTGGGTTCTATTCCGGTCAAGGGCATGTACCTTGGTTGCAGACACATCCCCAGTAGGGGTTGTGCAGGAGGCAGCTGATCGATGTTTCTCTCTCATCGATGTTTCTAATTCTCTATCCCTCTCTCTTCCTCTCTGTAAAAAAATCAATAAAATATATTTAAAAAGAAAACCAAGGCCCAGGTTGAGTAACTCCTAATGTGACCAGACCCCGGTCTGCCTCCTGCTTCCTCCCACGGAACTGCCTTCTGTACATCACCTGCCTCCAAGCCTAGAGTTGCTTTAGGGATGGAGCAAGGGACCACAGCCAAGAATGCAGGCAGCCTCCGGCAGGTGCAAGAGACAAGACAACAGATTCTCCCCTACGGACTGCACCAAGGAAGCAGCCCTGCCAGCACCTACATGACAGCGCAGTGGGCCCATCAGACTCCTGACGCCCAGAACGCTAAGGTAATCCATTGGAGTCCTTTTAAGCCACTAGCTCTGCCTGAGTCTCCTGGACCAGGGCTTCTCTCAGTCTCACCACTGAGGACATTTGGGGAAGATAATGCTTTGCTGTGGGGGCTGCCCTGTGACCTGTAGGAGGCTTAGCAGCTTTCCTGACCTTTATTCACCAGAATCCAGGAACGCTCCCCCAATGTGACCATCCAAAATGTCTCCAGACTTCACCAAATGCCCCCGTGGGCAAAACCGCTGTCATGACCTGCCTGCTCTCTCCTCCTGGCAGGCTCTTCCCCAGCTCCCTCTTGGGTCCTGGGTCCCCTCTTAACGTCTGCATCCTCACAGGGGCCTCCCCGGACTGGCCACTGTGCCTGCTGGGTACTCTGCCCGGACAGCCTCGTGGCTCTCTCCCCTGCCTCCTCCTTCAGGTCTTTGCTCCGACGTCACCTTCTCAGCAAGGCCTTCCTTCACCGCTCTTGAAAGCTGCACTCCCACCCCTCTCCATTTTTAAATATATATATATTTTATTGATTTTTTTACTGAGAGAGATAGAGAGCTAGAAACATTGATGAGAGAGAGACATCGATCAGCTGCCTCCTGCAAACCCCCTAATGGGGATGTGCCCGCAACCAATGTATGTGCCTTGACCGGAATCGAACCTGGGACCTTTCAGTCCGCAGACCAATGCTCTATCCACTGAGTCAAACCGGTTTCGGTGCCCTCTCCATTTTTCTCCTTAGCACTTACCCCCACCTAACACATAGCACATTTTACTGATTCATCGTGTTGTTCGTGTCTGTTCCCCTCACTAGAAGGTAACTCCAGAGGCCAGGAGTCTGCCTGGTTCCCTGTACCTAAAACAGTGCCCTACACAGAGTAGAGCGCCCCCCCACAACCAAAAAAAATATTCACTGAGTCACTATCACAACATCCTCCTGTTTCCTTCCCATCACACTCACGTGTGTGATTAATGTATTCCGCTGTTTCACCTGACTCTTGTGTAACAGTTACTGATGTCACCACCAGATCCTCAGCACCATGCCTGACATGTGGCAGGTGTCCCGTGAACAAAGGAGGTCCATACAGCGGCCCTGGGAACTAGGTAATTAGTTCTACTGGAGAGAAGAGGAAACCAGGGCTCAGGTGTCCATGAGTGAGAGAAGAGCCGGCTGGCAGCACAACCCACAGCCTGTGTAATTCCAGAACCTCGGCGAGCAGCTGGGGCCCCGGAAGATGGACTCAATTTTGTAAAACAGGGAAACTGAGGCCCACAGGGCGGATGGGACCGCTTGGTCCACCATGCTCCATAATGAGAGCTATCCAGATAGCATTGCTGACATGTACACATAAGGAACCATTTGACATTGAAACTGGGTCTCAGAACTGGGTTGGACACTGACATTGGGGCTCAAGCACTTTATTATTATATGTTTATTTCTAGTCTACAGTTGCAATATTTTTTAAAGAAAAGAAATGGAGGGGAAAATATATATAGAGGTAAAGAGCCATTGAACAAACTGTCAAACTACAGGGGGAAAGCAGGGGAGGTTGGAAGGTGGAGGGACTGTAAGAGATCAACCGAAGGACTTGTATGCATGCATATAAACATAACCAATAAAAAAATGAATAAAAAATAAACATAACCAATGGATACAAGACACGGGAGTGGGGGGTTCAGGTGAAGGCATATGCTGAGGGTTAGGGGAAGCTGGGAGGAGGTCAAGTGGGGAAAAAAAGGGGACATATGCACTATTATTTGTAATACTTCAAACAATAAAAATAACAATAACAATAATAATTAGCGCTAACCTTTATTGGGCTCTTTTATGAGCCCAGACACCGTTCCATTACAGTTGTATTAACACATTCAGCCCCTCGCCCGCCCCGCCAGGAGGCCGGGACTATGACTGGCTGATTATTAGCCAACACTTTTAGGGAAAGCCAGGGGTGCGATCGGCCCCAAAGGTCACGCGGCGGGTGGG
Source organism: Pipistrellus nathusii (assembly GCA_963693515.1). NCBI lineage: Eukaryota > Metazoa > Chordata > Mammalia > Chiroptera > Vespertilionidae > Pipistrellus > Pipistrellus nathusii. The sequence continues at coordinate 46,594,885 of OY882872.1, read as the reverse complement.
CGGTGGAACTGGGTGGGCAAACCCGTGAGCTCCTCTCTCCATCCCTCGCCAGCCGGGCTCAGCGACCTGAGCCTCCCTCCCTGCCCCGTTTAGTCAAAAATGCCCACGTCCCAGAAGCCGGGCGGGACTCCTCCTCTTTCATTCGTTCCTAAATTTAGCAAGATCCCCCTTTGAAGGTGGGGTGTCTTCGCTAGCTTCCCTAAATAAATAAGCAAATAAATACACACAGAACCGGCACAGAGGGAACAAAACTGGGGAGACAGCCTTCACCTCTGAGTCCCGATTTGGGGAGCTGACCCCCCAAGCGCCGAGGCCCAGTAGCCAAAACCCCAGAAGGAGAAGAAAAAAAAAATCCTATCCGGGTGGGAACCATCAGGCGGCCCTCCCCGATTTGGACCCACACCCGCAGGCGCATTCAGCAGCCGAGGCCCCCTCCCCGCGGGCCGCGGCCACCCCGGCCCCCGCGGCCGCGCGCACTGGGGCAGGCCCGGGAGGGACCCTCCGGGGTGGCCCTCGCTCCCCGCCCTCCGCCGGGCCCTCCCCCAATCCCGGGCGCCGACTCATCGATTCCCGGCGCCCGCACAGATAAGAGCTGGACGCTGATTGGCCGCCTCCCCCTTCCGCCCCTCCCAGCGAACACCGAGCCTCCTCCGCGAGGGTCGCCCGTGCCCCCCGGCCCCTCAGCCCGCCGCCCCCGAGTCTCCCGTGGCCTCCGGACCTGAACGTCCTCATTGCGGAGCTCGTCTATGAGCACCGCGATGGGGTAGAGAGAGTCGTCGCCATCGGCCGCCGCCATCTTGGCTCCGTCCCGTTCCTGTCAGACTGCGACCAGCGCTGTGCTGAATCCGGGCGGGGCGGGGCACGGCCGGGAGGAGGAGGAAAGGCGAGCGTGGGGGCGCACGAGCCACTTTACAGGGGCTGCCCTGCGGTCCCCGCCCGCCCCACGCAGGGCCGAGCCCGAGTTTCTTTGGTCCGGAACACGGAGTCCCCGCCCACTTCCGACTCTCTATTGGTCGGAGGCCTGCCAGAGCGAGGGGGTGCGAAGCGGAAGTGCGTGGTATCTCAGCGACCGACGTGGTACCCGCCTACGTCGCCACTAACAACGGCCGAGACGAGCAGTTGCGTTAGCCAATGAGGGGCAGGATTGGGAGGCGTCCAAGGCTGCCCTTCTGCCAGGCCCGCAGGAAAGCTTGTGCGCCTGCGTCACTAGGAATGCATGACATCTTATGGGGAACTGAGGCAATCTGCAGGCTTTGGCTGGTGAGGTCGCTGCTTCGCAGGCTGGCGGGGCTCCCCGCGTCTTTGTGTCACAGGAGGAGGATGTGAGTGTTTTTTAAAAAACATATGTTATTGATTTTTTTACGGAGGAAGAGAGAGGACAGAGAGCCAGAAACATTAATGAGAGAGAAACATCGATCAGCTGTCTCTTGAACATCCACGACTGGGGATGTGCCCGCAATAAAGGTACATGCCCTTGACCGGAATCGAACCTGGGACTTTTCAGTCCGCAGGCCAACGCTCTATTCACTGAGCCAAACCGGCCTCGGCGAATGTGAGTTTTTGATTTATGCCGAGACCCAGAGAAGGGTGGTGATTTGTCTTAGTATCAAGATTAAAAATTGGCCGAAACCGGTTTGGCTCAATGGATAGAGCGTCGGCTTGGGAACTGAAAGGTCCCGGGTTCGATTCCGGTCAAGGGCATGTACCTTGGTTGCGGGCATATCCCCAATAGGGGGTGTGCAAGAGGCAGCTGATCGATGACTCTCTCTCATCGATGTTTCTAACTCTCTATCTCTCTCCCTTCCTCTCTGTACAAAATCAATAAAATATATTAAAAAAAAAAAAAGATTAAAAATTAAGCCCCAGGAAGCATCCGATTCCTGAACCCTCTCTAGGCACATCTGCCTCCCCGCTTGTTAACACTTGGGCGCTCCTGGAAACTTAGAACCCTCTGAGCAGCAAACACGTCTTGCTTTTTTTTAAAAAAAATTCATTTTAAAAATGAAATATTCATTTTATTTATTTATTTATTTTAATATATTTTATTGATTTTATACAGAAAGGAAGGGAGAGAGAGAGTTAGAAACATCAAAGAGAGTCATCGATCAGCTGCCTCTTGCACACCCCCTACTGGGGATATGCCCGCAACCAAGTTACATGCCCTAGACTGGAATGAACCCGGGACCTTTCAGTCCCCAAGCCGACGCTCTACCCATTGAGCCAAACCGGTTTCGGCTATTTATTTTTTCTTTATTGGTTAAGGTATTACATATGTGTCCTTATCGTCCCATTGCCCCCCTCCCCACCCCCACTCCCATCGTGCTTTCTCATGCCAACAAGCCTTGCCCAAACCGTACCTCCTACTTGGAGAGCTTTCCCTATTCAATTCTCAGATCTTGACATAAATTCTCTCCCACCCACTCCCCCTTTGCCCCCCGCCCCTTCCCTGTCTCACCTCAAGCCCCAGAGCCAAATAATACCGTCGCTTTCTCTCTGTCTTTCAAAATTCCCAGCCCTGGAGCTTTGGCTGTGACTGTGCCTTTAAGCCTGTCTCCTTTCACAAATTGGGAGCAGGAACAACAGGGCCCCTGAGCCTGCACTTTTAGGACCAGGCTCACGGAGGGAGTTGGGAAGTAGGGAGGGCGAGGCCTGGGGTACCCCTTCCCCTTTATTCTGACACTTGAAGGGCACTCTTGAGTAGGGCTCCTGGACAGGTCTGAATAGCTCAAGCATCTTTTCCAAAGAAAACCCTCTGCCCAGCCTTAGCTGGTTTGGCTCAGTGGATAAAGGTCTGCCTGCGGAACAAAGGGTCCCGGGTTCAATTCTTGTCAAGGGCACATGCCTAGACTGAAGACACCATCCCCAGTGTAGCAGCCAATCATTCTCTCTCATCATTGATGTTTCCATATCTCTCTCCCTTCCTCTCTGAAATCAATAAATATTTAATATGTATATATTAAAGGAACATTTTAATTTATATTAAAATTAAAAATAACCTCTATTCAGTTTAGTTAGGAAACTCCCAATAAAGGGTGGAGGGGCTTACATAATTCAATCTTTGACCTCCTTATTGGCAGGATCTCCCCCAACTCACCAGCTCATCCAGACAATGGTTCTTTATAGCTAAGGATGCACTTTACATATCTTAACATTTCATTTGTCAATTATATCACAACAAAGCTGAACAAAAAAGTCACAGGTGTGCCATGCGGAGGTTGCCTCTGCATCAGAAACAGGTTTGATCAGCACCTTGATTCTGGTCAGACTCTTCAAGAACAGACCCTTTCTATCGGCACCTAAATGAATGACCCAATCCTGACTTGTTTGGCTCAGTGGATAGAGCATCAGCCTATGGACTAAAAGGTCCCAGGTTCGATTCCGGTCAAGGGCAATTACCTTGGTTGTGGGCACATCCCCAGTAAGAGGTGTACAGGAAGCAGCTGATCTATGTGTCTCTCTCATAGATGTTTTTTTTTTTTAATATGTTTTATTGATTTTTTTTTTTTTTTGAGAGAGGAATAGAGAGTTAGAAACATCATCGATGAGAGAGAATCATCAAACAGCACACCCACTACTGGGGGTTGTGCCCGCAACCAAGGTACATGCTCTTGACCAGAATCGAACCCAAGACCCTCCAGTCCGCAGGCCAAAGCTCTATCCACTGAGCCAAACCACTTTTGGCTCTCTCATAGATGTTTCTAACTCTCTTTCCCTCTCAGTTCCTCTCTGTAAAAAATAATAATAATAATAAAAAGAGTGTCCCAGACAGTTATTACAGAACTGCAGTCAGTTTTCACAGTTCATGGCCCCAAAGTGGGGTGCCCTTAATCTGCCAGTTTTCCAAGTAGAACACTAAACTAGGCCACTGGCAGCAGTCCAGGTACCTGAGAATTGACCCGTGATGGAAACAATCACATCAGATTTCAGTTCCACGCAGGTGGAGTGAGACTGAGCAGCCCCAGGGCCCACAGGGTACCAGCAGGTTTCAGCTTAAACCACCAGTGAACCAGGGCCCTGCACATAGGGGAACCCCAGAGGATTGAGGTTCCCAGTGCCAGTGGCTTTGGCTAAAGTGTGGAGCTTAAAATTTCCTCCATAAAGGACAACTGCCACATGTTCCTGTAAAGTCAAGGTATTGCTGGGCCAGTGTAGCTTCATTCTTTTTCCCCCCACCAATGTTTCATTTTTTAAATTGATTTTTAAAGAGAGAGGAAGGGAGAGGGATACAGAGATAGAAACATCGATGGGAGCCTGACTGGTGTGGTTCAGTGGTTGAGCGTCGTCAACCTATGAACCAGGAAGTCACAGTTCAATTCTCAGTCAGGGCACAGGCCTGGGTTGTGGGCTCCATCCCCGGTGTGTGCAGGAGGCAGCCAACCAATGATTCTCTTTCATCACTGATGTTACTCTCTCTCTCTTCTTTTCCCTTTCTCTCTGAAATTTAAAAAAAAAAAAAAAGTGTACCTGTTCCCTGGCTGGATGTGTTCAATGGTTAGAGTGTTGGCCTGTGCACTGAAGGGTCTCTGACTTGATTCCCAGTTAAAGGTACTTACCTAGGTTTGCTCCCTTCTCCCCGCAGGGAGCATGCTGGAGGCAACTCGTCTATGTGTGTCTCGCCCATAGATGTTTCTGTCTCTTTTCCCCCCTCCTCCACCCTCCCTACCTTCCACTCACTCTGAAAAAGCAATGGAGCCCTAACAGGTTTGGTTCAGTGGATAGAGCATCAGCCTGCAGACTAAAAGGTCTTGGGTTCAATTCCAGTCGAGGGCATGTACATTGGTTGTGGGCACATGTATATTGGTTGCAGGAGGCAGCTGAACGATGTTTCTCTCTCATCGATGTCTCTAACTCTCTATCTCTCTCCTTTCCTCTCTGTAAGAAAAATCAATAATTTTTTTTTCTTTTTTAAAAGAAGAGAGAACCCTCACCAGACCATGCTGCACCCTGACCTCAGACTTCCATTCTCCAGAACTTTGGGATAGAATTATTGTTTAACAGCCACTTTGTGAAGTTGTGTTACAGCCGGGCAGACTGATACGCTTCCCTCTGGCACGAGGTGATGCACAAAGGCTCTGTTCATATGGGGCTCCGTCAGTTACTATTTTACCCCATTTGCAAGCCAACAAGGTAGCCTGCCTGTTTCAGCGATGCCGAACAAGACATGAAACTCCTGGGACCGAGACAAAGACATTATTATTCCCAGCACAACAGGCCGCCAGAGCTTCCTGTTCACATCTGTTTCCATGGCTCCCATGGCCCCAGCCAGCGTGGCTCAGCATCAACTTCTGGTCAGGGGTCATGCCCAGGTTGTGGGCTCCATACCTGGTGGGCATACAGGAGCCAGAGAGGAGGGAGCCCAATTCTGCGGTGCATCACCGAAGAACGGCCCTCTTTCAATCCAGGGCCCCTTGGGGGATGTCAGAAAGCCAGTTTTAGCCCAATCTCTGCCGCAGGCCAGGCCAAGGGACCCCACCGGGCCTCCAGTCCATTGGCTCCCCACTCGGGGTCTGGCTCCCCACCAGGGCCCAACCCCATTGCAGAGGTTGTGGGTCTGATCCTTACAGAAACTTTTCTTTTTTCCAATTTTTAAAAAAATATATTTTTATTGATTTTTCACAGAAAGGAAGGGAGAGGGATAGAGAGCTAGAAACATCGATGAGAGAGAAACATCGACCAACCACCTCCTGCACACCCTCTACTGGGGATGTGCCCGCAACCAAGGTACATGCCCTTGACCGGAATCGAACCTGGGACCTTTCAGTCCGCAGACCGACGCTCTACCACTGAGCCAAACCGGTTTCGGCATCTTTTTTCCAATTAAAAAAATATATTTTATTGATTTATTACAGAGAGGAAAGGAGAGGGATAGAGAGCTAGAAACATCAATGAGAGATAAACACAGATCAGCTGCTTCCTGTACACGCCTCCCTGGGGATGTGCCCACAACCAAGGTACATGCCCTTGATCAGAATCAAACCTGGGACCCTTGAGTCCGCAGGCCTACGCTCTATCCACTGAGCCAAACCAGTTTCAGCAAAACTTTTCAACTCGATTAGCTAAATGATGAGAGGTGCAGGACCTACTGGCCGCGGCCCCGACATCTGGCACCCCACAGGCCCATCTGCTTAATATGGATTTCCAGAAGAGGCAATGAATTTCCCGCTACCACTCTTGGCTGAGAAACAGGCCAAGGCTTCTGGGCGGACAGTAGCTCCAGCGGGCAACCTCCAGCGAAGGAAGGAGGTGAAGAAGCAGCTCAGGTGGGAAAAGGAGGAGGTTCCCGCTGCCACAGGACTCCTCCTGGGTGGAAGGGCCTGGGCCAGAGCCTGACATTGAGCAGGGTCCTGCCCTGGACAGGCTAGATTCCAGGCTAAGTAAGTCCTGTTTGCTAAATAGTTGAATTTTGCAGCTAAATGCCCACAAGTCATCAGTTATTGCCAAATGTAGGGTACAGTGAGATGAAAGAGGCAAACAGATACAAAGAGAAAGTGACATCATATTGGGAGGAGAAAGGAAGGCAGCCCAATGCTAGGGTGCTTCATCTGAGAACCGCCCTCCCACAATCCCGGGCCCCTGGGGGGATGTCAGAGAGCCGGTTTCAGCCCCATCCCTGCAGGCCAGGCCAAGGGACCCGGGTCTCTAGTATATTTATAATTAGAGATTAAGTAATAAAATAAATGACATCGATGTTATACAGATCATTCCAAATGAGAAGGAAACACACAAAAAAGACTTAAAAATATATACTCTGGCCGAAACCGGTTTGGCTGAGTGAATAGAGCATAGGCCTGCGGACTGAAAGGTCCCAGGTTTGATTCCAGTCAAGGGTATTTGCCTTGGTTGCAGGCATATCCCCACTAGGGGGTGTGCAGGAGGCAGCTGATCGATGTTTCTCTCTCATGGATGTTTCTGACTACCCTTCTCCCTTCCTCTATGTAAAAAAATCAATAAAATATATTAAAATAAATAAATACCTACTCCCCCAAACAAACAAAACACAAAAATATCTGATACCAAGTTAAATATGAAATATGAACCAGAAACTTGCGTTCACTAACTGGATCCCTGGCAGGATCCTCCTTATCAAAGCCCCAGCAAATCCAGATCAATGACACTCACCTACCACTCCTGATTCTGGTTTTCTGTTCTTGTTAATCCTCACCCAAGGGTATTTTTCCATTGATTTGGAGAGTGGAAGAGAGAGGGAAAGACAGAAAGATATATCCATGTGACAGAAACACATCTCCTGCATGGGCCCAGACCAGAGCCTGGTCCAGCGGGGAACCTGCATCCGAGGTGCATGCCTTTGACTGGAATCGAACCCCATGACACATTGGTCACAGCCCGACGCTCTATCCACTCAGACAAACCGACTAAGGTTCTTGATCACTGAGTCCCACAGCACCATCCACGCTGACAACAACAAACCCTGATGCCCTTGGCATTTTCCATCATTAATGTCTTCATAAACTCGGTAGCACTGACACTAAAGCCAAGACTCCCTAGCGATTGAGCCAATAGTCCCCAGAGCTGCCCTGCTCTGAATTCACAGCTCCCTCCCTCGGCCCCTCGCCCCAAGCTCCACGCAGACCCACCTGATGCTGAGCTTCTCAGGACTCCATGGCAGCGGCCAAAGGCTCAGCTCACTCCCCAGAGGATTCCCATCTGGTGCCCCAGCCCCTCTCTCTCTCAGCCCCCCTCTCTCTCTCTCTCTGTTGCTAGGGACGCTCTGTTGCTAGGGACGCTTCTGAGAGTCCCGTTCTGGCCGTGGGCGTGGCCCTGTGACGCAGCCACGTGGCCACGCCCACCGCGCCTCTCGGGGCCCCTAGTGGCCGTTATGGTGTCTTCTAGGGCCTCAGTGAACGGGAGAAGAAATTAAAGTCACTTTTTGGAGGTCTCTTAGCCTCCTTCAGTGTCAACAACACTGCGGTGAACACGCTATTTTATTCAAGGCCAAGGTGGAGCAAGTTGTATTCCGTCGATACTTTGGGCGAAACGGGAAAGATGGCGGCGCCGGCACTACTACTAAGCAAATCTTACCGGAAGGGGCAGCCATCTTACCGGAAGTGAAGTTCCCTGGGGCAGACGGGACCCCTGGACCTAATCCTTGAGAAGACCTGGGATGACAAACTGCAAGTTTGTAGGAGCCGAGACGGAAGAGGTGGCGGTCAGGCCCCACCCGGCCTTTCAGACCTGCAGGATTTGGTCAGACACCTGCTGTCGAGGCAAAAGCAAGGAATGGTGAGGGCAGGGGGCTCGGAGAAACCGAGGCCCACAGGGTCACTGGAAAAGGGATTCTCGGTATCATGAGGACCCAGAAGGTGGGAAGTTAGAAAAATGCCTCCCTCACAAAGACGCCTGGGCGTGGCCGCGTGGCTGCGTCACAGAGCCACGCCCACGGCCAGAACGGGACTCTCAGAAGCGTCCCTAGCAACAGAGCGTCTCTAGCAACAGAGCTGGAGAGGGGCTGGGGGCACCAGATGGGAATAGCTTTCGAAGTGAGCTGAGCCTTTGGCCGCTGCCATGGAGTCCTGAGCTCAGCATCAGGTGGGTCTGCGCGGGGCTGTGGGCAAGGGGCGAGGTGGAGGGCAGCTCTGGGGACTTTGGGCTCAATCGCCAGACTACGGAGTCTTGGCTTTAGTGTCAGTGTTACCGAGTTTATAAAGACATTAATGATACTTTATTGTTGAAAGTATTACATATGTCTCCCTCTCCCCCCCCCCCCACCTTCGCCCATCAACACCCTCCAGTCCACCACTGCCTCCCACCTCAGGCCCTCAGCACCCCACTGTGTGCTGTGCATGCATGGGTTATACATAAGATCTGTAATACTTTATGAATAGCCTGTTTGCAAGACAGTGTTTTAACTGCCTGTACTTCTCACAACAAAGCTATGAGGAAAGATACAATGAGATACAGTTAAGGTGTTCAAAGGCACACAGCTTAGGATTCAGATCAGGCAAGTGCATTCAGAGCCCACTCCTAAGCAATATTCAAGGGGAAGGGGGGATTTCATTGAAACATAAGGTTCTGGGGGGGAGAGGGGGAGGCTTAGGTGTGCACCAAACTGCCTTCACCTGGCATGATCAAGCTTTGGAAGGTGCACTCAGCACGTAGGTCTCACAGCAGCCTGGCCAACCTCTCTGCTTGGGTCCTGACTGTTCAGTCCCATGATGTCGGAAAAAAAACACTAGTAATTTCGCCAGCATAAATGAATACTACATACCTACAACTATAGTCTACATATTTAAAACCAAGAGCCACTGGTAATAATGTTCAGCAAATTAGCGGCATGTGATAATACCAAATCTCAACTTGGTAATTGGTTCTGTAATCATATGGCATCCCCGGTAGGGAGTGTGCGGGAGGCAGCTCATTGATGTTTCTCTCTCATTGATGATGTATCTAACTATCCCTCTCCCTTTTGCTCTGTAAAAAATATATATATATTTAAAAAATAAAAACATTTATCCCCTGCCCAAAACCTACACACACACACACATTCACATACACAACTCACACTCTCTGGTAAATTCCTACTTACCCTTCAAGTTTAGCCACCTGCCTCGGTACATTGTACATCGTTCTCAGTGAAACCTCCTTCAGCCACCCCCTTCTCCACAGGGGATCCATCACTTCCTCTGAAGTAATCAGTACTTCTCCCCACTCCTCTGACAGCACTGTCCTGTGGTTTGAAAACATGTCAGGTGATCTGTCTGTGACTCCAGGGAGACTGTGCTCCTTTGGGGCAGCGCTGGGGATGTACATGTCTTACCATCTAGCATAAAGTGCAATCTATAGCAAACATTGTGTGTGGATGTCTAAGATGGAAGCTCAGTAGGGAAAAAACTTTGTCTTATTTCATATTGTAGCATCTGCACAGCCAAGACAGCACCTGGTATGTAAAGGCCCTCAATAAAAATTGGCTGAATTAAAAAAAAAAAAAAAAAAATCATGGCATGACTTTCTATAGCAGTTTTAACATGTGCACCAGCCAGTGTACCAATTATGCTAAGCCACAGCCTAATCTTGTAGACATATTCTGGGTAAATGTAAAATTATGTATGTATTGGAAGATACATTATTGTAACCCTAACTTTAAAATATGAACAAATGGCCGAAACCGGTTTGGCTCAGTGGATAGAGCGTCAGCCTACGGACTGAAGGGTCGCGGGTTCGATTCCGGTCAAGGGCATGTACATTGGTTGCAGGCATATCCCCAGTGGGGGGTGTGCAGGAGGCAGCTGGTCGATGTTTCTCTCTCATCGATGTTTCTAATTTTCTATCCTTCTCCCTTCCTCTCTGTGAAAAATCAATAAAACATTTAAAAATAAAATAAAGTCACTAAAAACTTATAACAAGCCAAAACCGGTTTGGCTCAGTGGATAGAGCATCAGCCTGAGGACTGAAGGGTCCCAGTTCGATTCCAGTCAAGGACATGTAACTTGGTTGTGGGCACATCCCCAGTTTGGGGTGTACAGGAGGCAGCTGATCAATGTTTCTCTCTCACTGATAATTCTAACTCTCTGTCCTCTCTTTCTCTCTGTAAAAAATCAATAAAATATATTTAAAAAATAATAAATGGCTAGAGGTTACTGATTATAGGACAATACAGAATCCTGATGAAGAAGCAGCCAAGAAAGATGTTTTACAGTGGTTAGATGAAATGACCTTGGGCATCATAGCATGACTGAAAGTGAAATAGCAGATGAGGTAATATCTTAGGAGATGAGGATGGAAGGTGAGGAAGAAGAAACAGGCCCAAAAATAAAGTTACCAGTGACTAGATCACATCTCAACAACCTAACAACACTATTGACAAGTCATCTGATAACAAAATTCAGTTTTATTATACCCTTTTATTTCAGTAATCCTCACCCGATGAGATATATATATATATTTTAGTGAGAGTGTAAGAGAAGGAAGAGGAGAAACCTGTAACCCAGGTATGTGCCCTGGACTGAGAATCAAGCCCATGATCCTTTGCTTCAAAGGCCAACGCTCTAACCACTAAGCACATCAGCAGGGCTATTACACCCACTTTTGTAACTTCAGGGAGTCAGTTACTTTAAAAAATCAGCAGACTAGCTCTTCCGGTCCCTGGCGCTTCGGCAGCCGCGGCCTTCTGTGCAGAGATGGCCAAGTCCAAGAACCACACCACGCAAAACCAGTCCCGGAAATGGCACAGAAATGGCATCAAGAAACCCCGGTCACAAAGATACGAATCTCTTAAGGGGGTAGACCCCAAGTTCCTAAGGAACATGTGCTTTGCCAAGAAGCACAACAAGAAGGGCCTGAAGAAGATGCAGGCGAACAACGCCAAGGCCATGAGCGCCCGCGCTGAGGCCATCAAGGCCCTGGTCAAGTCCAAGGAGCCCAGACCCAATATCCCCAAGGGCTGCAGCCGCAAACTCAGTCGACTTACCTACATCGCTCACCCCAAGCTCGGGAAGCGCGCTCGTGCCCGCATTGCCAAGGGGCTCAGGATCTGCTCGCCAAAGGTCAAGGCCAAGGCCAAGGCTGAAACCAAGCCCCAGGCTGCAGGTGCAGCTGCAGCTCAGGCTCCCAAAGGTGCCCAGCCCGCTGCTCCCAAAGCGGCTCAGGCCCCCGCTCCCAAAGCGGCTCAGGCCCCCACAAAGGCTCCACAGTAGGACGGAAGGACTGGTGGGCCCCTGGGCTGCCGTCTGCGTGGCGCTGGTGCCGTCCTGTGCTGTTTGTACAAATAAATCTGCGGCAGGAAAAAAAAAAAAAAAAAAAAAAAAAAAAAAAAAAAAAATCAGCAGACTAAAAAAGTTCAAATTAAACTTGATAGTTTTTTCAAAGCATGATTATCTAAAACAAGTGCTTTGAGAGAAAACATAAATGTTACACCACAATGGGAGTTTTTGGCTATGTCATCATCTAATGACAATTAAATAGGAAAATATGTTTGTTTTTACTAGTATAAAATTTATTTATTTATTTTAATATATTTTATTGATTTTGTACAGAGAGGAAGGGATATAGAGAGTTAGAAACATCGATGAGAGAGAGTCATCGATCAGCTGCCTCTTGCACACCCTCTACTAGGGATGAGCCCATAACCAAGGTACATGCCCTTGACCGGAATCGAACCCGAGACCCTTCAGTCCCCAAGCTGACGCTCTATCCATTGAGCCAAACTGGTCTTGGCTTATTTTTGTTTTTAAGGACATTACTTAAAGTGTGCATTCAGAAAAATATTTATTTCTATTAGACTGCATACTTATTAGTCTCAAAACTACAGTGCATATATAGCAATAATGCATACAGAAAACTTTGTGAACTTAAACTTTTCATATAATTTTAAATCTTTATTTTTGCAAGTGTTATATATGTCCTCTTTTTTCACCAATGATCCCCTTCAGCCCTCCACCCCGTCTTCATCACCCTATTGTCTGTGTCCATGGGTTATGCATATATGCATACAAGTCCTTTGGTTGACTAACTCCCATCCACCCACCCTCTCCTTCTTTCCTGCCAAGTTTTGTCATTTAGTTATCTTTAATTTTCCTATTGAAGCTAAATAAGCTTTAAAAAGATAGGCAAATTGCAATTCCTGCCAAGTTTCAACATACTATTTCATGCTTCCAAGGTCTCTGGATCTACTCTGTTCATCAGTTTGTTACTTAGATTCCAAATATGAGTGAGATCATGTAATATTTGTCATTCTATGACTGACTTATTTCACTTACCATGATACTCTCCAGGTCCCTCCATGCTGTCTTTAAGGGTAAGCGATTCTTCTTCTTTTTTTTTTTTTTTAAATGCTGCATAGTATTCCATCGTATAAATGTTCCACAGCTTTTTTTATTCAGTTATCTACTGATTAGTCCATTATGTTGGTTTTACAGCATAAGGTTTCTCTTAAGTATGAGTTCACTGATGTCAAGTGAGATCCCTCTACATAGTGAAGCCTTTTCCATACCCATTACAAACGGCTCTCCTCCTACATACTTTTTGCTGATGTCTGATGAGATGACTCTTCACTGTAAAACTTTTCCCACATTCACTACACACATAAGGTCTCTCTCCTGTACGAAACCGTTGATGTAAAATCAACTGCATCTTTCCTGAGAAGCCTTTTCTACATTCACTGCATACATGGAGTTTTTCTCCTGTGTGAGTTCGCTGATGTAAAATGAAAACTCTTCAAAGTAAAGCCTTTCCCACATTGATTGCATGCATATGGTTTCTCTAAAGTATGAATTCGCTGAAGTACAGTGAGATGACTCTTAACGGTGAAGCCTTTTCCACATATACTACACACATATAGCTTCTCCTCTGTATGTGTTAGCTGATGTTTGACGAGAAAACCCTTCTTAGCGAAGTCTTTCCCACACTCATTACATATGTAGGGTTTCTCTCCTGTACAAGTTCGGTGATGTGTGTTGAGATGGTTCATCATGGTGAAGCCTTTCCCACACTCATTACATATATATGCTTTCTCTCTTGTATGAGACCCCCTGATGTAAAATCAGCTGCATCTTCACTGGAAAACCTTTTCCACATTCGCTGCATACATAGGGATTTTCTCCCGTGTGTTTGCTGATGTAAAATCAGAGAATGCTTCACAGTGAATCCTTTCCCACATTCACTGCACACGTTGGGATTTTCCTCCCCTGTGAACTCGCTGATGTAAAATCAGAGAACTATTCACAGGAAAGCCTTTCCCACATTCACTACATACGTAGGGCTTTTCTCCTGTATGAGTTCGCTGATGTAAAATCAGAGAACTATTCACAGTGAAGCTTTTCCCACATTCACTGCACATATACGGTTTCTCTAAAGTGTGAATTCGCTGATGTACATTGAGATTACCCTTCATGGTGAAGCCTTTTCCACATACACTGCATACATATGGCTTCTCCCCTGTATGTGTTCGCTGATGTTCAAAGAGAAGGCTCTTTCTGCTAAAGCCTTTCGTATACACATTACATATGTAAGGTATCTCTCCTGTATGAGTTTGCTGATGTCTGGTAAGACTGTTCATCGAGGCAAAGTCTTTGCCACACTCATTACATATATATGGTTTCTCTCCTGTATGAGTTCGATGATGTTCAACAAGGTGACACATCTGGATGAATCCTTTCCCACATTCACTGCATATATAAGGTTTCTCTCTTGTATGAGTTTTCTCATGTTTACTTAGATTAGACCTTGAAGAGACAGTGGCATCCATGGGGTTTCTCTCCTGTATGAGTTTGCTGATGTATGGTAATAGTGTACATAACAGCAAAGCCTTTGCCACACTCATTACATATATATGGTTCCTCTCCTGTATGAATTCGATAATGTGCAATTAAACGACACTTCTGGATGAAGCCTTTCCCACATTCAATGCATATATAAGGTCGCTCTCCTATATGAGTTTTTTCAAGTTTGTTCAGATTAGACTTTGTAGAGAAGGTCTTGCCACACAGACTGCATTCATGAGCTCTCTCTCCTGCATGAGTTTTCTGATGATAAATGAGGTGCCTCTTTTTGAACACTTTCTCACATTCACCACATGTATAAGGAAGCTTCTCTCTAACCTGAGTTTTCTGATGTATACTGAACTGTGATTTCTTGAGAAATGTTTTGACACATTCAATGCATTCACACTGTTTCAGTCTTATATGAATACTGTGATGTTCAATGAGCCTGAATTTTCTGGAAAAGGCTTTCCCACACAGACTGCATCCATACAATTTATCTCTAATATGATCTCTCTGATGATGAATGAGCTGAGATATCTTGATGGCTTTCCCACATTCAATACATACATGGGCTTTCTCTATGTCGTGAGTTCGCTGTTGCTTTATAACCTGGGTATTGTTATTGATGTTTTTCATACGGACAGGAAATTTAACTTCAGTGTAAAATTGTTCATGGTTGCCATGCAGAATGCCTGTCCTATATCCATTCAACTCAACAGAATTAGTTAAGTTATAGCTTCTGTTTTGGTTTACAAAACATAAATTTGATTTTAAATGTTTCTCACATATCTCAAACATATCATGCTTTTGCTTTAATAGGAAATGACCTTCACTTTGATTAACGTTTGTAGATATATTATGTTCCACACTATTCTGAAGGTTTTGATTTTGCAAATGATAATGCAGAGGATCATCAACTTGCTTGAGTTCTAGGGGAAAAAAGAGAACAGTAAATTCTGTAATCTCTCATAATCTTGTTTGAAATAAAACTGTTTTTATAAAATGTCTTCATATGAAGTAACTATTTAGTGGCAATTCTATGTATTGTAGAATAAGAAATATATTTGGTCATTGTCCACAGGTTTTTTTTTAATCTATATATTAAAAAATAATATAATTAATATAATATAATATAATATAATATAATATAATATAATAGGAGTTTTTGTTAAGAAAGAAAAACACATGACTGTACACCAGGCAAATAAGCAACTATGTCCCTGGCTGGATACTCAGAGGTGAGTGCAGGCGTTGGCAAACATCTGTTGAAAGGGACAGATGAACATTTCCCAGTTTGCATGACAAAATGTCTCTGTCAACATCAACACAATTCTGCCTTTGCAGGGCCAAAGGTGCACAGAGGATTCATGACAGACAGGCCTGGCGTTTCTGGTTTCGTCCCTGGGTTTCTAGTCAGTCAACTAAGGCACTGAGGGTTAAAAACACCGAACTGGACATAGCAATCTGGGGTCAATGCCTTTGGTCCCAACAGCAGCCCAGGACCTAACCTTACAACACATACCAGGGCCCCTCCAATTCCAAAACGTCACCCTTACAAGCCTCAATCAGATACCCGGGCCCGCCGTGCCCTGACCTCCCCCGCCGACCTTAACATCCCTGACCGCGTACTGAACCCCAACCTGACCCTGACGCCGCCATCTCTCCAAATGCCGCGGCATGCCTTACAGGCGGGGTGCCCCGCAGCACCCCCCACCCTGACAGCCAGGGCCAGGGCGCCATCTCCACAGACTCTTCCCCTGGGCACCGACCCCCAGGGCGCCCCGACCCCACACAGACGCCTCTGCTTCCCCTCAAACCCCTCCAACCCCGCGGCTCCCTCCTCCCGGCCGCTCCTCCCGCCCCTCCGCCCCCTCCACGCCCCGCCCACACATCACCTGTGAGAAACAAAACTTCTCCTGAGACAGGAACAGTTACACCTGAAACACCACACACTCACCTGAATGTTTCCTCAAACCCACCGGGCCGGCAGGTCCTGTAGCTTTTCCGGAAACGCTCCCACTTCGGCGCTAGTCCCGCTCCCTCTACGGTGGCCGCGGAGGACCGCCGGCTTTTGAAGAAACAGGGCGTACGCTTTGCCTTACGCTTCAGGGGTAAGATGTCTGCGCCCAGCCAGCGGTGGCCCATGGGGGCCGCCATGTTTTGACACCTGACTGCCGTACAGCTGTTGCACCTGCAACTTGGAGGCAAAGTAGCCAGGGATGGAGGGGAGATGAGAAGCTACTGAAATGATCTCCTTGACTGGCACGTGGACTCTTAAAAAAAGGATACATTATATATATATATATATATATATATATATATATATATATATATATATATAAACTGATTTTTAAAATATTTTATTGAGTTTTTACAGAGGGGGAGAGGGATAAGAGAGTGGGAGAGAAACATCAATCAGCTGCCTCCTGCACACCACCTATTGGGGATGTGCCCCCAACCAAGATACATGCCTCAACCAGAATTGAATCTGGGACCTTTCAGTCAGCAGACCAATGCTTTACCCACTGAGCTAAACCAGTAAGGGCTCTCATTGGTGTTTCTAACTCTCTATACCTCTCCCTTCCTCTCTGTAAAAAAAAAAAAAAAAAAAAAAAAAAAAAAAAATCAATAAAATATATTTTAAAAGAATAAAAGAGTTCTTTAAAAAAAATATATATATGATTGCGGAGACTGGTTTGGCTCCGTGGATAGAGCATTGGCCTGCGAACTGAAAGGTCCCAGGTTCAATTCTGGTCAAGGGCATGTACCTTGGGTTAGGGCAAATCCCCAGTAAGAGGCAGCTGGATGATGATTCTCTCTCATTGATGTTTCTAACTCTATCTCTCTCTCTTCCTCTCTGTAAAAAATCAATAAAATATATTTAAAAAAATAAAAATTAAAAAAAGAATGATAGTCCTGTGGACAAATGCAGAGGCTTTCCTTGACAACATCCCTTACGGATGTCACACCCATCTCCCACACTGTCCATTCTCAGAGACTAAGATTTTTGTCACATTTAATATATATGATTTTTTACAGAAAGGGAGAGGAATAGAGAGTTAGAAACATCAATCAGCTGCCTCCTGCACACCTACTGGGGATGTTCCCACAACCAAGGTACATACATGCCCTTGACCAGAATCAAACCTGGGACCCTTCATTCTGCAAGCTGATGCTCTATCCAGTTTCAGCTCTTGTCACCCTTTACGCTCTATTTATTCTGAACACCTTTTTCTTTCCTGCTCTGCTCAGTTGTTAATCAGTTAAAGTTTCTAATCACACATGGTTTTGGGGGAACTGTCTGGTTGGTCGATATGACTCAGAGGCAGAGCATCGACCTATGCGCCAGGACAGGAGGTCACAGTTGCGTTTGGTTCCCAGTCAGGGCATTTCCCAGTCAGTACATATGCCTGAATTGAGGTGGGAGGTCTGCAGGGGGCAGCTGATCAATTATTCTCTTTCATCAGTGATGTTTCCATCCTTCTCTCCCTCTCTCTAAGGATAAAATATCAATGATGTGCTGCATACTGCATGTCCCACCCTAGGGATCAAGCCTGCAACCTGGACCAGGAATGGAACTGTGACCTCCTGGTTTGCAGGTTGATGCTCAACCACTGAGCAACCCAGCCTGGGTGAGACAACTGATTGTTTTTTGTTTTGTTTTTTAAGTTTTTATTTTATTTATTTATTCATTTTTTAAAATAAGGTTTTTATTGTTCATATTATTACAAATGTTCCCCCCCCGCCCCATTGTCCTCATCCATAGGTGCACAGTTTATGTTCATTCTCTTCCCACATCCTCCTCTCCCCTTTTCCCCAAGAATCGTCAGTTCACTCCCCTTCCATACCTCTGATTCTATTATATTCAACAGTTAATATTGTTCATCAGATTTTTTTTTAATTTCCTTGGTTTTCAGATTCACTTTTTGATAGTTATATTGACCCTGGATACAACTCATGTGCCCTGACTGGCAATCAAACCCTGACCTCCTGGTTCATAGGTCGATGCTCAACCACTGAGCCACATGGACAGGCTTGGAAAATATTTTAATATTTTATACAAACTTCTCAGTACATTGAAATTGTTCCCTAACTTATTAACTTTCTCTTACAAATAAACCCAAATGGGAGTAAGTTCTTTGTTCCAAATATCCTGGTAGTTTGCATTTTGTGTAGTTTGCTTATGGTTCATGAAGGCTCCATTTAAAGTTTATATATAGCATTAGAGGCCCGGTGCATGAAATTTGTGCACAGGAGTGTGTGTCCCTCAGCCCAGCCTGCACCCTCTCCAATCTGGGACATACCTCTCACAATCCAGAACTGCTGGCTTCCAACTGCTCACCTGCCTGCCTTCCTGATTGCCCTTGCTTCTTCCTGCCAGCCTGATCACCTCCTAACCACTCCCCTGCCTGCCTGATTACCCCTAACTACCCTCCCCTGCAGGCCTGGTCCCTCCCCCCCACCCCCGCTTTCTCTTGCAGGCCTAGGTTCCCCCGAACTGCTCTTCCCGCAGGCCTAGTTGCCCCCAACATCCCTCCTCTGCTAGCCTGGTCACCCCCAACTGCTCTCCCTTGCAGACCTGGTTCCTCCCAACTGCCCTCCCCTGCTGGCCTGATAGCTCCCAACTGCCCTCCCTTGTGGTGGCCATCTTGTGTCCACATGAAGGCAGCCATCTTTGACCACATGGGGAAAGCCAGCTTGTGTGTTGGATTGATGGCCAATTTGCATATTACTAGTTTATTAGATAGGATATTACTTTCAGGTGTACACCATAGTGATAGGCATGAATATAACTTACAGAATGAGTTATATTTAAATACACTTCTGCTTCTATATACCTCCCAGGCTATGCTATTGTCTTACAGCAATGAGAACTGAGACCAGGCCTATTTCACTCACACCAACATTTCAGATACAAATTACATTTATGTTTTAAAAATCGAATTACATGCACATAGCTTCTTTTATTCCTTCAGTTGATACAATAGATTAATTGATGTATGTGTTTAGGTTAAGACCTGAGTATGCCTTTATATCAATGCAAATATTTAACAGCATGAGACTCTCACAACTGCCCAGTTTCAGCATTTGCACAATTTCTCTCAGGATATACTTTTCAACAATAATCTGAACTAGGAGAATGTCTCCTATTATTTTCCTTTGACATAAAGGAACATGTAATTGATCACTGTCGGTGAGACCACACTCACTGCATTCAGAAGGTTGCTGTTCTGTGAAAATCCTCCGGAGGGCGCACCTCTGGCCACAGGCTGGGCCACACAGACTGCATTCCTGTTTGCTAGAGGCCCAGTGATGTTTAGTGCTGTGTGAGAAAACACAGAAGGCACCTGCATATTCAATGTATTAAGAGGGTTTATCTGCTGCAGGACAACACTGGTCTGTGATGAGCTGGGGCTCTCTAAGCGAGGACGTATGGCTTTGACTGGACCTCCACATATTGCTCTTGGGTGTCTTTTTTTATGTGTCACAAGCGTTGACATGTAGGCAAAAGCTTTCCCACACATGTCACAGGAATAGGGTTTCTCTCCAGTGTGAATTCTTTCATGTTTCATGAGACTTGAGGACCAGGAAAAGCATTTTCCACACTCACTGCACACGAAGGGCGTCTGTCCTGTGTGTACTCTCTGATGTGCTGTGAGGTCGCCCTTCTGGATGAAGCCTTTTCCACATTCGTCGCACACGTAAGGTTTCTCCCCCGTGTGAATTCGCTTATGTACAGTGAGATTGCTCTTATTCATAAAGCCTTTTCCACACTCACTGCAGATACAGGGTTTGGGCCCTCTGTGAATTCGCCTATGTACAATGAGGTCACGATTCTGGAAGAAGCCTTTCCCACAGTTACTGCATGTGAAGGGTTTCTCTCTGGTTCTCTGTTCAGTGAGGATGAGGACTGTGAACGCTTCCCTGTACTCAAAACACTGACGTGGCTTCTCACCTGAATGGATGATCTGATGATCAGAGAGACAAGACCTCTTTTGGAAGGCTTTCCCACAGTCACCCATCACGTCAGCCCTCTCTCTTTTCTGAAGTTTGATGAGTTGGGACTCAGTACTGATGAGTTTTTGGCTTTCGTGAAATTTCACTTCAGTCTGAAACTGTTCACTGTTGGCGTGGAGACAGGATTTTCTATCTTCAGAAAGCTCAGTAGGCAAGGTGATTCCATAGTTTCTTTGGTTAAGTAAAGATAAATCTGATTTTATACTTTTTCCATGTGAGTCAAACATATGTTTTTGTTGTAACAGAGAATGGTTTGTGCTCTCCTGGGCAGCATTTTTATATGTGTTATGCTGATGCCATTGTTGTAGGCTTTCATTTTCTAAGTGTTCTGGCAGATGATGATCAAGTTTCCGGATTTCTAGGAAAGAACAGAACAATGAACTCATCCAACATTTGAATTGGAAGAAAGGTAATAAAACATTATCCTGATACCTTCAGTCCAGCTGGCTTGGCTAAGTGGTTGAGTGCCAACCTTTGAACCAGGAGGTTATGATTTGATTCCTAGTAAGGGCTCAATCCCCAGTAGGGGTGTGCTAGAGGCAGCCAATCAGTGATTCTCTCTCATCATTGATGTTTATAACTCTCCCTCTATTTTCCTCTCTGAAATCAATAAAAATATATTTGTTACAAAATTCTATGTTCAATGTTCTTTGGAAAACACAATAATAAAAGAATAGGTAAAAGTTGAGTGTAAAAATAAATTCTATGGGAGCGGCCAGGCCTGGGGGAGCAGGCGGGGCTGGTGCGGCCAGGCCCGGAGCAGCGGCTGCCAGGCTGGGAGCGGCCAGGCCCGGGGGAGCAGGCGGGGCGGGTGCGGCCAGGCCCGGAGCAGCGGCTGCCAGGCTGGGAGCGGCCAGGCCCGGGGGAGCAGGCGGGGCTGGTGCGGCCAGGCCCGGAGCAGCGGCTGCCAGGCTGGGAGCGGCCAGGCCCGGAGGAGCAGGCGGGTCGGGTGCGGCCAGGCCCAGAGCAGCGGCTGCCAGGCTGGGAGCGGCCAGGCCCAGGGGAGCAGGCGGGTCGGGTGCGGCCAGGCCCGGAGCAGCGGCTGCCAGGCTGGGAGCGGCCAGGCCCGGGGGAGGCCAGGCCCGGAGCAGCGGCTGCCAGGCTGGGAGCGGCCAGGCCCGGGGGAGCAGGCGGGGCTGGTGAGGCCAGGCCCGGAGCAGCGGCTGCCAGGCTGGGAGCGGCCAGGCCCGGGGGAGCAGGCGGGGCTGGTGCGGCCAGGCCCGGAGCAGCGGCTGCCAGGCCGGGAGCGGCCAGGCCCGGGGGAGCAGGCGGGTCGGGTGCGGCCAGGCCTGGAGCAGCGGCTGCCAGGCTGGAAGCGGCCTGGCCCGGGGGAGCAGCCGGGTCGGGTGCGGCCAGGCCCGGAGCGGCGGCGGCCAGGCTGGGAGCGGCCAGGCCCGGAGCAGCAGCAGCCAAGGCCAGAGCAACTAGGTTGGGAGCAGCAGTGACCAGACCCGGAGCAGCTGGTTGTGGAATGAACCAGAGCAACAGAGGCCAGGCCCTGAGCAGCCAGGCCCAGAACAGCTCGCTCCTTGCCTGCCCCTGCCCCACGGCTGCTTCTCAGACATGGCTGGAAACTTTCGTGGGAACTTGAGTGTCTGCTGAATCAAGGGATGAAGGCTTAGATCTGGATGTGTTGAGTTAGTTTAGGACTGGGGTGTTGATCTGTGAGTGCCTTGGGTGGGGCCTGGATGAGGCTGGTTGACCTAGTGGGAAATGTCTTTTGTGTGAAGTGTATCATTGGGCATGTGGAGGTATTATTGATATGAGAAAATGCTAAGTAACTGATTTACTATCTGAAAAGGGATTTACTATTGGGGAAATTGAGGGAAGAAGAGACTGAACATAAACTGCACCTATGGATGAGGACAATGGGGGATGGGGGGGGGACGGAGGGTGGGGTGGGAACCTGGTGGAGGGGGGAAGAAATGAGGAACCTTTGTAATAATATGAACAATAAAGATTGCTTAAAAAAAAAAAAAAATAAATAAATAAATAAAAATAAATTCTATAATTCATCATGATGAAATATATATTTGGCCCTAACTGGTGTGGCTCAGTGGATAGAGCGTCGGCCTGCAGACTGAAATGTCCCAGGTTCAATTCCGGTCAAAGGCATGTACCTTGGCTGCAGGCACATCCCCAGTAGAAGGTGTGCAGGAGGTAGCTGATCGATGTTTTTCTCTCATGGATGTTTCTAACTCTCTATCCCTCTACCTTTCTCTATGTAAATAATCAATAAAATATATCTTTAAAAAATTAAAAAAAAAAAAAAAAAGATGTGTCTACTTCCTAAGGTCATGACAATCATGCAGACTATAAAATATAGGCAATTTATGGAATCAGCAGACACATAGAAAAGGGCCACCTTAGCCAAACTGGAGAGGGACAGACTCACTCCTTCCACATTCATCACTGCTGACCACAGTGTACCAACATGGTCCTAGGTTGGGGACACACAAACACAGTCCTCATGTACAGGGAGCCTACACTGCAGTTTGGTGAAGCCACTTAAAGGGTAAAGACCCGTGTGAGAAACAGCTACAGGTTGTAAAAACGGTGGGAAGGCATAGTGGAGCTGGAGAGAGGTGGAGGAAAATAAGCTACATTTCAGAAGCCAGGACTCGCTGTGGTCCATTAGTGTGGTGGGTGTGGCAGGAATAAGGTGATAACACAACAGAAAGCTCCTAGATCCTGTGACACAGAACCTAGATCCTCCAGAACAGAACCCCATTCTGCAACCCAGATACTTCTCCACATCTCATCTCCATTCACGTGAATGAGAATGCCACTCTCCCCTGTAACCAGAACAAAACTTCTCAGGATCACCCTTCATTTGTTACTCCCGCTCACACACAGCATCTACCTCCATGATAAATCCCACCTGTCTTCCCCTATGAATGTGCCCAGAATTGGACTAACACCCCTTCCACATGTGGAAGCAAGACCCTCTTTCAGACTACAGCAGTAGCCTTGTCTGCCTACTCTGTTCCTCCTCAGCCAGCGACCATCTGTTTTCCATCCAGCAGCCAAAGTGATCTTTCCACATAAATTATATCACAACCAGAGGCCCGGTGCATGAAATTCATGAGCGTGTAGACCTGGTCAGTGGTTAAGGCTGATTGGGGCATTTTGGCTGCTGACCGGGGCCTCCCTTCCCTGGTTGCCAGCTGCCAGCTGGATCCTCTCTTCCCTGACTCCTGGCCTGGGACTTCCTTGGTTCTGTGTTCCCCCCTGGTGTTCAGCACACATCATAGTGAGCAATCAAACTCCTGAGGGGATAATTTGCATATTAGCCTTTTCTTTCTTTCTTTCTTTTTTTTTTTTTAAATAAATCTTTATTGTTCATTATTATTACAAATGTTCCTCCATTGCTCCCCTCCACCAGGTTCCCACCCCACCCTCTGCCCTTTCTCCACCCCCCATTGTCCTCATCCACAGGTGCACAGTTTGTGTTCAGTCTCTTCCCACACTTCCCTCTCCCCTTTTCCCCGAGAATCATCAGTTCACTCCCCTTTCATACCTCTGATTCTATTATTTTCACCTGTTAATATTGTTCATCAGATTTTTTTTTAATTCTCTTGGTTTTTGATTCACTTGTTGATAGTTACGTATTTGTTGTTCATGCATGTTAGCCTTTTATATATATATATATTATATATATAGATAGATAAGGAGATAGTCCTCTACTCACAAGTCCCTAGTAAATTATCATCTCAGTTGGAATTAAATAAAGTTCTTTTTGTGTTTTTTAATCACTGGAGAACATTGTATCCATTGATATTTTTTAAGAGTTAAAGGAAGTGAGGGAATTAGAAAATACTCAAAGAATTTAATTTGAAGTAGGCAAGAGTATTTTGGTTTGGTTTAGGGTGGAATTGAGAATATATCTAGTTAAATGTTGTAGTTGAAGCACATTATTAACAGTAAACCCCTTGAAAGAAGAGAGCTCTGGCCCTAGCTGGTTTGGCTAGGTGGATAGAACGTCGGCCTGTGGACTGAAGGGTCTCAGGTTCAATTCCAGTCAAGAGCACATGTCTGTGTTGCAGGCTCAGTCCCCAGTGGGGGGGTGTGCAAGAGGCAGCCAATCAATAATTCTCTCTCATCATTGATGTCTCTCTTTCTCTCTCCCTCTCCCTTCCTCTCTGAAATCAATAAAAATATTTTTAAAAAAGAAAAGAAGAGAGCTCTGTGGGTGGGGAACAACTGAGCTGGTGGCTGGATGGTCAGGCAGGCAGGTGCACAGGAGTGAAGGAGAATCTGAACTTTGGGTTTCTCTAGCATGGCCCATGATTCTAGTTCCTTTTAGTGCTTGGGAGCTGAGTTGCCACTGAGATGACTAAATTCCACACAACAGTGTCAGTGGTGGATCAAATTGGGAATATCGCACTATAGGAGTCTTGTGAAGAGCACAAAAGAAGCTTAGCTGAGGAAAATGAAGAAAACTTTGAAGGGTTAGTGGTTCAGATGAGAAAATGGAAACCAGATCCTAAGAAGAACCTCAGAGTGAAGAAAAAGAGAAGAGAAAAAGGAAAGCAAAAGCACAGTGAGCCACTTTCCCTGGGGACACGTCGTCCAAGATGGGGTGGATGTTAGGAAGGCAATCAACGACAGCAGGGGCAGGAAGGAGCAGTGCTTAGAAGCCAGTGAGAAAACTTGTCCCTGAAGGCCGGTGCATTCTCATAGCAGGGCAGGTGGAAGGGTATGAAGAAGGAAAAGATTTGAGAATCCTGAAAAGGAAAAAGAAAAAAGAAAAAAGAAAGAACCATGTCTAGCTGGCTTGGCTCAGTGAGCAAAGACCTGTGAATCAGGTCATGGTTAGATTCAGTTAGGGCACATGCCTGGGTTGCAGGCTCGATTCCCACTATGGAGCGTGCAAGAGGCAGCCAATCAACGATTCTCTCTCATCACTGATGTTTCTATCTCTTTCACTCTCCCTTCTTTTTCTCTTAAGAAACACCAAATAAATAAAAACGTTTTTTTTAATGGACCACACAACCAAAAATGAAGGTGAAGAGAAAGATGAATCAAATCCCAGAAGAGATAAAGGGATCTATTTTTCTCTGAACTCCTACAGACAGAAAGGAGTCTCTTTCTCGCTGGGAAGGACATACACAGGCACTGCTCACCTATCCTCAAATCCCTTCACCTCTGAGCCTCTTCTCCGAGTGACTAGAATGTGATTTCCACAGCCCTCTATGCTTGTTCTCACTCACCTGAACAGATTCCGCACTGGAGTTCACCTGCCATTGTCCATGGTGCTTCTCCCTGATCCAACTTGGATAGTATGTCAGGTTTGCTGGCCTCACAACCTGTTCATGGGGAATGATAGAAGCCTTAGACACACTAGGCATGTGATCTAGGGCTTGGGGTCTGTGAAGACCACAGAATATAATAAAGACAAAACAATGTTCACACTTTGTAAAAGCTATTCTCTCAGTAGAAGGGAGAATATTCTTCTCTGGGTCCAGAGGGAAAACTAAGATACAGCTACCACTTCAGAAAACCAGTCATGCCAGAGCTTTCAGAAACTGAGGATGGAAAGGCCACTGACTGGGGACCCTCTGACTGACACAGGGGAGCTCTCACCCACGGACACCAGGTGGCGGTAGGTCTCCAGCATCACGTCCCTGTACAGGTCCTTCTGCTCGGCGCCCAGGAGCTGCCACTCCTCCCGGGTGAAGTCCACGGCCACATCATGAAATGTCAGGGGTCCCTGTGACAATTCCATGCTGTGCAATGGCGCAATGTCCTTTAGAATACATAGAAGAAACGTTAGTCTTTCTGCTCACTTTAGACTCCAACTATATAGCAAGTGGGATTTTAATTTAGTATATAATTGAGTGACCACATGCCTAGTAAAATGCAAGGTGGGACAAAAGTAGGTTTACAGATATAAGACAATAATTAATAAACAATACCAGAATTAACTCTGTATCAAATATACACAATTATAAGTCTACTTTTGCCCATCCTATATTTTGAAATAGAGCATTCCGTCATCTATGCTTTCATCCAGTTAGAAATTTCTATAATGTGACCAAGCAGAATTGTTCTGTTACACTAGAAACACCACATTCATATATTTGAAGGACAAAAGATATACTTATATATATCCTATATATATAGTTAATATACAAATTGAGCGTCACTCCAACACATAAGATTGCCACCCCCATGTGATCAAAGATGGCTGCCCCCTGTGGACACAAGGTGGCCACCATAAGATGGCCAACAGGGGAGGGCAGTTGGGGTTGACTGGGGATGGAGCCCACAACATGGACATGTGCCCTTGGCTAGAAATCGAACCCTGACCCTGTGGTTCATAGATCCATGCTTAACCCCTGAGCCATGCCCACCTGGCATTATAATAAACATTTTCATGTCATTAAACTTGAAATCCTGGATGAATCATAATTTTATTAACCTAAACTCATAGAAACTGCTAACTCCTGTCACTGAAGCAGGTGAATTTTCTGAATAGGCAATGGGACCCTGATTTCCTATCTGCTATTGAAGAGCCGATGCTTTGAGAAAAGAAGCTTTAGTGATAAAAGCGTAATATGCCAATTAGTCTGGACTTGGACAAAGCCAGTGGTGTGGGTGAGGCAGAGCCAGCCTCAGGACAGTGGTGGGGCCAAGCCCCTTGCATGAATTTCCGGCACCGGGCCTCTAGCAGATTATGAACATGAGAAAGTAGGACAGAACATTAAGGTTATTGGAGACAGTACTTCATCAAACATGGAAAAAGCAATCCAATGAATTATTTAAATCAATCACTAGCAATGGGAACTGCAACCACCGCGGTGGAAAAAGATGAATGAAGCAGGACTTAATACATACACAGGGATACAGGCTACCTTTGCGGAGGGATGCATATTAAATAAAATGAAGATTCTGTTAGCCAAAAAAGGAAAAAGAGATGAGAGAGAGAGAGAGAGAGAGAGAGAGAGAGAGAGAGAGCGCGCAGATGTTGGCGAACATTTTCTGCCAAGGGATAGCCATTTACTTTCAGCTTTGAGCACCCCAGGTCTCTGTCACAGGACCCAGTTCTGCGTTTGTAGCTCGAAAGCCGCCCCAAACAATGAGTGACCCATGAGCGAGGCTGGGTTGGTCTCTCCGCTGCTGTGAGCCGGCCCCGGATAATG
The DNA here is from genome assembly GCA_963693515.1 of Pipistrellus nathusii. Lineage (NCBI taxonomy): Eukaryota > Metazoa > Chordata > Mammalia > Chiroptera > Vespertilionidae > Pipistrellus > Pipistrellus nathusii. The sequence goes on along the minus strand of OY882872.1, from coordinate 46,567,506 downwards.
AGCTAAAACACAGGGCATTTCCTCACATCTTGCCGGGGCTCTGCCGCCTTCTCTGCGGTTTACATCTGAGCTACACATCCCCCCACATAAGGGCACAGCGGCCCCGGAACACACGGCCCAGAACGTCCACAGCAGCGAGGCCACCACCAGCCCAAAGGCAAACGGCGCCCGAGCGCTCCCAGCAGGGAAACCGCCTCAGGCTCCAGCCGGGAGGCCGCCCCGCCCCACGGCCGAGGCCGAACCTCAGCCCACCCCTAGCCCGGCCCGGCGGCCGGGGCTTCCGCCTCGCGAGACCCGGATCACCCGCCCGTTATAGTCCCCGAACCCGGACGCCACGCCCGTTTTTATTCCGAATATTGAGCCAGAAGCTCTCGCGAGTTCCTGATGACCCGTCCGTTATTACCCCCAAACCCGGACCCGACGCCCGTCATTGTGCCCGAACTCGGACCCGACGCCCGTTATTATTCCGAATATTGAGCTAGAAGCTCTCGCGAGATCCTGATCACCCGCCCGTCATCGTCCCCAAACCCGGACCCGACGCCCTCACGCCGCCCCCGCTTCCCTGAGCTCCACGTGAACCCCGAACCGCAACCCGACTCCGCGGCCATCCGAACTGCCCCCCGTCCCTCCCGGAGCCCCGCACAGGCCCGGACGGTCGGGACCTGTTGACCCCAAAGGCACCCCGACCGCAGGCAGGAGGGTCACCCCGGCTTCCTCCCGACACCCCGGCGCTCCCCGTCCCCCCCGCCCCCCGCATCCCCGCCGCGAATCCCCCGAGTCCAGCCGCCCCCCTCCCACCCCGTGAGAGCAAACTTCAATGAAGACAAAACTTTTTTTCTAAAAAAAAAAAAGTCAAAGGACAAGAAGAGCACACTCACCTGCTGAACCTTACACCCCGCGAACCGATTCAGATTCTGGAATCGTCGCCCAGATATTGCGTCACTACGGTGGCCGAGGAGGATCATGGGCATTTGGGGGAAAGCGAGCGATTTCCGCTGTCCCCTCTGAGGCAATATGTCCGCTCCCAGCGCGCGGCGCCGCCACGGGGGCCGCCATGTTGGGAGGCCCGGCTTCCGTACGGGAGGCAAAGGCCCAGGTTTGGAAGCTGCAGCCAGGGATGGCTGGCAGGTGGGAAGCACCCAAGATCATCTCCCGTCCTGGCACTTGTACTCTTGTGGAAAATGAGTGTGTTTTCAGAGATTTGAGCTTCTCAAGGAAAATACAGAGCCAATTAAATAGTGTTGGACGGGCTGGGCAAAGAAGTCATGTGGCCGCTGCCTTTATTTTTAGTTTGTATAAATAAAACTTTAAAAATTTCAGAAAAAAATATTTTTTAAATTGATTTCAGAGAGGGAGAGATAGAAATGTCAATGATGAGAGAGAGTCATCCATCGGCCACCTCCTGCAAACTAACCACTGGGAATTATTGATGGGCTGCCTCCTGCATGCCCCCCACTGGGAATCAAGCTCAAAACCCAAGCATGTGCCCTGACTGGGAATCAAACCATGGCCTCCTGGTGCATAGGTCCGTGTGCAACCACTGAGCCATGGCAGCCGGGTCAGGGGCTAGGCCTGGGCAATTCTTTGCTGTAGGAGCCACTCTGGGCAATGCAGGGTGTTGGGAAGCACCTATCAGATGCCAGTAACACTGCTGACTGGTTATGATACCTGAGTGTCTCCAGATATTGCCAAATGTTTCTTTTTTCTTTTTTTATAATATATTTTATTGATTTTTTACAGAGAGGAAGAGAGGGATAGTTAGAAACATCGATGAGAGAGAATCATTGATCAGCTGCCTCTTGCACACTCCCAACTGGGGATGCGCCCTCAACCAAGGTACATGCCCTTGACCGGAATCGAACCTGGGACCTTTCAGTTCACAGGCCGACACTCTATACATTGAGCCAAACCAGTTTTGGCCCAAATGTTTCTCAAAAGGGGGTCAAATTTGCCCAACAGAGATCCCTCGCCAGCCCCTGGTGCTCTGTCAGGAAAATGTTAATTTTTATTAAAATGTTCTATTAGGGCCAATTCTGGTTTGGCTCAGTGGATAGAGCATCATCCTGAGGACTGAAAGATCCCAGGTTCGATTCTGGTCAAGGGCATGTACCTTGGTTGTGGGCACATCCCCAGTAAGAGGTGTGCAAGAGGCAGCTGATTAATGTTTCTCTCTCATTGATGTTTCTATCCCTCTTTCTTCCTCTCTGTAAAAAAATCAATAAAATATATATTTTTTAAAAACAGAAAACCCAAGATTAAAGACTTAGAAAGTTCTTCACTATTTTACAACCAAAGGGATAAGACCCTGGCAAGTCTTGAATCAGTACATTGACCACCACTCAAAAAATTTGTCACTGTAATTTAGAAAAAGTCTGCCCCTGGGAAAGTTATTCAGTAAGCTGCTTGCTGAATTCAGGTGATGTTCTATGGGGACAACACTGAGTCAGGTCCATATGGCAACTAGTCAGAGTACAAGGAAATAAGATTCCTAAAAGCTCAGACTGCTCCCAATTTTCTCAAACAAATCAGAGAACAGAGTTTGCTTTCCTGAGCACATGAGTATGGTGATTGACACAATTTGTGAATATCTTTTTTTTAATTTTTATTTTATTGATTTTGTACAGAGAGGGAGATAGTTAGAAACATCAATAGAGTCATCGATCAGCTGCCTCTTGCACATCCCCTACTGGGGATAGGCCCGCAACCAAGGTACATGCCCTTGACGGGAATCGAATCCGTGACCCTTCATTCCTCAAGCCAACGCCCTATCCATTGAGCCAAACCGGTCTCGGCAATTTGTGAATATCTTGTAGGTGGAATAGCAACAGAAATATGTAGCGACAGCCCAGCCGATGTAACTCAGTGGTTGAGCTTCAACCTACAAACCAACCAAGATCTCACGATTTGAACCGAGGTCAGGGCACAAGCCCCTGTTTCAGGCTGCATCTCCTGCATGCAGGGGTCAATCAATGATTCTCTTTCTTCATTGCTATTTCCATCACTCCTGATCCCTCTCCCTTCCTCTCTGAAATCAAAAAATTTTTTTAAAGGGTCTACAGATGTTGACACCCGGGTCACAAGACATAGTTGTTAAAAAAAAAAAAAAAATGCTCTGGCTCATTTGGCTCAGTGGATAGAGCATCGGCCTGCAGACTAGGAGGTCCTGGGTTCAATTCGGGCCAAGGGCACATGTCTGGGTTGTGGGCTCAATCACCAGTGGGGGGAATACAAGAGGCAGCTGATCTATGATTCTCTCTTATCACTGATATTTCTATCTCTCTCTCCCTTTCTCTCTAAAATCAATAAAAATATATCAAAAATGAATAAATTTAAAAAATATTATGTAGCAACAAAGATTTGGGAAGACACCTGCATAAATTACAAATTATAAACATACATGACGGACTGGTGTGGTTCAGTGGTTGAGCGACACCATATGAACCAGGACTCGATTCGGTTTCCACTCAGGTGCAAGCTCAATCTCCAGTATGGGCATGCAGCAGGCAGCTGATCGGTGATTCTCTCTCATCATTGATGTATCTATCTCTCTCTCCCTCACTCTTTCTCTCTCAATAAAAACATTAATAATAAGTGCAACATACACACACATGCTTTTCACAAAAGTAAAATATATTGGGAATCTTTCTACGATTGGTAATTGAATGTATGAGATTCAATTCAGACAAGTGGGTCTTCAGAGTTTACTACATTATTATTTATTTATTTATTTAATAAATCTTTATTGTTCATATCATTACAAAAGTTCCTCATTTTTTTCCCCTCCACAAGGTTCCTACCCCAACCTCTGCCCTTCCCCCCGCATTGTCCTCATCCATAGGTGCACAGTTTATGTTCAGTCTCTTCCTGCACCCCCCACTCCTTTTTTCTCTGAGAATCATCAGTCCACTCCCCTTCCATACCTCTGATTCTATTATATTCAACAGTTAATGTTGTTCATCAGTTTTTTTTTATTCCCTTGGTGTGTGTGTGTGTGTGTATATATATATATATATATATATATATATATATATATATATTTATTTATTTATTTTTTTTTTTTTTATTGGCTTCCAAAGGGGAGTTTAAGGTCAAAAGGAGTTTCAGGTGTGCCCAGATCCCATTCATCAAAATCTGGGTAAGCTCCTTATTTTTTGGTACAAGATTCAGCACATCGAGTCCTAGGTGAGTCAATGTCCCACCGGTTCCCCATTCCAAGCACATGGATTAAGAAATCAGCACTGATAAGAGGATTCTGCTAGTGCCCTCAGCCTCAGCTGATAAGAATTAAAAGAATGTCCACAGCTGAAACCGGTTTGGCTCAGTGGATAGAGCATCAGTCTGTGGACCGAAAGGTCCCAGGTTCGATTCTGGTCAAGGCATGTACATTGGTTGTGGGCACATCCCCGGTGAGGGGTGTGCAGGAGGCAGCTGATCGATGTTTGTCCCTCATCACTGTTTCTAAGTCCCTATCCCTCTCCCTCTCTGTGAAAAATCAATAAAAAATATATATTTTTAAAAATGTCCATGTGCCTTCTCTGGCGGCTCTCTACATCTCACCCTTTTTTACTAATTAAAATTTAAACATCAATAATAGGGCTCTAAAATTAACAATTGCAAACAATGCCAATGCAAAAACTAAACCACATACATGTTATTTTCAAAACTTTAATGTCAAGAGCAAAACTCTGGCTATTAAATAATAACAACAATGCCAATGCAAAACAACAAAATGAGAAATCAGAATTATGGACATATTAATATTTTTAGCTACTAAATGTGTCTTTTATGTTGCTGGTGTAGATTTACTCAGAGTCCTTGGACTTGCTGCACAAGACTTTGCAGAAGACTGGAAGCTAACAGATGCTAGCATGAGCAGGAACATGATTAAAGAAGTAGCTTCCACTTCAGTCTTTAATTTCTTCAGATGACTCCATGTTGGCACCTTAGTCCCTTGGGTAGCCTTCAGTTTTCTACTCCCACTTTGCTGTCGTCTCGGCAACTCTCCATCCTTTTGGGTGAAGAGACACAGGAGCTTTTCTGAGTCCATTGTGATGATGGACATAACACTTTGGTACCCGAATTGGCTGCATTGCTCCTTCTTTCATTTTGAATCCAGGGTTCGACCCCACAACACTCTGGGCCTAGATGCTCCGGACCTGGGTGCTGCTCCAGGCCTGGCTGCTCAGGGCCTGGATGCTGCTGCTCTGGGCCTGGCAGCTCTGGGCCTTGCTGCTACAGGCCTGGATGCTGCTCCGGCCCCGGATGCTGCTGCTCTGGGCCTAGATGCTCTGGGCCTGGCTGCTCCCGGCCTGGCTACTCCAGGCCTGCCTGCTCCGGGCGTGCCTGCAGCTGGTCCAGGCCTGGCTGCTGCTGCTCCAGGTACTACATTATTTTTAGGAGTGAACTAAAAAACTGCATTTCCTGAATATGTAAGACTTTCCTCCAATGTGAATTCGTATGTGTGGAGTCAGGTTAGAACTTTACCTAAAAGATTTCCCATATTAACTACACACATACAACCTTTCTCTAGTGTGAATTCTCTGATGAGAACGAAGGCCATAAATCACAGCAAAAGATTTTCCACATTCACTGCACTCATAAGGCTTTTCTCCAGTGTGAACTCTCTGATGACAACGAAGGGTATACAACCTGGTAAAAGATTTCCCACACTGACGACACTCATAAGGCTTTTCTCCCTTGTGAACTTTCTGATGATAGTGGAAGCCAGTGAAACTGGCAAAGGACTTCCCACATTCACTGCACTCATAAGGCATTTCTCCAGTGTGAACTCTCTGATGGCTACGGAGGCCACTGCGACAGGTATAAGATTTCCCACATTCATTGCAAACATAAGGTCTTTCACCAGTGTGAGCTCTCTGATGACGATGAAAAGTACCTTTCCAAGTAAATGATCTCCCACATTTACTGCACTCATAAGGCGTTTCTCCAGTGTGAACTCTCTGATGGCAACGGAGGCCATTGGGAGAGGTATAAGACTTCCCACATTCATTGCAAACATAAGGTCTTTCACCAGTGTGAACTCTCTGGTGACGATGAAGGGTAACTTTCCAAGTAAATGACTTCCCACATTCACCACATTCATAAGGCCTTTCTCCAGTGTGGATACTTTGATGATAATGCAAGCCAGTGCTACTGGCAAAAGACTTCCCACATTCACTGCACTCATAAGGCCTTTCTCCAGTGTGAAATCTCTGATGACCACGCAGGCTATTGCTATCGGTAAAAGATTTCCCACATTCACTGTACACATAAGGTCTTTCACCAGTGTGAACTCTCTGATGACGACCAAGGTTAACTTTCCAAGTAAATGATTTCCTACATTTGCTGCAATCATAAGGCCTTTCTCCAGTGTGAACTCTCTGATGACGATGAAGGTGAGCACTAGTGATAAAAGATTTCCCACATTTACTGCACTGATAAGGCCTTTGTCCTGTGTGAACTTTCTGATGATAACTGAGACCACTGCCAGTGGTAAAAGTTTTCTCACATTCACTGCACTGGTAAGGCCTATCTCCAGTGTGAATTTTCAGATGACAACGAAAGCCAGTGCTACTGGGAAAAGATTTCCCACATTCAATGCAGTTATAAGGCCCTTCTCCCGAGTGAAATTTCTGATGATAACATAAAGTAGAAAATCTGGTAAAGGATTTCCCACATTCACGGCACCAGAAACCCTCTTTTCCAGGATGGACACTCTCGTTCTGAAGAAACGTATGGTTACAGCCATTGGCTTTCTTACATTCTTTTCTGGAGTAATAAGTTTTTCTCTTTTGAAATGTCACCCCACACATCGAGATGTCATTTGGTCTGTTCCTGGTCTGAGTAGCCTTTTGCTGGAGATGTCCTGACTCGGTAAGGATGTCCTGCCCCACCTCTCCACAGGTAAAAAGTTTCTGAGAAGTACTGAAATGCCAGCCCTTTGCAAGTGAGATGTTGTCCATACTTCTTAAGTGCTGCTCTGGGTGCCGGTGAAATTGTGCATGGAATTGAAATTGTTTTGCACATGTCCCACACCTCAACAGTATCTGCCTGTCTTGTAATTCCTGCTGCTCAATCAAATGGAAAATGTTTCTCAAGACTAATCCACAACTCTCACAGGGGTGGTGGCTCTTCTGGGAAGACAAAGCTAACTTGGCATTCTTTGCCTGTGACACTTTTACAGCAATGTTCTCTTCAAGCTGTGCCTCCATATTCTCTGCTCTACAACAGCAACCTAAAAAAAAAAAAAAAAAAAAAAAAAAAAAAGGAAATGCAGGTGAAGTACATGGTGATCTTAGCAGGAAGAAATATCCTCATCAGAAAAGTCCATCTGTCACAGCTAGGCATGATTATTATTATTTTTTAAATAATATATTTTATTTATTTTTTTTTACAGAGAGGAAGGAAGAGGGATAGAGAGTTAGAAACATCAATGAGAGAGAAATATTGATGAGCTGCCTCCTGTACACCCTCTACCAGGTATGTGCCCACAACCAAGGTACATGCCCTTGATCAGAATCAAACCTGTGACCCTTCAGTTGGCAGACTGACGCTCTAGCCACTGGGCCAAACCAGTCAGGGCTAGGCATGATTCTTATGGGATGATTTTTGAGACCAGTGACAAAATGTTTGTTATACATTACTTGACCCCTAAAGTCAGTCAATAGTAGAGATACTATGAAGGGAGGGACACAAAAAAGAGATACAGGCTCCACTAGTTGTTCCTTTACAAACAGCTGTCTGTAGGACCTTTCATACAAGTGTACACAAGTCTGTGGGGACTAATTTAAATGTGCTCAAATTTAAATTAGTCCGCACACATTCTGGTTTCTGGCTCTCTTGTATTTCCCTTGCCTTCCTGTCTTAAGATTGTCCTTTGTGATTTGATAATTTTGTATTATAGTTTTAGTCCTTTCTCTTTTCTGTATCTATTACATAGGTTTTTGCTTGTAGTTTTCCAGAGACATAAAAATGCATTGTAGCCGAAACCAGTTTGGCTCAGTGGTAGAGCGTCAGTCTATGGACTGAAGGGTCCCAGGTTCGATTCCGGTCAGGGGCATGTACATTGGTTTTGGGCACATCCCCGGTGGGGGGGTGTGCAGGAGACAGCTGGTCGATGTTTCTCTCTCATCGACGTTTCTGGCTCTCTATCTCTCTCCCTTCCTCTCTGTAAAAAATCAATAAAATAAATATATTTTTAAAAATCCATTGTATTACAACGCATGACATATAAAGTTAATATAATGTGCACATACTAAAGGCTCAAAAGACATGAACCAAAGTTGAAGTGCAGTAAAGTGAAACCTGTGAGTCAAGCAGTTCAGATGCAATCGTTAGAGAAGTAAAGATTATTCACAAGCTGGGAATCTGATTACAAATAGTAACTATTAGAACTGAGTAGTTGGCTGAAATTGGTTTGGCTCAATGGATAGAGCGTCGGCCTGCAGACTGAAAGGTCCCAGGTTTGATTCTGGGCAAGGGCATGTACATTGGTTGTGGGCACAGGGGGTGTGCAAGAGGCAGCTGATCAATGATTCTCTCTCATCGATGTTTCTAACTCTCTATCCCTCTTTCTTCCTCTCTGTAAAAAAATCAATAAAATATATTAAAACAAAACAAACAAAACTGAGTAGTTGTGCCTTAGCTGGTGTGGCTCAGTTGGTTGGGAATGGTCTTGTGCATGGAAATTTTGCCAAATAGAAATCTGGATATGACACATTACCAGGCTGCAGGTACAACAATTGTTTGAAGTGTATACAGGAAGCAGTTAACCAATGTTTCTGTCACATCAATGTCTGTTTTTCTGTATGTGCAGTATGATTAGAAATTAAAATATTTACCTTTTTAAAAAAGTATATATTTTATTGATTTTCTACAGAGAAGAAGGGAGAGGGAGAGAGAGCCAGAAACATCAATGACAGAGAGACATAGATCAGCTCCCTCCTGCCCACCCCCCACTGGGGAGTTGCCTGCAACCAAGTGGGAAAATGACAGGAATCGAACTGGAATCAGTCCACAGGCCAACCCTGCATCCACTGAGCCAAACTGGTAAGGGCTAAAATATTTACCTTTAGGCCAAAACCGGTTTGGCTCAATGGATAGAGCGTCAGCCTGGGGACTGAAAAGTCCCGGGTTCGATTCCAGTCAAGGGCATGTACCTTGGTTGCGGGCATATCCCCAGTGGGGGGTGTGCAAGAGGCAGCTGATCAATGACTTTCTCTAATCGATGTTTCTAACTCTCTATCTCTCTCCCTTCCTCTCTGTACAAAATCAATAAAATATTTTAATATATTTACCTTTAAAAACATCCATGAGCTACAAGAAAACACAAATGGAACCAACATAATGAAGAAACCAACACAAAAACAAAAGGAGAATATCGGGCAGGAATCATAAAAAAGAATGAAACAAATGGTGGAGTTGAGAAAATACAATGAATGAAATAAAAACATATCGGTACAATGAAGAGTATCAAAATAAGACATGAGAGACTATGTGATATCAAAGACACATAATTTGAAATCGCCCAAGTGTAGAGATAAAAAAGAAGAAAAATAAATTTAAAGCATACAGGAATGTGCCCTGGCCAGGTTAGCTCAGTGGATAGAACATCGGCTTGCGGAATGAAGAGTCCCAGGTTCAATTCTGGTTAGGGCACATGCCTGGGCTGCAGGCTTGTTCCATAGTAGGGGAGGCTGGGGGAAGGTCAATGGGGAAAAAAAGAATATATTTGAACTAATATATATAATACTTTAAACAATAAAAAATAATAAAAAAGAACTGTCAAAAGTTCTTCAAGATGAAATGAAAGAACACTAAATAGAAAGAAGAATACATAGCAAAATGTAAATTTCCCTCATAAAGTCAAGAATGAAATATAATTCATAATATAGTAACATGCATTGGCAGAATGTACATTATGAAACCTCTATTATGAAAGTTAAAATTGTGAACTAGCAAAAATAGCGAAACTAATAATGTGTACCTTAGAAGATGACCAATATGAAAAGATGTGAAATGTGATATCAAAAACATATAAAGGAGTGTGCTGGCGAAGAGTCAAAGATAGAATTTTGGTATAAAATTGAAGGTGCTGTCAGGATAAAAACAGATTATAAAGAGTATGAGTTGTTTTATGTAAGTCTCTTGGAAACCACAAGCAAAAACCTATGTAACAGATACACAAAAGAGAAAGGACTAAAACCATTATACAAAATTATCAAATCACAAAGGACAATAACAAAGGAAATACAAAAAAGCCAGACAAAGGAAATACAAAAAAGCCAGAAACCAGAAACAATGTTAAAGTGTCAACAGTAGGCCCTAAAACAAATTCCCAAATCAAAAGACAGTGACTGAAAAAGATAAAAACAAAAGAACACCACTAACAACAAACCAGAGGCAATATATGCTGCCTACAAGATACACTAAAACTTTATGGACACAAATAGGCTGAAGAGAATGGGATGCAAAAAATATTTCACGCAACCGAAACTGGTTTGGCTCAGTGGATATGGTTCAGATCCTCACAATAAAGCAAATATCGCCATATAGACAGAAAGCTACACAAATTTTTTTATTTTCCAGTGAATAATAAAGATAAGTTGCCCTGGCTACTGTGCCTCAATTGTTTGGGCGTCACCCCATGTTGGGAAAGGCTGTTGCTTCTATTCCCAGTCAGCATGCATGCCAGGGTTGGTTGTAGGCTTCTTCCCTGGTGAGGGGCGTGCAGGAGGTAGGTAGGCAATATTCTGCTCTCACATCGATGTTTCTCTTTCTCTCTCCCTCTCTCTTTAAAAATCACTAAATACATTTTAAAAAATGTGAACATTAGCCAAAACCGGTTTGGCTCAGTGGATAGAGCGTCGGCCTGTGGACTGAAAGGTCCCAGGTTTTTTTTTTTTTTTTTTTTTTTTTTTTTTTTTTTTTTTTTTTTCAGCTAAAAACTTTTATTTTATTTTATTTTTTTTTTTTTTTAAAGCAATCTTTATTGTTCATATTATTACAAAGGTTCCTCATTTCTTCCCCCCTCCACCAGGTTCCCACCCCACCCTCCGTCCCCCCCCCATCCCCCATTGTCCTCATCCATAGGTGCAGTTTATGTTCAGTCTCTTCTTCCCTCAATTTCCCCAATAGTAAATCCCTTTTCAGATAGTAAATCAGTTACTTAGCATTTTCTCATATCAATAATACCTCCACATGCCCAATGATACACTTCACACAAAAGACATTTCCCACTAGGTCAACCAGCCTCATCCAGGCCCCACCCAAGGCACTCACAGATCAACACCCCAGTCCCAAACTAACTCAACACATCCAGATCTAAGCCTTCATCACTTGATTCAGCAGACACTCAAGTTCCCACGAAAGTTTCCAGCCATGTCTGAGAAGCAGCCGTGGGGCAGGGGCAGGCAAGGAGCGAGCTGTTCTGGGCCTGGCTGCTCAGGGCCTGGCCTCTGTTGCTCTGGTTCATTCCACAACCAGCTGCTCCGGGTCTGGTCACTGCCGCTCCCGACCTAGTTGCTCTGGACTTGGCTGCTGCTCCCCTGGGCCTGGCCGCTCCCAGCCTGGCAGCCGCTGCTCCGGGCCTGGCCGCACCCGACCCGCCTGCTCCCCCGGGCCTGGCCGCTCCCAGCCTGGCAGCCGCTGCTCCGGGCCTGGCCGCACCCGACCCGCCTGCTCCCCCGGGCCTGGCCGCTCCCAGCCTGGCAGCCGCTGCTCCGGGCCTGGCCGCACCAGCCCCGCCTGCTCCCCCGGGCCTGGCCGCTCCCAGCCTGGCAGCCGCTGCTCCGGGCCTGGCCGCACCCGACCCGCCTGCTCCCCCGGGCCTGGCCGCTCCCAGCCTGGCAGCCGCTGCTCCGGGCCTGGCCGCACCCGACCCGCCTGCTCCCCCGGGCCTGGCCGCTCCCAGCCTGGCAGCCGCTGCTCCGGGCCTGGCCGCACCAGCCCCGCCTGCTCCCCCGGGCCTGGCCGCTCCCAGCCTGGCAGCCGCTGCTCCGGGCCTGGCCGCACCCGACCCGCCTGCTCCCCCGGGCCTGGCCGCTCCCAGCCTGGCAGCCGCTGCTCCGGGCCTGGCCGCACCAGCCCCGCCTGCTCCCCCGGGCCTGGCCGCTCCCAGCCTGGCAGCCGCTGCTCCGGGCCTGGCCGCACCAGCCCCGCCTGCTCCCCCGGGCCTGGCCGCTCCCAGCCTGGCAGCCGCTGCTCCGGGCCTGGCCGCACCAGCCCCGCCTGCTCCCCCGGGCCTGGCCGCTCCCAGCCTGGCAGCCGCTGCTCCGGGCCTGGCCGCACCCGACCCGCCTGCTCCCCCGGGCCTGGCCGCTCCCAGCCTGGCAGCCGCTGCTCCGGGCCTGGCCGCACCCGACCCGACTGCTCCCCCGGGCCTGGCCGCTCCCAGCCTGGCAGCCGCTGCTCCGGGCCTGGCCGCACCAGCCCCGCCTGCTCCCCCGGGCCTGGCCGCTCCCAGCCTGGCAGCCGCTGCTCCGGGCCTGGCCGCACCCGACCCGCCTGCTCCCCCGGGCCTGGCCGCTCCCAGCCTGGCAGCCGCTGCTCCGGGCCTGGCCGCACCCGACCCGCCTGCTCCCCCGGGCCTGGCCGCTCCCAGCCTGGCAGCCGCTGCTCCGGGCCTGGCCGCACCAGCCCCGCCTGCTCCCCCGGGCCTGGCCGCTCCCAGCCTGGCAGCCGCTGCTCCGGGCCTGGCCGCACCAGCCCCGCCTGCTCCCCCGGGCCTGGCCGCTCCCAGCCTGGCAGCCGCTGCTCCGGGCCTGGCCGCACCAGCCCCGCCTGCTCCCCCGGGCCTGGCCGCTCCCAGCCTGGCAGCCGCTGCTCCGGGCCTGGCCGCACCCGACCCGCCTGCTCCCCCGGGCCTGGCCGCTCCCAGCCTGGCAGCCGCTGCTCCGGGCCTGGCCGCACCCGACCCGCCTGCTCCCCCGGGCCTGGCCGCTCCCAGCCTGGCAGCCGCTGCTCCGGGCCTGGCCGCACCAGCCCCGCCTGCTCCCCCGGGCCTGGCCGCTCCCAGCCTGGCAGCCGCTGCTCCGGGCCTGGCCGCACCCGACCCGCCTGCTCCCCCGGGCCTGGCCGCTCCCAGCCTGGCAGCCGCTGCTCCGGGCCTGGCCGCACCCGACCCGCCTGCTCCCCCGGGCCTGGCCGCTCCCAGCCTGGCAGCCGCTGCTCCGGGCCTGGCCGCACCAGCCCCGCCTGCTCCCCCGGGCCTGGCCGCTCCCAGCCTGGCAGCCGCTGCTCCGGGCCTGGCCGCACCAGCCCCGCCTGCTCCCCCGGGCCTGGCCGCTCCCAGCCTGGCAGCCGCTGCTCCGGGCCTGGCCGCACCAGCCCCGCCTGCTCCCCCGGGCCTGGCCGCTCCCAGCCTGGCAGCCGCTGCTCCGGGCCTGGCCGCACCCGACCCGCCTGCTCCCCCGGGCCTGGCCGCTCCCAGCCTGGCAGCCGCTGCTCCGGGCCTGGCCGCACCCGACCCGCCTGCTCCCCCGGGCCTGGCCGCTCCCAGCCTGGCAGCCGCTGCTCCGGGCCTGGCCGCACCAGCCCCGCCTGCTCCCCCGGGCCTGGCCGCTCCCAGCCTGGCAGCCGCTGCTCCGGGCCTGGCCGCACCAGCCCCGCCTGCTCCCCCGGGCCTGGCCGCTCCCAGCCTGGCAGCCGCTGCTCCGGGCCTGGCCGCACCCGACCCGCCTGCTCCCCCGGGCCTGGCCGCTCCCAGCCTGGCAGCCGCTGCTCCGGGCCTGGCCGCACCCGACCCGCCTGCTCCCCCGGGCCTGGCCGCTCCCAGCCTGGCAGCCGCTGCTCCGGGCATGGCCGCACCAGCCCCGCCTGCTCCCCCGGGCCTGGCCGCTCCCAGCCTGGCAGCCGCTGCTCCGGGCCTGGCCGCACCAGCCCCGCCTGCTCCCCCGGGCCTGGCCGCTCCCAGCCTGGCAGCCGCTGCTCCGGGCCTGGCCGCACCAGCCCCGCCTGCTCCCCCGGGCCTGGCCGCTCCCAGCCTGGCAGCCGCTGCTCCGGGCCTGGCCGCACCCGACCCGCCTGCTCCCCCGGGCCTGGCCGCTCCCAGCCTGGCAGCCGCTGCTCCGGGCCTGGCCGCACCCGACCCGCCTGCTCCCCCGGGCCTGGCCGCTCCCAGCCTGGCAGCCGCTGCTCCGGGCCTGGCCGCACCCGACCCGCCTGCTCCCCCGGGCCTGGCCGCTCCCAGCCTGGCAGCCGCTGCTCCGGGCCTGGCCGCACCCGACCCGCCTGCTCCCCCGGGCCTGGCCGCTCCCAGCCTGGCAGCCGCTGCTCCGGGCCTGGCCGCACCAGCCCCGTCTGCTCCCCCGGGCCTGGCCGCTCCCAGCCTGGCAGCCGCTGCTCCGGGCCTGGCCGCACCAGCCCCGTCTGCTCCCCCGGGCCTGGCCGCTCCCAGCCTGGCAGCCGCTGCTCCGGGCCTGGCCGCACCCGACCCGCCTGCTCCCCCGGGCCTGGCCGCTCCCAGCCTGGCAGCCGCTGCTCCGGGCCTGGCCACACCCGACCCGACTGCTCCCCCGGGCCTGGCCGCTCCCAGCCTGGCAGCTGCTGCTCCGGGCCTGGCCAGGTCCCAGGTTTGATTCCAGTCAAGGACATGTATCTTGGTTGTGGGCACATCACCAGTGCGGGGTGTGAAAGAGGCAGCTGATCGATGTTTCTCTCATCGATGTTTCTCTCTATCCCTCTGTCTTCCTCTGTGTAAAAAATCAATAAAAAATATTTTTTATAAAATAAATAAAATAGCCGAGGCCGGTTTGGTTCAGTGGTGGAGCGTCGGTCTGCGGACTGAAGGGTCCTGGGTTCAATTCTGGTCAGGGGCATGTGCCTTGGTTGCGGGCGCATCCCCGGTGGGGGGTGTGCAGGGGGTGACTGGTCGATGTTTCTCTCTCATTGACATTTCTGGCTCTCTATCTCTCTCCCCTTTCTCTCTGTTAGGGATCAATAAAATATATTAAAAAAAATACTAATAAAATTAATTAATTAATTAATTAATTAAATAAAATAAAAAATGTGAACACTATCTGCAGATATTAATGCAATATCTCTGCCTAAAAGAAAAACCCAAAAAATTCTGCAGGCCTTAATTAAAAATAGTTTATCACAAAGAATAAATACTTTCTCAGTAAACACCAGTAAACAGCATCTGAGCCTGCTGGAAAATAGCACTTCCTGAATGCAGGACTGTCCAAAACAGGGAATTGGTGGGGGGAGCCACATAATATCTTCTAAGAACAATTAAATGCATCCAAAAAAGACATGTGCTTAAATGTAGGTGAAAACAAATTGATATATAAAATATAGAAAGTATTTTGAGTACATAGTCGAAAAAGTATGGTTAAAAAACAGGCTAAAGCCGGGACCGGTTTGGCTCAGTGGATAGAGCGTCGGCCTGTGGACTGAAAGGTCCCGAGTTCGATTCCAGGCAAGGGCAGTACCTTGGTTGCAGGCACATCCCCAGTAGGGGGTGTGCAAGAGGCAGCTGATCAATGATTCTCTCTCATCGATGTTTCTAACTTTCTATCCCTCTCTCTTCATCTCTGTGAAAAATCAATAAAATATATTAAAAAAAAAAAAAAAAAAAAAAAAGGCTAAGG
Source organism: Pipistrellus nathusii (assembly GCA_963693515.1). Taxonomy (NCBI): domain Eukaryota; kingdom Metazoa; phylum Chordata; class Mammalia; order Chiroptera; family Vespertilionidae; genus Pipistrellus; species Pipistrellus nathusii. Next base: position 46,551,916 of record OY882872.1, on the reverse strand, counting down.
ATGTAGAGACAATTTTCCCAAAAAAAATATGAACAAATGACCAATAGAAATATAGAAAATGCTTTTCTTCGCTAATCGTGGTTTAATTCATTTGGCTCTCTGCCACCCTACCAATCACATATTCTTCCCTGAGAGTTCAGTGTAGCAGGTATTGGGGCGGCACAGAGAGCAGCCGGCAGTGCAAGCAAAGGACAGCAACTGCCCAGGAAACTGGAAAACGTGCAGTGCCCACAGCCCATATGTGAGGAGAGAGCAACCTGGGAAAGGGGCTGGGAAAATGCAAAGCCAAGTCCAGGTCACTGGTGACAGTGAGGGTCTTACCCAGCGAGGACACAAGTTCAAAGTTCTCCAGCATGACATTCAGGTACAGCTGTCTCTGACCCTCATCCAGGAGGCTCCATTCCTCCCTGGAGAAGTACAGGGCAATGTCCTCCAAGGTCACGCCATCCTGTCAGAATCGAGACATTTGAAACCGGAGTTGTCTTTCTGAGAACGCCCCCTCCTACTCCTTACACACTTTCCCCCTATCCCCCCCCAACCTCCTCCAGGGCACCCGGTTAGTGTGGACACCAGGCCCTAATGCCAGTGCAGGCTGCTCTCTCATCACAGTCCCATCACTCACTGGGATTGCCCTCAGGAAAGGCAAAGGGGACAGCAGAGAAACACCATCTAAGCTCTGGGCCATGCCTGCAGGGCCCCAGCCTTCCTGCCAAGCAATCCCACTGCAGCCTCCCAGATCATGGCCCCCAGACAAAGTCAAGCCTGGGTTTATGCTTCCCCCTTATGTCCCCACACCAGGTCCCGGGGACCATCAGCTCACACTTCCTCCAGATATGCACAACAGTGGGTAACGTTTATCCCCTTCCCATCTTCAGACCCCAGGTTCACTCCCTCAGCTCTGCCCCCTTCGTGCTCCAATGCCACTGGGTCTCGCTGGGCTCCCCATGAACTTGGCACATGGCATGTGGAGAAGCCTGTCTTCCAGCGGGTCCAGGCCCACCCCAGGCCCCTGAGGGACCCCACAGCCGGGAAAGCCCCCATGAGGCTGTGAGTCCTCCCTGCAGCCCCTGATCTGCCCGCCGATCCTCACAGCCACACCCTCAGGGGAACCTCAGAGGCCGGTCACCCCCTTCCTCTCCGCCCCGCACTGGCCGTGTCCTCAGAAGCCACCGCGCTCCTCCCTCCCCTCCGCCTTCCTCACGGTCCTCCCCGCGGGCGGAGCTGCAGGAGGGACAGGCCCGCACCGGGCTGTGGGGTGCGGGGTGAGGAGGCGGAGTTGTGGTGGGCGGGGGTGAGGTTGTGAGGGGTGAAGGGAGGGGAGGGGGACAGGAACTCACCTCAGCCCCGCGCCTCAGCGCGGGCGCCGCCATCGCGCTCTGTGGGCCGAGCGGGGCCGGAGCGGCGGGAGGAGCGGCCGGCTCTTTCCGGGCCGCGGAGCGGGTCACCATGGTGACCGCGCCGAGCTTCACTCTCGCGTGTGTGCTGTGTGTACCGCGATTACCGCCCATTTTCTGTCCGGGCGCCTCCACGGGGACCCGGACGATCTGGACAACCCGGCCAGGTAGCTAAGCTGATGCCCGGTGGACGCTGGAAGTCCCGCCCCTGCGCCCCGTCCTTCATCGTTAAGGCCTTTTCTGACCTCTCATTGGTTCAGCTGGAGGAATTCCACGCGAGGTCTTCTGGGTAATGTAGTTCCTGAAGCTCAAGGCTGCAGGTAGGCAGGGTACCCACTCCCCCCCCCCCCCCATCACTCCAGGACCGTGGTGGGCAAAGTGCGGCTCTAGAACCACATGCGGCTCTTTGAGCCCCTTGAATGTGGCTCTTCCACAAAATACCACGGCCTGGGTGAATCTATTTCAAAGAAGTGGCGTTAGAAGAAGTTTAAGCCGAAACCGGTTTGGCTCAGAGCTTTGGTCCTGGGTTTGATTCCGCTCAAGGGCATGTACCTTGGTTACAGGGACATTCCCAGTAGGAGGTGTGCAGGAGTCAGCTGGTGGATGGCCGGTCCGGCGGGGGAGAGGGTTCCCCACGTCCCCAGGTCCATCTTCACCCCCGCGCGTGTGCTGTGTGGACCACCACCCTCGCGGCTTTTCCCTGGGGGCAGTTCCCTGCCGATCGGGAATCTCGGATGAGGTAGCTGGCACCAACCTTAGTGAAAAGGCCTACCTTGAGGACACAGGAAGTCCAGCCTCTAAGAGCTGCCGGAAACTGACTCTTCATTGGTTCCTGGGGGATTGCACATTTGGTGGTTGGGTGATGTGAGTCAGTCCCAGACCAGGGCCCAGGGTTTTCCCTGCCTCATCCAGGAGAAAGAACCCAGGTCAGCCTCTGCAGGACTAAGAGATGTCCCATCGCATGGAAGAGGCATCTTGGAAATGGCTAAAGGAAGTTGTCATCCTTTCCTGTTGAAGAGTCTTGAGTACATGCCAATGAAAACACATTATTTTTGAGCCCAATGAGTCTAGAACATGTTATCCCATCAATGACCTACTTACACCATCATATGTGGATGTGAAAAATATAACACAGGAATGTAGGACACACTTTTGGAAGGCAGCTATGCTAACCACTATACCACCAACGCCCCATAGGACACACTTTTGAAATAAAGAACGAAGATGCATAGTATAAACTTTATTTTTATTTTATTTTTTTTTTTAGAAAGATAGGGAGAGATATGGGCATCATGAGAGAGACACATCCACTGCAGCTGATAAATGATGGAACTCCCCTGAATACTGGGAGGCCAAGGGTAAGCGCTCTGACATCTTAGAAAAATCGTATTTGCAACAATGGAAAGTGCACCTTCAACTGAGCCTTCCTGGTCCTCACAATGTACTTCGAGGGGCCAGACTATCCAAGGTTCTGGAGCCAGAATCCCATGTTGGAATCCTGTCTCCTACACCAGACACATGTCTATTGAGTCAACTTGCAAAACCTTTCTAATCTTTGATGTTCACAGCAATTTGAAATATGTTTCCACTTACCAGGTGGTTGTGAGAATTGAAAAAAATGCTCAGGTGAACCCGGTTTGGCTCAGTGGATAGAGCCTTGGTCTGTGGACTGAAGGGTCCCAGGTTCCATTCCAGTCAAGAGCATGTACATTGGTTGCGGGCACATCCCCGGTGGGGGATGTTCAGGAGGCAGCTGGTCAATGTTTCTCCTTCCATGTTTCTAGCTCTCTATCCCTTTCTCTTCCTCTCTGTAAAAAAAATCAATAAAATATATAAATAAAAAAAAGAAAATGCTCGGAGAGCTAATCCTAGAATCTTCTCACCAGCAAGGACTCAGCGGGTTTTTAATTGATCTTCGGAGGTTAAGTGTCAATATCACCTTCATGTCACTTTCAGCCCAATGAGGTCAGGGAGCTCTGAGTCACCTGGAGATTTGCAGGCAAAGAACCTACACTGAGACCTCAGGGCCCACAGCGCCTGCCTCCCTGCAGGTGAGTCAGAGGCTCCTCATGCGCCTCATTTCTTTCTGAAACACACCCCAACGTAAAGGTGCTCGTCTGCATTGAGGGAGGGATGTCTGGCCCGAAATGTCTCTATACTCACAGGGTAGAGTTGCCTGAGCGCAGGCAGGCCACCAGCATAGATGTCACACTGCAGATAGGCATATTAGCATCAGACCTCCTCCGACAGCTCAGGGACAGAGATGTACCTCATAGGTTAAGGAGAAAACGAAGCTCTGGCTAGAGAAAGGGGTCGTTTTCCCTGTGAATCCCAGCGATATTCGGCAATCTGGAATTCAAATCCAAAATGCCTGACCCAAGGGCAAGGAGAGTCTGATCCCTGTCCCCCCCGTTTCCCTCTGCATTGGCTTTGGGACTCTGTAACACCCTGCCCGCCCTGATGCCCTCTGGTCCTCCTGAAGGACCTGTTCCAACCCAAGAACCCCCATGACTGGAGACCAGGAAGATGAAAAAGACTACAAAGCCAGGGCTCAGTGCAGGACCGGATGGCTGATGTTCTGAAAACGATAGAGTATGTTCATAGTGCGAGTTAAAATGAAAAGTGTCCGTTGCATGGTGTATGGCAGGGAAAAAGTAAAAGACATTAGGACATGTCATTCGAACCCAAAAAAACCTTTATTCCATAAGGCCAGAAAGGCACCACATGAAATCCCAACTTCCATCTTGGTTGTTTCACTCTCCTTTTGTTAAAAGACAAAACGCACAGCAGAGTAGGCAGAACCCAGGACCAAACATTTTAACAGAGATACAAAGGTAGCAAGAACACACCTCGGGAAGGTCCTATGTCCTCATGTAAATCAGTGGTTCTCAACCGTCCTAAGGCCGCGACCCTTTAATACAGCTCCTCATGTTGAGGTGACCCCCAACCATAACATTATTTCCGTGGCTACTGCATCACTGTAATTTTGCTACTGTTATGAATCGTAATGTAAATATCTGATATGCAGGATGTCTTAAGCGACCTCTGTGAAAGGGTCTTTCGACCCCCAAAGAGGTCGAGACCCACAAGTTGAGAACCGCTGCCATTAATCCTTAGGAGAAAGCAATAAAATAGTGAGTTACCATGACAAAGTTTTAAAAAATGTCTAAATAAAAAATGATTGACCAAACCAAGGATTCTCTAATATGAGGAGGAACTGAATCCCTCATACGCTGCTGGAAAATGCACGCAGGCCAATCAGTGTCAATCATTAATTGCAAATATCTCTAAGTTAAACATTCATCTACCCAACGACTCAAAACTATGTACTGAGTTACTGAGAAGGGTAAATGAAACACATCCTCATAAAGAGTTCTAGGAACATGTTGGTAGCAATTTAAATAAAGTAAAAATTAGAAATGAGCCTATCAAATGACTAAAGCATGCTACATTCGAAGATACAAACATTTCTCTGCAAAAAAAGGTGAGCTATTAATATATCATTAATAAACCTATAAACAGTTATGCAACGTAAAGAGCAGAGGGAAAAAATACTCAGATTCCCATCAGATGAAGTTCAGAAATTGCAGTTATCTATTTTAGATAGAATGTAAATTAGTGGTTCTGTGGAATGCTATCAAGGGCATAATTTATTGATTTTTTACAGAGAGGAAAGAAGAGGGATAGAAAGCTAGAAACATTGATGAGAAATAAACATCAATCAGCTGCCTCCTGCACACCCCCTATTGGGGATGTGCCCGCAACCAAGGTACATGCCCTTGACCAGAATCGAATCTGGGAACTTTCAGGCCATAGGCTGACATTTTATCCACCGAGCCAAACCGTTCTTGGCAGCTAGCCACTATTTGGAGTGTTCTGAAACTGCTAAAACTCATAGCATCAGGCTTATTATGAGGGCTGGGAAAATAACGCAGCAATGCAAATCTGGCCTAAACTGAGGTGCTAATTTCTGCATGTCATTCTCCCCGAGGCAGAGAAAGTTTGAGATGACCAGAAAATTGTTCACCTCCTGATGAGGGTAAAACCCGAATCTGCTTATTAATTACCACAGACAGTAAGTAGAACACTGAAATTAAAAAGCTTGTCGCAGCTGAGACCGGTTTAGCTCAGTGAATAGAGCGTCGGCCTGTGGACTGAAAGGTCCAGGGTTTGGTTCTGGTCAAAAGCATGTATCTTGGTTGTGGGCACCTCCCCAGTAGGGGTGGTGCAAGAGGCAATTGATCGATGATTCTCATCGAAGTTTCTGTCTATCCCTCTATTCCTCTCTGTAAAAAATCAATAAAATATATTAAAAAATAAATAAATAAATAAACAAACTTGTCCCTGGGAAAGGTAGTTATTCTATAAGCTGCTCGCTGAAGTCAGGTGATGTTCTATGGGGACAACACTGAGTCAGGTCCATATGGCAACTAGTAAGAGAGCAAGGAAATACCTCTTACAAGCTCAGGCTGCTCCCAATTTTCTCAAACAAATCAGAGAACAGCTTTCCTGAGCACATGAGGAAGGTGATCGATGCAATCTGTGAAAGCCATAAAGGTATATCTCACTAGAATATGTAGTGAGATATACGGTGTGGCTCAGTGGGTGAGACTGGACCTATAAAACAGATCAGGACACAGGCCTGAGGGTGTAGGGTCAATCCCCAGTTATCTCCTGGGGTTGGGCAGGAGACAGCCAATCAATGACTCTCTCTCACCATTGATGTTTCTATCTCCCCCTCTCCTTTTTTTAAATCAATAAAAATAAACTTAAGAAAAAAGAAAAATACAAATATATTTAAAGAAAAAAATCAACACCCCTATTTGGTTTGGTTCAGTGGATAGACCGTTGGCCTGTGTAATGAAGGGTCCCAGGTTCAATTCCAGTCAAGGGCACATGATCAGGTTTCAGGCTCGATTACCAGCAGGGGGCATGCAGGAGGCAGCCAATGATTCTCATCATTGATCTTTGTAAAGTTTCCCTCTCTCTCTCCCTTCCTCTCTGAAATCAATAAAAATATATTATAAAAAAAAGACTGACAGAATTTGTCAACCTGGTGATAGGACATAGATGTAGAAGAAAACAAAAAACAAACCAGGATGTGGTGATATAGATCTGGCAAGACACCTGTATAAATAACAAATTGTAACATACATGTGTGGCTCAGTAGGTTTTCCTTCAAGGTACATGCTCAGGTTGTATGCTCAACCCCCAGTAAACGACACGCAGGAGGGAGATGATCGATAATATGTGTCATCACTGATATTTCTATTTATCTCTCCCTCATCTTTCCCTTGTAAAATTAGTAAAAACTTTAAAAAAAAAAAAAAGGTGCAAAATACACACACACATGATTTTTACAGCACTCATATTTATTGGGAATCTCCTACTATTGATGTTGCAGTGTATGAGGTTCAGTTCACACAAATAGGGCTTCATAGAGTTTCTTATAGTACTGTTAGGGTTGAACAAAAAAAAAAAATCTACATTTCCTGCATATCTAAGATCTTACTCCAATGTGAACTCTTATATGGGGAGTAGGGTTAAAATTTTGGCTAAAAGATTTCCCATATTAACTAGACTCATTAGACCTTTCTCTAGCATGAATTTTCTGATGAGAACCAAGGCAATATTTGGTGGTAAAAGACTTCCCACACTCACCACACACATAAGGCTTTTCTCCAGTGTGAACTCTTAGATGACGTCGAAAGCTACTCCCACTGATAAAAGATTTTCCACATTCATTGCACTCATAAGGCCTTTCTCCAGTGTGAATTCTCTGATGACGACGGAAGCCATTGCTACTGGTAAAAGATTTCCCACATTCATTGCACTCATAAGGCCTTTCTCCAGTGTGAACACCCATCTGATGGTAACGGAGGCTACTTCCACAGGTAAAAGATTTTCCACATTCACTGCACACATGAGACTTTTCACCTGTGTGAATTCTCTCATGGCGATTAAGGACATTTTTCCGAGTAAATGATTTCCCACATTCACTGCACTTAAAAGGCCTTTCTCCAGTGTGAATTCTCTGATGACAATGGAAGCCATATTTCTGAGTAAATGATTTCCCACATTCACTGCACTCATAAGGCCTTTCTCCAGTGTGAACTCTCTGATGGTAACGAAGATAATAGATACTGTTAAAAGATTTATCACATTCATTGCACTTATGCCTTTCTCCAGAGTGCAATTTTTGATGATAATGGAAGCCACTACTATTGACAAAAGTTTGCCCACATTCATTGCACTCATAAGGCCTTTCTCCAGTGTGAACTCTCATCTGATGATAACGGAGGCCACTACTACAGGTAAAAGATTTTCCGCATTCACTGCACTCATAAGGCATTTTTCCAGTGTGAACTATCTGATGATCACGAAGGTTACTGATCCTGGTAAAAGATCTTCCACATTCAATACATTGATAAGGCCTTTCACCTGTGTGACATCTCTGATAATAAAAGAGGCCAATACTACTGGTAAAAGATGTCCCACATTCGCTGTTCTCAAAAAGCTTTTTTTCTGCATGAAATCTCTGATGATAACAAAAAGTAGAAAATCGAGAAAAATATTTTCCACATTCACGGCAACTGAAATACGCTTTTCCAGTAGGGACACCCTTGTCCCAATCACATATGTAGTTAGAGCCGATGGATTTATCACATTCTTTATTAGTAAAATAATTGTTTTCCTCTTGATACGTCACCCCACACATTGAGATACCATTCAGGTTGTCACTGATCTGAGTAGCCGTTTGCTGGAGAAGCCCTGCCGGGCTAAGGATGTCCTGCCCCACCTCTCCACAGCTAAAAAGCTTCTGAAACACATTGAAATTGCAGCCCTCTTCAAGTGAGACCGAGTTCACACCTCTGATCAAAGGCTTCTCTCTCAAGTGCTGCTGGTGCTGGTGAAATGGTGCATTGAAATAAAATTGCTGTGCACAGGCTCCACACCTCAATAGGATCTGCCTGTGTTGTAATTCCTGCTGATGAGTCACATGGAAAATGTTTCTCAAAACGAGTCCACAACTCTCACAAGGGTGGCTCTTCTGGGAAGACAAAGCTAACTTGGGATTCCTTGCCTGTGACACTTCTACTGAAATGTTCTCTTCAAGAGATTCCTCCACATTCTCTGCTCCACAGCAGCAACCTGAACAAAAGGAAACACAGGTGAAGTACATGATGACTTCAGAAGGAAGAAATACCCTCATCTCAAATGTCTATCTGTCACAGCTAGGCCTGAGTGTATGGGATGCTTTTCAAGGCCGGTAAGTTAGACTCCGAGGAAATGGCTGGTATACATTACTTGACCCCTAAGGTCAGTCAATAGTGGAGACTTTACTAAAGGAGGGCCATGAACATAAGATGGAACACAAACAAGAGATGCAGGGCCCACTAGTGGTTCCTTTATAAAGAGCTTCCTGTAAGACCATTCAAACTGATGACGCAGTCTATGTGAAACAATGTGAATGTGCCCAAACATATTAAAACCTACTGCATTATATCACATGATATGTATGATTAAAATAATATGGCTCTAAAGTCATGGACCAAAGAGGAGCTTATACGGGTAACAGTTGAGGTACAAAGTTTAGAGAGGTAAAGACTAACCATAAGCAGGAAACCTAAGTAGAAATAATAATGCTAAAATGGAGAAGTTTAGCCATAGGTAGAATGGCTCAGTTGGTTGAGCATCAATCTTTCCATTAAAAGGTAGCTAGATCGAATCCCTGTCAGAGCACATGCCCAGGTTCTAGGTTCAACCGTCATTTGGGCTGTATACAGGAGGCAACCAATCAATGCTTCTTTCTCTCTCTCTCTCTCTCTCTTTTTCTCTCTCTTCCTCTCTCGCTTTTCCTGTCTTCCTCTGTGTCTAAAATAAAGAAAAACATTAAAACACACACACACACACACACACACACACACACACACACACACACAAAAAAAACTGAGTAGTTGCCGAAACTAGTTTTGCTCAGTGGATAGAGCATTGGCCAGGTTTGATTCGGTCAAGGGCATGTAGCTTGGTTGCGGGCACATCCCCAGTGTGGGGTATACAGGAGGCAGCTGGTCGATGTTTCTCTTTCACCGATGTTTCTAACTCGCTATCCCTCTACTTTCCTCTCTGTAAAAAGTCATTACAATATATTAAAAAAAATAAAAATAAATTAAAAAACTGAGTAATTTGCATAGTGTCAATAATAAGAAAGCACAAGTAGAATGGGGTACAGAACTGGCGATGAAAACAATACAATGTTGAGCAAAATAAGTTCTTACTAGCTCTTCACCAAGGCAAGATGGCCTCTGGGTCCACCCTGCCATGGATGTACCCATCTTTCTCCTATAATGCACAAATGATTATTCCCTTTAAATCCCAATTGAGCAATTCCATTGGATACAAATGACAGAAATCCTCAAAGAAAAACTGAAAAGATAGATGGCCAGTAATTTGGTAGAACAAGAGAGCAATGAAGAAATCAGATTAAAAAAACACCAAAAAAACAGAATAATAATAATAATAATAATAATAACAATAATAAATTGTGAGTGACAGCAGCAATAGTATAGCAAAATAGAAAATAGAATTTATCTCCCTGCCAGAATAAGTAGACAGGTATCCACAAAAAGACAATAAACAACCCCAGAGACAGAAATACGATCTCCATAAAGACAAAGAGCAATGCAAAAGTGCAAAAAAGGATGACTGGGAAGATGGGTAATCAAATATATTTGAAGATAGCTAGGGTTAAAAACCAGAGTCGGAGTACCCACACTAACATGAGTGGACTGTTGTGTAAAATACACTGGAATTATGTGTTTCGCAAAACCGCAAAAGCCCATATAACATCTGTGAACTCCCCACAATTTACACATCAAAGGATCATTTAGTGTTTGCTGGCATGAATTATCAGAGAAATACTTTTGGCCACGACCTACCATAGAATAGACACAGAAATCAGAATGTTCCCAGCACTATATTTCACCCTCAATTGTTACTAAAAAACATTGCTATCAAAGTCATTGTGGGATCATACATTATTTGTTGTTATGTCCTCAGCTCGTAGAGCATCAAGGAGGCAAGGCTTTTGAATCTTTTCTAATATCAAAACAACACCCCTCCTAGCCAACACCCTTTATCCCACATGCAGATAAATCTATTTCTCAGGCCATAACTGGTCCATAGGATTAAAGGAGTAATTGCTTCAGGAAATGTGAAGACATTTAATCTATATAAAGCGGAAATATGCTAATTGGTTCCAACAGTGTCCCAGTCACGACCAGAGCTGGTGGGTGGGGTCAGGGGCTGGGACTTCAGGCCGCAGAGCAGGCATGCCAGGCCTTCCTAGTGCTGTCAGGCTGCCTTGGGGATGGGGGCTGCTCCCCAGGGAGGCACAAGCAGGCAGAAACTAGTGGACTGGAATGGGGATGGGGACTTCCGCCCCAGCGCTACCATCATGCTGCCTGCATGAGTTCCCCCCTTAGCACTGAGGTGAAGCTGCCTTTCAGACTATAACTTAAGCCATTGAAAATCAAATGGTACGCCCCAAATGCTTTTCCTTGGATGGTCCAGGTGGTAGTGGAAAAACATATCTTTATAAAGTTTTAATACGTTATATGAGAGGTTGTGGTGGTACTGTTTTACCCACAGCATCAGCATCTACAGGAATTGCTACAAATTTACTTCTCTGTGGAAGATCTTTTTATATTATTTTTAAAAAAATATTTTTATTGCCAAAACCGGTTTGGCTCAGTAGATAGAGCATCTGTCTGTGGACTGAAGAGTCCAAGGTTCGATTCTGGTCAAGGGCATGTACACTGGCTGCGGGGACATTCCCGTTGTGTGTGTGTGTGTGTGCAGGAGGCAGCTGGTCGATGTCTCTCTTCCATGTTTCTAGCTCTCTTCTTTTACAGAGAGGAAGGGAGAGGGACAGAGAGCTAGAAACATCGATGAGAGAAAAACATTGACCAGCTGCCCTCCCCCCAACCCACACAGGGGATGCACCCACAACCAAGGCACATGCCCCTGACCAGAATCGAATCCGGGACTCCTCAGTCCACAGGCCAAACCAATTTCGGCACTTTTAATTTTTTAAATATATTTTATTGACTTTTCACAGAGAGGAAGGGAGAGAGATAAAAGTTAGAAACATGGATGAGAAACATCAATCAGATGCCTATATCAATGAAATAGAATCATTGATTGGCTGTCTCCTGCACGCCCCTTACTGTGCATAGAGCAAACAAACTGGGCATGTGCTCTTGACAGATCTCAAACCCGAGATCTTTCAGTCCACAGGCAGATGCTCTATCCACTGAACTAAACCAGCTAGGATGAAAAACTTTTCATTCCCAATATAAATTACCAATTCCATTAAAGGAAACTTCAATTTTTAGACTCAATATAAAGAGTGAAGTTGTGCCGAAACCGGTTTGGCTCAATGGATAGAGCGTCGGCTTGGGGATTGAGGGGACCTGGGTTCGGTTCTGGTCAAGGACATGTATGTACCTTGGTTGCGGGCATATCCCCAATAGGGGGTGTGCAAGAGGCAGCTAATCGATGACTCTCTCTCATCAATGTTTCTAGCTTTCTATCTCCCTTTCTTTCTGTACGAAATCAATAAAATATATATTTAAAAAAATAAAAAATAAAGAGTGAAGTTCCTAAAACTATTAAAAAGGCCAAACTTCTCATTACTGATAAATGCACCATGGCATCCCATCATGCTATAAACCCATAGAAAGATTACTAAATTATGAATTTGAATGTTGCCTTTGGTGGGAAAGTTCTCCTTTTCGGAGGACATTTTTGACAATGTCTCCGTGTTGTACCGCATGCTATGCGATCGATTGGCCATAGTACAAACGAGTTTTAAGTACTGTTTGGGGATGTTTCAGAAAGTTTTCTCTTAGAACCGATATGAGAACAGAGGATTGTACTTACAGTGAATGGTTAGTAAAACTTGATGGCAAACTTTATAGCAGTTTTCATTTGGAATGGATATTATTGAAATCACTGTAATTCATAATGAATTACATTCATAGTGAAGCTACCTACCTTTGGAAATAGTGTATCTATAGATAATATTAAAAATATATTTAAACACAGATTGCCCAGGACCAAAAAAGAGACGGTCAGACCTGCATCGCCACCATCCAGATATCATTGCAGACATGCACATATGAAAAACTTTTGGACTCAGAACTTTTGGACATTGAAACTTGGACTTAGAACTCTTAGACTTTGAAATTTGAACTCAAACATTTTATTGTTCTTCTATGTTTATTTCTGGTCTGCAGATGCAAGATTTTTTAAAAGAAGGAAACGGGGGAGTTGCCAGAAACCAATCTTTGTCTCACTAATAGAAAGAGGCTGGTCAACCTTGAAGCTCAGAAAGGTCAGAGCGAACCACACCCTATCTAATTTAGGCAACTTCCCCATCTTGTAATCATATAAATCCTTAATTATATGATAATCCACTTATTACCTGCCTAAGGGTTATGGGTGTTTCCCAGAGCTGCTTAAGGTTAGTGGGTGTATTCCATAGCAGCCTCAATAAAAGGGATAGCAAGACCAGAGCCTAGAGAGTCTTCCCACTAGAGGTTGACTCCCGCCTGGTCCCCCATTTGTCCCAACCCCCCCCTCCAAAAAAATATATTGAAACAGCCGAAACCGGTTTGGCTCAGTGGTAGAGTGTCGGTCTGCAGACTGAAAGGTCTCAGGTTCAATTCCAATCAAGGGCATGTACGTTGGTTGCGGGCACATCCCCGTAGGGGGTGTGCAAGAGGCAGCTGAAGGATGTTTCTCTCTCATTGACGTTTCCAGCTTTCTATCTCTCCCTTCCTCTCTGTAAAAAATCAATGAAATATGTTAAATAAATAAATAGAATAGAATAAAAATATATTGGAACAGTCTTTGTACAAAAAATGAGTATGTTCAAAAATTAAATGAAGAAATTTTGGATATACTCGATTGAGATTTCTCACATGTTTGAGTGATGATTCCATTGATTCACAAACTATAAAAATGATCCCTGAAAGTATAGTCTTTGATTCCATTGATTCAATAGATGATGCTAAAAAGGAAAATTTGCCCATCAAAAAGAAAAAATTATTGAGTTGTTTTTAAAATATATTTTATTGATTTTGTACAGAGAGGAAGTGAGAGAGATAGAGAGTTAGAAACATCGATGAGAGAGTGTCATCGATCAGCTGCCTCTTGCACACCCCCTACTGGGGATATGCCCGCAACTAAGGTACATGCCCTTGACCGGATTCGAACCCGGTTCCCTTCAGTCCCCAAGCCGACGCTCTATCCATTGAGACAAACCGGTCTCGGCAGAAATATCTATATATTTTTAAAAAGAGCCCTAACCAGTTTGGTTCAGTGGATAGAGCATCAGCCTGCGGACTGACAGGTCCCAGGTTCGATTCAGGTCAAGGGCATGTACCTTGATTGCTGGCATATCCCCAGTGGGGGGTGTGCAGGAGGAAGCTGATTGATGTTTCTCTCTCATCGATGATGTTTTTGGCTCTCTATCCCTCTCTCTTCCTCTCTGTAAAAAAATCAATAAAATATATTTTTAAAACAACAACAACACCTAAACCAACATATGCTAAGAAACCACTGAAACCGGTTTGGCTCAGTGGGTAGAGCATCGGTCTGAGGACTGAAAGGTACCGAGTTCGATTCCAGTCAAGGGCATGTACCTTGGTTGCGGGCACATCCCCAGTAGGGGGTGTGCAAGAGGCAGCTGATCCATGTTTCTCTCTCATCGATGTTTCTAACTCTCTCTTCCTCTCTGTAAAAAATCAATAAAATATATTTAAAATATATATATTTATGCTAAGAAACTCAAAACACCAATCAGAAAAAATGTACGCACTCCTACCTCATTGCAGCACAATGTGTATTAGCTAACATCTGGTACTAGCCCAAGTGCCAATCAGTCGTTGAGTGGATAAAAAAGCCGTGGAACGTGTACACATGGAACACTATGCAGCAGTAAAAGAAGAAGGACCTCTGGCCTTTTGAGACAGCATGGAGGGACCTGGAGAATATTATCCTAAGCGAAATAAGCCAATCAGGGGAAGACAAGTATCACAGGATCTTACTTATACGTGGAATCTTATAAATAAAATAAACTGATTAACAAAATAGGTCCAAAGACATGGAAGCATGGGATAGATGGTGGAATCTCAGAAGGAAGTTGCTGGTGTGTAGGTGGGTGAGAGGAGAAAAACCAAAGAACTTATATGCATATATGCATAACCTACAGACACACAATCAGGTTGTGTAAGCCTAGGGCAGGGTATGTGGCTGGGCTAGTAGGGGTTAATGGGGGTGGGGGGCGTTAAACAGGACATACGTAATACTTTCAACAACCTATATAATAAAAGCCTAATAAAACCCTTGTTACATCATATATGGCCATTATGTTTTAACAAGGACCAATTGCTATGCTGTGTCTGACCACTAGGGGGCAGACGCTCATCACAGGAGCCAGGCTCTCAGCTAGTAAGATCAACTGTGGTGCTGGTAGCCTCTCTCCCACCTTTGCAGCATTGCAAATGAACAGTGAGATGAGTGAGAAGGTGCAGCTAGCAGGCAGGTGGTAAGGAGCGAGGGATCCTGGAGTGCTAGAGGTTGCAGGCTGGCTGAAGCCCGCCCCCAACTTGCGCCTCCAGGACGATTTTCGTGCAGTGGGCCTCTAGTCTATATACTAGTACAGTATTTCCCAAAGTGTGGTACGCGTACCCCCAGGGATACGGGAAGAGTTTGGTGGGGGTACGCGTTGCACTGGAGTTTGGTGGGGATATGCACTGCACTGTGCTTAGCTGCGCCTAATTCTACGTTCTCATGAGTACAAGGGGTACTCAGCATTACCGAAATTATAGAAGGGGGTACACATATGTCAAAAGTTTGGGAAACAAAACAAAACAAAAAAAAGTTTGGGAAACACTGTACTAATATACAAAAGCATAAAAGCACATGCCACAGAGCAGCGGCAGGCCTGGCAGGACATTCCCAATTTAGCAGCCTGAGGGGCACTGATGCTACCTGCAGCTGATCCAGGAGCAGATTGGGTCCCAGGCCAGCCAAACCCTGTTGGGCATACTCTGTCCCTTTCCCCTGCCCTCAATTTCTCCTTTGTGCTCAGTACTTTCTATTGCCCCCGCTTGAGGCTCCTGCCCTCTCTACTATTTTCCGGTTATTCTCATTTCCGGTGTCACAAGAGACAGCTAAGCCACTGGGAAAAGAAACACTAGACCCAGCTTCCTGCCACCACCTGCACCTATATCTGAACCGCAGACACATAAATATCCCGCCCTCCAAGAAAATAAAAAAATTTAAAAAATAGCCCAAACCGGTTTGGCTCAGTGGTAGAGCGTCAGTCTGCGGACTGAAAGGTCCCGGGTTCGATTCCGGTCAAGGGCATGTACATTGGCTGCGGGCACATCCCCGAGTAGGGGATGTGCAGGAGGCAGCTGGTTGATGTTTCTCTCTCATTGACGTTTCTGGCTCTCTATCTCCCTCCCTTCCTCTCTGTAAAAAATCAATAAAATATATATATCCTGCCTGGGGAGTGCCACTGCGGTGACATGCAGAGTGGGGCTGGGATGAGTGGGAGCTGCAGAACAAGCAGTGGACGCCCGGGCTCTGCCAAGGATGTCTGTACCTTCGCTCACTACTACGTCCCTCAAGGTATGTCCACCCCTGCGGGAAACAAGGCTGCAGTCAGACATCCCCCGAGGGATCCCGGATTGCCAGAGGGTGCAGGCCAGGCTCAGGGACCCCAATGTTGTACCTATCCACCGGGCCTCTAATAAAGGGCAATTAAAAAAAAAATACTGAAAACAAAATACCACACAAAAAAAACACCATAATTTTTCCACTTATCAATAGGAAACAAATGGATATCTACATACAGCATGATAAGAAATACAAACTGCCGAAACCGGTTTGGCTCAGTGGATAGAACGTCAGCCTGCGGACTGAAAGGTCCCGAGTTCGATTCCAATCAAGGGCATGTACCTTGGTTGTAGGCACATCCCCAGTAGGGGATGTGGAAGAGGCAGCTGATCGATGTTTCTCCTTCATCGATGTTTCTAACTCTCTATCCCTCTCTGTAAAAAAATCAATAACAATATATTAAAAAAACAACAACAAGAACAAAAAAACCTGCTGTTTAAGAAAAAAAAAAAATACAAACTACCTTTACTTTTAAAAACTTCCCTGAGCTACAAGAAAACACAAATAGAACCAACATAATGACAAAATCAAGCCAGTAACAAAAGGAAAATATCATCCTTAGCCACTCTGATTCAGTGAATAGAGCGTCACCTTGCTGACAGAGGAGTCCCGGGTTCGAATCTAATCAAGTGCCTGGATTGTGGGCTTGATCCCTAGTAGGGAGCATGCAGGAAGGTAGCCAATCAATGATTCTCTCTCATCATTGATGCTCTCTTCTCCCTTGTTCCTTTAAGTCAATAAAAATATATTAAATTAAAAAAACACACACAGAAAAAACAAAAAGAAATCATAAAAAAAGAATGAAACAAATGCTAGAGTTGATAAATTACAAGGAATGAATTACAAACATAAAATGAAGAGTATCAAAATCAGACACCAAAGAATACATGATGTCAAAGATACATCATTTGAAATTATGCAGGTAGAAAGAAAGAGGAAAAATAAATTCAAAGAATATAGCAGCCCCAGCTGATTTGGCTCAGTGGACAGAGCGAATGCCTGCAGACTCTAGTGTCGCAAGTTCGATTCCAGGCATGGGCACATGCCCTGGTTGTGGGCTCGATCACCAGTAAGGGGCGTGCAGGAGGTAGTCGATCAATGATTCTGATCATTGATATTTTCATTTCTTTTTTTTTTTTTTTTTTTTAAATATATTTTATTGATTTTGTACAGAGAGGAAGGGAGAGAGATAGAGAGTTAGAAACATCGATGAGAGAGAGTCATCGATCAGCTGCCTCTTGCACACCCCCTACTGGGGATGTGCCCGCAACCAAGGTACATGCCCTTAACCGGAATCGAACCCGGGACCTTTCAGTCCCCAAGCTGACGCTCTATCCATTGAGCCAAACCGGTTTCGGCAATATTTTCATTTCTTACTCCTTCTCCCTTCCTCTCTAAAATCAATAAAGAAATAATAATAATTAAAAAAAAAAAAAAAAAAAAAAAAAAGAGCCGAAACCGGTTTAACTCAGTGGATAGAGCCTGTGGACTGAAGGGTAACGGGTTCGATTCCGGTCAAGAGCATGTACCTTGGTTGCAGGCACATGCCCAGTAGGGGATATACAGGAGGCAGCTGACCAATGATTCTCTCTCATCGATGTTTCTAGCTCTTTATCCCTCTTCTTTCCTCTCTGTAAAAAATCAATAAAATAGCCGAAACCGGTTTGGCTCAATGGATAGAGCATCGGCTTGGGGACTGAAGGGTCCCGGGTTCGATTCAGGTCAAGGGCATGTACCTTGGTTGCGGGCATATCCCCAGTAGGGGGTGTGCAAGAGGCAGCTGATCGATGGTTCTCTCTCATTGATGTTTCTAACTCTCTATCTCTCTCCCTTCCTCTCTGTATAAAACCAATAAAATATATTAAAAAGAAAAAAGAAAAAAAATCAATAAAATATATATTTTAAAAAAATAAAAATAAAAAATAATAAAAAAAGAATACAGCAATGTGAACTAAGTAACACCATCAAAAGAGCCATTATCTGCATTGTGGGAATCCTAAGAAACACAGCGGGGTAGAAAGAGACAGAGGAAAGGAAAAAAAAGGGGGGGAAAAAAAAAGACCTAAAAAGTTTATTTTAAAAACTAAAATAAGCTGCCCTAGCTGGTTTTGCTCAGTGGACAGTGCTGGCCTGTGGATCGAAGGGCCCGGGTTCAATTCCCATTTGGAGCACATGCCTGGGTTGCAGGATCCACCACCAGTAGGGGACGTGCTGGAGGCTCCCATAATTGACAGTTCTCTCTTCTCTCCCTTCCTCTCTGAAAACAACAGAAATATAAAATAATAACAACAAACACAGGCTAAGGATGTAGAAAGGTTTCCCAAAATTATGTACAAATGACCAACAGGAATATAAAAAATGCTTTTCCTCGCTAATCAAGGCGGAATCCGTTAGGCTCTCTGCTACCTTACCAACCACAGGTCCTTCCCTGTAAGTTCAGTGCAGCAGGTATTGGGGCGGCACAGAGAGCAGCTGGCAGTGCAAGCAAAGGACAGCAACTGCCCAGGAAACTGGAAAACGTGCAGTGCCCACAGCCCATATGTGAGGAGAGAGCAACCTGGGAAAGGGGCTGGGGAAATGAAAAGCCAAGTCCAGGTCACTGGTGACAGTGAGGGTCTTACCCAGCGAGGACACAAGTTCAAAGTTCTCCAGCATCACATTCAGGTACAGACGTCTCTCACCCTCATCCAGGAGGCTCCATTCCTCCCTGGAGAAGTACAGGGCAATGTCCTCCAAGGTCACACCAACCTGTCAGAGTGGAGACCATTGAATACAGATCTGCCTTTCTGAGAACCAGTAATTCTACTCCTTCCCTGCCCTCCACCTCCCCCAGGGCACCTGATTAGGGTGGACACCAGGCCCTAATGCCAGTGCAGGCTGCTCTCTCATCACCGTCCCATCACTCACTGGGATCGCCCTCAGGAAAGGCAAAGGGGCCGGCAGAGAAACACCAACTAAGCTCTGAGCGATGCCTGCAGGGCCCCAGCCTTCCTGCCAAGCAATCCCACTGCAGCCTCCCAGATCATGGCCCCCAGACAAAGACACACAAAGGCGAGCTTATGCTTCACCCTTTTGTCCCCACACCAGGTCCCCAGCACCATCAGCTCCCACTCCCTCCAGATGTGCACACACTGGGTAATGCTTATCCCCTTCCCATCTTCAGTGCCGGGTTCACTCCCTCAGCTCTGCCCCCTTCCCGCTCCAATGCCCCGGGACCTCGCTGGGCTCCCCCATGCGCTTGGCACAGGCTGTCGGGAGCGCTTGGATCCCAGCCGGGTCCACGCCAACCCTGCTGGACCCCGCAGCCCGGAAAGCCCGGATGGAGCCTGCGACATCCTCCCTGCAGCCTCCGATCTTCGCTTCATCACTGACCACCCACCTCCGCGTGGGAACCTCAGAGGCCGGTCACCCCTGTGCTCTCCGCCCCGCACTGGCTGTGTCCTCAGAAGCCACCGCGCTCCTCCCTCCCCTCCGCCTTCCTCACGGTCCTCCCCGCGGGCGGAGCTGCAGGAGGGACAGGCCCGCACCGGGCTGTGGGGTGCGGGGTGAGGAGGCGGGGGCCTGGGAGACAGGAACTCACCTCAGCGAAGCCCCTCAGCGCGGGCGCCGCCATCGCGCCCGGGGGAGGCAGCGGGGCGGGGGCGGGGGCGGCGGGAGCGGCGGCCGCCGCGGGGATGGCGGGGCCGGGCGGGGCCGGGGAGAGGGCCCCCCGCGCCCCCGGGTCCGTCTCCCCGCCCGCGCGCGTGCCCTCGGCACCACCACCCCCGCGGCTTGCCCCCGGGGGCAGCTCCACGAGGGCCTGGCGATCGGGGACCTCGGAGCAGACAGCCGGCCGCATCCCGATCGCAGACAAAAGGCCTGCCTTGAGGACACCGGAAGTCCCGCCTCCCGGCGCTTGGCCGGAAACGCGCTCTCGGACTCCCCATTGGCTCCCGCGGGGGGATTTCGCCTGTGGTCGTTGGGTGATGCGGTCAGTCCCAGGCCAGCGTCCAGCGTTTTCCCGCCCCGATCCCGGAGAAAGGGCCCGGGTCCGCCTCGGCAGGGGCTGAGAGAGGTCCCGTCGCGTGAAAGAGGCATCTTGGCAATGGCTGAAGGAAGTTGTCATTCTTAATGAAAACACGTTATCTTTGAGCCCAAAGCAGCGACTCGTCATCAAGAGCTATGAATGGATGAGGTTCTAGAACATCTTCTCCCGTCAACGACCTACTTACATCATCATATGTGAATGTGAAAAATAGAACACAGGAAAGTAGGATACACTTTTGAAATATAAAGAACTAAGATGCATAATATAAAGTTTATTTTTAACTTTTTTATTTTTTAAAATATATTTTATTGATTTTTTTTTTTACAGAGAGGAAGAGAGAGGGATAGATTTCGGAACATCGATGAGAGAAACATCGGATCAGCTGCCTCCTGCACACCCCCTACTGGGGATGTGCCTGCAATTAAGTACTTGCCCTTGACTGGAATCAAACCTGGGACCTTTCAGTCCACAGGCCATCGCTCTATCCATTGAGACAAACCAGTTTTGGCTAACTATATATTTCAGATAGATAAGGAGACAGACACCATGAGAGAGACACATCCTTTGGCTGCCCCTGCATGCCTCCTATTGGGGATTGAGCCCACAGTCTGGGGATGGGCCCAGACCAGGAATGGAATTCCAGGATCTGTTGGTTCATGGGAGGACTCTCATCCACTGAGAAAACACCTGCCAGGATATAACATAAACTTTAAATTGAGCCGTATTGTTTAGTTTTAATTTGAACATCAACTAAAATAAATAAATTTTTTAAAAGTGGAAAAACTGAATTTTGTTATTGGTGGTTTTTTTCATAAGAAAATGCTATTGTAGCCCTGACCGATTTGGCTCAGTGGATAGAGCATTGGCCTGCGGACTGATGGGTCCCGGGTTCTATTCCAGTCAAGGGCATATACCTTGGTTGTAGGAACATCTCCAGTGGGGGGGGGGGGAGTTGTGTGCAGGAGGCAGTTGATCAATGTTTCTCTCTCATCGATGTTTCTAACTCTATCCTTCTCCCGTCCTTTCTGTAAAAAATCAATAAAATATATTTTTAAACACACACACACACACACACACACACACACACACACACACACTTTGTTGTAACAAGAATTTCAGTGTAGCCAAGTTTTCAACAGATCCAAAGCTTAGGCGAATTTTCTTTTTTTTAATATATATTTTATTGATATTTCTACAGAAAGGAAGAGAGAGGAATAGTTAGAAACATTGATAAGAGGGAATCATCGATCAGCTGCCTCTTGCACACCCCCTACTGGGGATGTGCCCGCAACCAAGGTACATGCTCTTGACCAGAATTGAACCTGGGACCTTTCAGTCCACAGGCCGTCACTCTATCCACTGAGCCAAACCAGTTTCAACTTAGGTGAATTTTCTCATCTCTTAACAATCAGGCCCTTGCCTGGTTGGCTCAGTAGATAGTCAGCCTGCGGACTAAAGGGTCCCAGGTTCGATTCCAATCAATAGCACACACCCAGGTTGCAGGCTCCTCTCCCGCCCAGCCCCTGGTGGAGGCGTGTGCTGAAGGGAACCAATCAATGTTTCTCTCACATTGATATTTCTCTGTCTCTCTTAAAATCAATAAAAAATACAATTTTTAAATGACTATTTTTTTTATAAAGGGTTTTTGTTCCCCTCTCACCCTCTGCAGTGTGGCTTAGATTTTAGAGCCGTGGCCCACCCACTGAAGGGTCTTGTGTATGATTCAGTCAAGTGTAAATACCTGAATTGCAGATTCAATCCCTGTCCTGGTAGTGTGAGTGCAGGAGGCAAACAATTTATGTCTCTCACAAGGATGTTTTTCTCTCTCCCTTCCACTATAAAAACCATACAAGAAGTATTCTTAGGTGAGGACTGTTAAAAAAAAAAAAAGTTTTTTTTCCCCCTCTCCCTTCCTTTCTACAACTCAATAAAAAAATATATATATTTTCCAAAAATATTTCAGTTGCCAAAACCCCTTTGGGTCAGTGGATAGAGCATTGGCTTGCGGACTGAAAGATCCCAGGTTTGATTCCGGTCAAGGGCATGTACCTTGGTTGCGGACACATCCCCAGTAGGGGGTGTGCAGGAGGCAGCTGATATCTCTCTCATTGATGTTTCTAACTCTCTATCCCTCTCTCTTCCTCTGTGTAAAAAATCAATAAAAAATATCTTAAAAAATAAAATAAAATAAAAATATTTCAGTTTATAAACCACTTGATTCTGCTTAAAAACTTGATGAAACACATCCAAATGTGCTGTTGTCTTTGTGAAATGAACATATTGCTTCCTTTTTTTAATAAAATGTGTTTTAATTGATATTGAGTTAGAGTGGGAGATGGATAGAGATAGAACATCTATGATGGATCAGCTGCCTCCTGCATGCCCCCTACTGGGAAATAAGCCCAAAATGTGGGCATGTGTCCTGACTGGGATTTAAGTACTTCAAGTATCCTGAAATAACAGAAAGTATGAAATGAAGAAATTCCAAACTTAATTACACAATGAAGCATAGACCACTCCTGTGTTGTATAGATTAAAATTTAACCCATGATGAGAGCAACTACCAGAGTTTAAATCTTAAAAATAACTGGAAAAGCAACTACAAATATGGCTGAAGGTATCCTCTCCCCTATTGTTTGTGAGGTGCATTAACTGTTTAGACTTGTGACAATGCTTTTTCATTCAACACTTCTTTCCTTGATTAAGTTATCTGAGGTTTTACCAAAGACCGCCAAATTGAATGTTTTTGTCAGCTATTTTTTTTTCTTTTTTATATATTTTATTGAGTTTTTCACAGAGAGGAAGAGAGGGATAGAAAGCCAGAAACACTTCCTACTGGGGATGTGCCCGCAACCAAGGTACATGCCCTTGACAGGAATCGAACCCAGGACCCCTCAGTCCGCAGGCCGACGCTCTATCCACTGAGCCAAACCGGTTCCTGCAGTCAGCTATTTCTGCATAGATTTCCTGGCAAATGATGAGGCAACATAAATTACTGCCATATTCACTGCCCGAGTAGTGACTAGCTGTAATGTCAACTGATGTCTAATAATGTCCTACTTTCCAGAAGACATTTTCCCACAATTAAAAATATTCACTCAGTCATGATCTCTAATGATCACATATAAGAACATTTAGTTCTACTTCCAACTAAACTGTTTTTTCAGCCCTGACAGGTCTGTCTCAGTGGATAGAGCGTCGGGCTGCGGGGGTCACAGGTTCGATTCTGGTCAAGGGCAAGTACTTTGGTTGTGGGCACATTCCCAAGGGGGGGAGGGTGCAGGAGGCACCTGATCAATGTTTCTCTCTCATCAATGTTTCTAACTCTATTTCTTTCCTTTCCTCCCTGTAAAAAAAATTAATAAAATATATATTTTAAAAGTGTTTTTTTTCCAGTCTGTCACATTCATTGGATTTACCTCAGAAAATACTCTTTAGACATATAAATGTCCTAAAATATGTTTCATCAATGTTGACTGAATCTGAGATTTATACATTTTTTCATCAATGTAAAATAAGAGGTAATTGGTCAGTAAATACTGATATGTCCTCCCTTCCTCCATAAACTCCACCTGCAGCCAGACATTCCTGAGCACCAATCAGCACCTGCCAAATACCCTAAGCCCGATTCCAAAGTCCATAGGTCCCTAACCCTAACCCTTACAGGAAACCACAAATCAGCGTGTGCAGAGTGCCCTAAGCCCGTCCCCTCTTAAAGTGCTTGTACCCCGGCCCTCGCTCTCTTCCGCTCTCTTTTTCTGGAAGCAGCTGGCAGTGATACTCTTCAATAAAGCCTGTGTCCTGGCATCCGGTCTCCGGCCCCCACTCTATTTCATCCTTCATCTTTCAAATACAGCATTACATTCTTTGAATTAAACTATTCGTCTGTGCATTCTTTTTTTTTCTTTTAAATATATTTTATTGATTCTTCACAGAGAGGAAGAGAGAGGGATAAAGAGTTAGAAACATTGATGAGAATCATCGATCAGCTCCCTCCTGCACACCCCCTACTGGGGATGTGCCCGCAACCAAGGTAAATACATGCTCATGACCAGAATCGAACCCAGGACCTTTCAGTCCGCAGGCCGACGCTCTATCCACTGAGCCAAACCGGTTTTGGCTATACTATTATCTTGAGGGCTTACAGGGTTTTCCCAAAGCACCTACCTGTAAATTCTCTAATGTTTCATAAGGGCTGACAAGTGGGCAAAAGTGTTAGAATAATCGCTGCATCCACAGGGCTCTCTCCTGTGTTTTCTCTGATGAACACTGAGACCTGACTTCACAGTGAAGGCTTTCCCGTCTTTATTGCATTCATCGTGCTTCTCTCCCAAGCCCATTCTGATGACTACTGAGGTTACTTTTGCATGAGAACTACCCACAATCAGAACGTAAAAAGCAAGTCTTTCCTCAGGGAGATGTCGGATGTTGCATGCAGCATATCTTTTTCCTAAAGCCTTCACCATATCCACTGCATTTGTATGGCTTCTCTGTGGTATGAACTTGTTGATGTATACTTAAGAGTATGATGTATACTTAAGAGTATGGTGAAGTCCATTCACGGCATATACCCTGTTTCTCCAAAAATAAGACAGTGTCTTATATTAATTTTTTCTCCCAAAGTTGCGCTAGGTCTTATTTTCAGGGGATGTATTATCTTTCCATGCGCTAGGTCTTATTTTCAGAGGATGTCTTATTTTCGGGGAAACACAGTAGTTTATCTGCCTAGGAATTTGTTGCTGGGTCTGCCCCTTGGTTGTGTCTCATCTGTATTTGAAGAGTTGTAATCTGGTATGGTCTCACTCTGGCCACTGGGCAAAATAGCTGTTGGATCTCCAAGGAGATGCGAGGTCAGCCACGGTGTGGGGCCGCCTAGCAGGAGCTACAGGGAGATCTGTAGATTCTTCTTTGAATGGGGTTTAGGAGTGCCCAGACGAGGTTTAGCTGTGAAGCAAGGATGGCAGGGCCTTGGGCTTTCTTTTGGAAGATCTGGGGCTCTCTGAGCCAGCTGCAGCTTGAGAAGTTTTAGGAAAAGGACAGGGTGTTCATATGCAAAAGCTGATGCCCACACCTTGGGTGGGGTTGTAAATTGGATGGGGCTGGGTCTATGAGTCACCAGGGCTGAGCAAACAGCAATGGCTGTCAATAAGCCATGAACCGGAGAAGTTCCCGGTTCTCTGCGTCCTACACAAGCCACCTTCACTTTCCCATCCCTATGCCAGGCAGTCCAGTTTCTCCCATATGTGCCTGGGTCCCCCAGAGTCTCGTCTGGAACTGGAGTTCAGAGCAAAGGGGAGCTTGTATCTCCCTCCTGGTTAAAAGAGCAGCACATCCAGGTGCCAGCACTTCCCGTGTCTCTGTACCTCTTACCAGTCTCAATGTACCTTCTTCATCTCTCTAGTTGTGGAACTTCCACTCAGTCAACTTTCCTGCGGTTCTGGGCGGTAACTGTTCTGCCGTTTAGTTGTGGTACTGATGTGGTTGTGAGAAGCAGCAAGTATAGGTGATTACTTATGCCACCATCTTGGTTCTCTCGAGCAGAGACTTAAAAAAAAAAAAAAAAAAATATATATATATATATATATATATATATATATATATATATATATATTATTGATTTTTTACAGAGAGGAAGAGAGAGGGAGTGATAGTTAGAAACATCCATGAGAGAGAAACATCCATCAGCTGCCTTCTGCACACCTCCTACTGGGGATGTACCCGCAACCAAGGTACATGCCCTTGACTGGAATCAAACCTAGGACCTTTCAGTCCACAAGCCGACGCTCTATCTACTAAGCCAAACCAGTTTCAGCATGAGCAGAGACTTTATGATGAATGCTTTACCACATTCACTACACGCATAAGGCTTCTGTCCCATGTTGTTTTTCTGATGTTCACTGAACTGTGATGCCGTGAGGAAGGTTTGGTCACATTTAGTGCATTGATACTTCTTCGGGTCTTGATGGTCACTCAGCCTGGACTTTCTAGAGAACACTTTACTACATGGACTGCATCCATTAGGTTTCTCTCTAAAATGAACTCTCTGATGATCAGTGAGCTATTTCCATGAAGGCTTTCCCACATTCATCACATAAGTGGACTTTCTCAATGTGGTGAGTGCTCTGTTCCTGAGTGGACTGAGATTTATTATTGATGGGTTTGGTGCTGACAGGCAGTATAATTTCAGTATAAAATTGTTCATGCTTAGCATGTAGCATGGGTGTCTCCTCTCTTTTCAACTCAACAAAGTTCTTCAGGTTACAGTTTCTCTTTTGGTTTTCAAAACTTAACTTTGATATTGAAAGTTTTTCATGTATCTCAAACATAGTGTAATTTTGCTTTAATAGGAAATTACCCTTTGCTCTGATTAACAATATCTGCAAACATACTATTTTCACAGCATCTTTCCAGACTCAGAATGCTTTGACTTTGCAAGGGATACTGCAAGAATCACCAACTGTGCCTACCACGAGACAGAAAAGTGAATCATTCTATAACCTCTCATAAACTTAGTTTGAAATAAAACTTTTTACAGAATGTCTTCATATGAAGTAACTATTTACTGACAAGCCTAGGAGTTTTAGAATAAGAGATAAATTTGGTCTTTGTCCATAGTACTTGACAATAAGCTTGTAAAACTCTATAATTTCTTAAGATAGGAGCACCATTTGCTATAGTAAACATAGCTTTATAACAGTGCAGTTTATGCTCATAAGGTGATTTAGCACAGGGTTCCTATAAAGCCTCAGGATGGATTTAGTCAGCAGAGAGACCAATTGATTAGTAAATTGGACTTTCATCTCTGCCCACTGACCTTTAGGAAAAGTCAAAGACCTTAAAAATTAAAGCTCTATTAAAACCATTATTTTCCCCCAGCCAGAGTGGCTCAGTTGGTTGAACATTGTCCTGTGGAGGGCTCAATTTCTGCTCAGGGCACATACCTGTGTTGCATGTTTGATACCTGGTCAGGAATCAAACAGAAGGCAATCAATCGATGTTTCTAGCTCTCTAACCCTCTCCCTTCCTCTCCGTAAAAAAAAAAAAAAAAATCAATGTTATTTTTAAAATCTCTCTCTCCTTTCTCTCTCTCCTATCTCCCATTCCTCTCTTTCCTCTTAGGCATGGCCTTGGGGTTTCCTAGACCCCAAAGTGGTGTTTTTCTTTTTGCTTATTCCCCCACCCCACCAGTCCACTCTGTATATTTTAACTATCTTTATTTATTTCAGAGAGAAAGGGAGAGGGAGATAGACACAAAAATGATGAATCATTGATCAGCTGCCTCCTGCACTTAACTCCAATGGGGATCAAGACCGCAATCCAGGCATGTGCTCTTGTCCTGAATCGAACCCAGAACACTGAAGTCTGCAGGCTTACACTCTATCCACTGTGCCAGACTGGCTAGGGCCACAGTATTTCTTAATGGTTTGCTTACAAAAGAAACTATTTCTTAGGTCAGTTTTCCATGTTTCATAATTCAGGAACATGGGTCAGTGACAAACTTCCATGGAATTCTATTTAAAGAAATTTTTTGTATTCCAAGATCATTTTGCACTCTGAAAGATATCATAAACTCAAAATCTTGCATAGAATCTGCCCTAACTGTTTTGGCTCTGTGGATAGAGCATCGGCTGTGGACTGAAGGGTCCAGGGTTCGATTCCAGTCAAGTTCATTTACTTTGGTTGCAGACACATCCCCAGTAGAGGGAGTGCAGGAGGCAGCTGATCCATGATTCTCTCTCATCGTTGTTTCTATCTCTCTCTCCCTCTCCATTCTGCTCTGAAATAAATAAAAACATATTTAAAAAATAAATACAGCCGGAACCGGTTTAGCTCAATGGACAGAGCGTTGGCCTGCAGACTAACGGTCCCGGGTTCAATTCTGGTCTAGGGCAGGTACCTTGGTTGCGAGCACATCTCCAGTAGGGGGTGTGCAAGAGGCAGCTGATCGATGATTCTCTCTCATCGACGTTTCTAACTACCCCTCTCCCTTCCTCTCTGTAAAAAAAAATCAATAAAACATTTAAATAAATAAATAAATAAATAAATAAATAAATAAATAAATACAATTACCGAAACCGGTTTGGCTAAGTGGATAGAATGTCAGTCTGTGGACTGAAAGGTCCCAGGTTCAATTCTGGTCAAGGCCATGTACATTGGTTGTGGGCACATCCCCTGGGGGGGCGTGTGTGTGTGTGTGTGTGCAGGAAGCAGCTGATTGATGTTTCTCTCATTGATGTTTCTGGATCTCTAATCCTCCCTTCCTCTCTGTAAAAAATCAATAAAATATATTTTAAAGTATATATATACATTTTCTCAGGCGTCACCACTGCTGCCTGGGCGGGCTCAGGGGTAAGCAGAGGGGAGGTGGGGCAGGGAGGAGGACGAGGCCACTCCCCTCCCCCCTGACAGGCGCGGCGGGGGAGGTGGAGGATGGAAACACCCTTCTAGGGCGATGAGGCCCTAAGCGGCCTGGGCAGCGGTGTCAGTGGCAGTGGCGGTGGTGGCAGCTTCGCGTCCTTGGGTTGCCTGTTCCCGGGGCGCCCCCGAGGGCAGCGGCCAGCAGCGTGCGGAAGAGGGATGCGCTGATGCTGAGCCTGAGCGAGCAGGTGGCCGCGGCGCCTCGGCCCTGCTGCGCCCCAAAGGCGCCCCTGGTGCGTCTCCTCCTCCCCCGTGGCCTGCTGGCCTCGCGGGGCCCGGGGCTGCTCAAGCTCGCCTCGCCAGGACTCCAACGCCTCCTCATCCAGTCCATCCGGCTGGTCACCACCACGCCCACGAGCAGGCCATCCTCACCCCCGAGGTGGCGGCCGAGGAGCAGGAACTCGCCCTGGAGGACTTCCCTGAGCAGAGCCAGCGGGGTGCGGGCGCGGGGGACCCTCGGGCATGGCCGTCGGTCTCTGCGGACGAACCTGAGCGGCTACGCGGGTACCTGGCACCGGGAGCGCAGGGCCGTGCCCTTCCCGCCGCCCCGCCTCGCCGCGCCCGAGAGAAGCTGCTGAAGCCCATCGGCATGGACGCTCCGGAGCGCATCAGAGCGCAGCGCCCGCGGCTACGCAACCGCATCGCTGCCTCGAAGGGTCGAAAGCGCAAGCTGGAGCGCATCTCGCGCCTCGAGGAAGTGAAGACGCTCAAGAGCCGGAACATGGAGGAGCCCGTCCGCAGTGGCGGCCCCAGCGCGGGTATCCGCGTCCTGAGCCCGGGCGCGGGGCGCATGCGCGGCCCCCTTCCCGCGAGAGGCGAGTTCGCGCGGGAGGGGGGGGGGGGAATGTGGGTTGCAGGGACCTGGCGAGGGCGTGGCCCCGGGGGCACCCTCGGACAGTGCCAGGATGTGGAAAGGGCGCCTTACAGTGGAAAAGCTGGAACCCCTGCTGCGGGGGTGGGGGTGGGAATGGGGGGCAGCGCATGACCCCCTCCTGCCCTCCCCTCAGGCTGCCTAATCTCTGCGGAAACCTGCGCGCCCGGATGCCCCTTTGTACACACCGCTGCTGAGGAGGGGTCCAAGGGGGCGCAGCCTGAACTCCTGCGTTGCCTTTTCTTTTATTACTTTTTTGCATTTGGAAGAGAGAACAGTGTTCAATTCTGCCCTATTTGTTTCTACTCGGGAACAAACGTTGGTGGTGGGCATGTGCGTGTTTAAAGAAATAGGAAGAAAACTACTCCTCCCTTGCTTTTTTTTTTGGTAAATATTATTTTTCAATGATGAGAGAGACTCATTGGCTGCTTCCTGCACAAATTCTACTGGGGGGGTCATCAAGCCCGCAACTCCGGCATGTGCCCTTTGCCAGAATCGAACCTCGGACCCTATAGTCCACAGGCTGACGCTCTATCCACTGAGCCAAACCAACTAGGTCCCTTTCCTTGCTTTCTGCCCCACCCCCTCTATTCTTCCAACACCCTTCCACCTTTTGCTTTTTTTATTTTTTTTTTTTTCTTCCCCTTTTCAGTTTTGTTTTGCTATGAGGAGACTACATTCCTGTTTGTAATATTTGGTTCGCCCAGTTTTCTGTCTTCAGTAAAGTCTCCTTATGCCAAAAAAAAAATTTCTCATCCATTTAATAAAACAGTAGAGACCTTTAAGAAGAGAGCTCAGTATGTGGGAATGCTAGGCTGAATAGCATTTAAAACATCTAGTGGAGAAAGATAAACTATAATTTAAAAAGATGATTCCTGCTCTCACACACAAAATAAAAAGTCAGAGGCCAGCTGCCATGACCATGAATAAAGTACATCGGAAGAGTGTGCATTAGGCTGAAACCAGTTTGGCTCAGTGGATAGAGCGTTGGCCTGCAGACTGAAGGGTCCCGGGTTTGATTCTGGTCAAGAGCATGTACCTGAGTTGTGGGCACATCCCCAGTGGGGGGTGGGGGGTGCAAGAGGCAGCTGATCGATGTTTCTCTCATCCATGTTTCTATCACTCTCTCTCTTCCTCTCTGTAAAATCAATAAAATATATAAAAAAGAAAAAAAAAGTAAGTGTGCATTAGACCAGCGATTGACAAACTTTTGTACTTCTGGATGGACTACTACTCCAAAAGTTTTCTTAAACCAGCAGTCGCCAACCTTTCAGAACTCATGGACCAGCAGTGATCCACAGAGCACTGGCTGGCAAACACTCCATTAGACAATATGGAGTGAGAAGTCAATTTGGGAATCAATTTCCAAGAATAGAAACAGGTCACCTCATGGAAATATGGAAAATGTTAGAGTGATAAGAACAAAATATGAAGAACCATGGAGGGAGAGGAGCAAAGAATGACATAAATGCCCTGTGAATAGCAGGTTATCATGTGGAAAATCCCAAGTGGGTTGGATGTTGAGGAAAATCACTATTTTCTAAAAGGGTACGAAGGCCCAATAGCAAGAAAGAAGCGATGAATTCAAAGTTCTGTCTTTCTGGAAAGCTCTGGAAAGTGGAATTTTGTACCAAGTGATAACACAGGCAGAGACACTGTAATGGCGAACAGGGAAGATCTGAAGAAAAAAACAGCAAACAAAATCAAGGAGCTGAAACCAGTTTGGCTCAGTGATAGAGCATCAGTCTGCGGACTGAAGGGTTCCAGGTTCAATTCCGATCAAGGGCATGTACATTGGTTGTGGGCACATCCCTGGTGGGGCGTGTGCAGGAGCTGATTGGTCGATGTTTCTCTCATCAAAGTTTCTGGCTCTCTATCTCTCTCCCTTTCCCTCTGTAAAAAATCAATAAAATATATTAAAAAAAAAAAAATCAAGAAGTAGCCATATCTGGTTTGCTGTGTACAGAGTGCCGGCCTTTGCGCTGAAGGGTCCTGGGTTTGGTTCTGGTCAAGGGCACATGTCCTGGTTGTGAGCTCAATCCCCAGTAGGACACGTGCAGGAGGCAACTGATCAATGATTTTTTATCCTCATTTGTGTTTCTATCTCTCTCTCATCCACTTACCCTGAAATGAAAACTTTAATAAGGGCAATATACACACACGATTTTCACAGCACAAAATTTATTGTGAATCTCCCTACTCTTGATGTTGCTGTGTATGAGATTCAGTTCAGAGAAATAGGGCTTCATAGAATTTCTGATAGTACTGTTACAGTTGAACAAGAAAATCTATATTTCGTGCATATCTAAGACCTTACTCCAATGTGAACTCCTCTGTTAGAAGTTTGGCTAAAAGATTTCCCTACGCTCATTAGACCTTTCTCTACTGTGAATTTTCTGATGAGAACCAAGGCAATATTTGGTGGTAAAAGACTTCCCACACTCACCACACACATAAGGCTTTTCTCCAGTGTGAACTCTCTGATGACGACGCAAGCTACTCCCACTGATAAAAGATTTTCCACATTCATTGCACTCATAAGGCCTTTCTCCAGTGTGAATTCTCTGATGACGACGGAAGCTATCACTACTGGTAAAAGATTTCCCACATTCATTGCACTCATAAGGCCTTTCTCCAGAGTGAACTCCCATCTGATGGAAACGGAGGCTACTTCCACAGGTAAAAGACTTTCCACATTCACTGCACTCATAAGGCTTTTCACCTGTGTGAATTCTCTCATGATAACGAAGGACATTTTTCCGAGTAAATGATTTCCCACATTCATTGCACTTATAAGGACGTTCTCCAGTGTGAATTCTCTGATGACAATGGAAGGCATATTTCTGAGTAAATGATGTCCCACATTCACGGCACTCAAAAGGGTTTCCTCCAGTGTGAACTCTCTGATGATAACGAAGTTGATAGGTAGTGTCAAAAGATTTCTGACATTCACCACACTTATAAGGCCTTTCTCCAGTGTGCAATCTTTGATGATAATTAAGATAAGCAATACTGGTAAAAGATTTCTCACATTCATTGCACTTATAAGGCTTTTCTCCAGTGTGCAATCTCTGATGATTACGTAAGCGATTACTATTGACAAAAGACTGCCCACATTCATTGCACTTATAAGGCTTTTCTCCAGTGTGGACTCTCATTTGATGGTAACGGAGGCCACTTCTAGAGGTAAAAGATTTTCCACATTCGTTGCACTCAAAAAGCCTTTCTCCAGTGTGAACTCTCATCTCATGGTAACGGAGGCCATTTCTACAGATAAAAGATTTTCCACATTCATTGCACACAAAAGGCTCTTCACCACTGTGAATTTTTTCATGACGACGAAGGACATATTTCCCATTGAATGATTTTCCACATTCACTGCACTCATAAGGCCTTTCTCCACTGTGAACTCTTTGATGAGCACGGAGTCCACTGCTCTGGGTATAAGATTTCCCACATTCACTGCACTCATAAGCCCTTTCTCCAGTGTGAACTCTCTGATGGCAATGAAGGGTATAGTTTTGAATAAATGATTTCCCACTTTCACTGTACTTATAAAGCTTCTTTCCATTATGAATTTTCTGATGTCGACAAAGGTAATGGATGCTGGTAAAAGATTTCCCACATTCAATACATTGATAAGGCCTTTCATTTATGTGATGGTAAAGGAGGCCAGTACTAGCAATAAAGGATTTCCCACATTCACTGTGCTTATAAAGCTTTTTTTCTGCATGAAATCTCTGATGATAACAAAAAGTAGAAAATCGAGAAAAATATTTTCCACATTCACGGCAACTGAAATAAGCTTTTCCAGAAGGAACACCCTTGTCCCAATCACATATGTAGTTAGAGCCGATGGATTTATCACATTCTTTATTAGTAAAATAATTATTTTCCTCTTGATACGTCACCCTACACATCGAGATACCATTTGGCTTCTCACTGATCTGAGTAGCCATTTGCTGGAGATGTCCTGCCGTGCTAAGGATGTCCTGCCCCACCTCTCCACAGCTAAAAAGCTTCTGAAACACATTAAAATTGCAGCCCTCTTCAAGTGAGACCGAGTTCACACCTCTTATCAAAGGCTTTTCTCTCAAGTACTGCTGCTGGTGAAATAGTGCACTGAAATAAAATTGCTTTGCACATGTTCCACACCTCAATAGAATCTGCCTGTGTTGTAATTCCTGCTGATGAGTCACGTGGAAAATGTTTCTCAAAACTAGTCCGCAACTTTCACAAGGGTGGCTCTTCTGGGAAGACAAAGCTAACTTGGGATTCCTTGCCTGTGATACTCTTACAGAAATGTTCTCTTCAAAAGGTGCCTCCACATTCTCTGCTCCACAGCAGCAACCTGAACAAAAGGAAACACAGGTGAAGTACATGATGACTTTAGAAGGAAGAAATACCCTCACCTCAAATGTGTATCTGTCACAGCTAGGCATGAGTGTATGGGATGTTTTTCAAGACCGGTGAGTTACATCCTGAGGAAATGGCTGTTATACATTATTTGACCCCTAAGGTCAGTCAATGGTAGAGACCTTACCAAGGAAGGGATATGAACATAAGATGGGACAGAAACAAGAGGTGCAGGGCCCACTAGTTGTTCCTCTACAAACAGCTTTCTGTAGGACCATTCAAACTGATGATGCAGTCTATGTAGAACAATGTGAATGTGCCCAAACATATTAAAACCCATTGCGTTACAGAGCATGATGTATATGGTTAATACTGTATGTGGCACAACAAACTCTAAAGGTAAGGACAAGATTGGAGTGCAGTAAACAGAAACCTAGATGGGAAGCTGTTGAGATACAAAGTTTAGAGAGGTACAGATTATCCATAAGCTTATGGATAATGCTAGAAACCTAAGTAGAAATAATAACGATTAGAATTGAGTAGTTTAGCCATGGATAGTGTGGCTCAGTTGGTTGAGCGTCATCCTTCCCATGAAGGGATTGCTAGATTAAATTCCTGTCAGAAAAAACCCAGGTTCTAGGTTCAACCAACATTTGGCCTGCATACAGGAGGCAACCAATCAATGTTTCTCTCT
The DNA here is from genome assembly GCA_963693515.1 of Pipistrellus nathusii. Classification (NCBI taxonomy): domain Eukaryota; kingdom Metazoa; phylum Chordata; class Mammalia; order Chiroptera; family Vespertilionidae; genus Pipistrellus; species Pipistrellus nathusii. The sequence goes on along the minus strand of OY882872.1, from coordinate 46,517,402 downwards.
CTCTCCTCTCTCTCTTTCACTCTGTCTCTCTCCCCGCCTTTGTGACTAAAATAAAGAAAAACATTTAGCCAAAACCGGTTTGGCTCAGTGGATAAAGCGTTGGCCTGCGGACTGAAAGGTCCCAGGTTCGATTCTAATGCCCCTTGGTTGCAGGCACATCTCCAGTAGGGGGTGTGCAAGAGGCAGCTGATGGATGTTTCTCTCTCATCGATGTTTCTAACTCTCCATCCTTCTCTCTTCTTCTCTGTAAAAAATCAATAAAATATATTAAAAAAAAAAAAAAAAAAAAAAAAAAAAAGACAAAGAGCAATGTAAAAGAGCAAAATATAAGCAGTAAGAAGAAAAAGCTCCCCAAAAACAAAAGCCTGAGTCTGGACAGCTTCACAGGGGCTTTTACCAAACATTCTAAGAAGAACTAACATCTATACTCCTCAAACTATTCAAAAAAAATCCACAAAGGAACACTTCCAAGCTCTTTATATGAGTAAAGCAGTATCCTAATTCTAAGACGAGATAGAGACACTTTAAAGAAAGAGAATTATAGGCCAATATCCCGGATGAACACTGATGTTAAAATTCTCAACAAAATATTAACAGATACATATTAAAAATATCATATACCATAATCAAGTGGGATTCATTCCAGGGATGCCAACTGGTACAATATTCACAAATCAATAAATGTGACACATCACATAAACAAAAAACACATGATCATATCAACAGACGAAGAAAAAGCATTCTATGAAATCCAACACCCGTTTGTGATAACAGCTCACAGCAAACTGGGAATACAGGGAGCATATCACAATATGATAGAAGCTATATATGCAAATCAACAGTCATCATCATAATGAATGGGCAAAAATTAAAACCATTTCCCCAAAGATAAGAACTGGAACCAGATAGGGATGTCTTCTTTCACCACTCTTGATTCAACATACTACTGAACTCCTAACCACAGTGATCAGACAAGAAGAAATAAAAGGCATCTATACTAGAAAGGAAGAAGTAAAACTCTCATCATTTGCAGATGGGATGATATTATATATAGAAAAACAGAGCCGGGACCGGTTTGGCTCAATGGATAGAGCGTCAGCCTGCGGACTGAAAGGTCCCAGGTTCAATTCCGGGCAAGGGCATGTACGTTGGTAGGGGGTGTGCAAGAGGCAGCTGATCGATGATTCTCTCTCATTGATGTTTCTAACTTTCTATCCCTCTCTCTTCATCTCTGTGAAAAATCAATAAAATATATTAAAAAAACAAAACAAAACAAACAAACAAACAAACAAAAAAAACCAGAAAGACTTCACCAATAAACTATTAGATTTAATAAATGAATTGGGCCCTGACCGGTTTAGCTCAGTGGACAGAGTGTTGGACTAGGGGCTAATGGGTCCCAGGTTCGATTCCAGTCAAGGGAATGTACCTTGGTGCAACAGGCAGCTGATAGATGTTTCTGTCTCATGGATTTTTCTAACTCTCTATCCTCTCTTAAAAAATTCAATGAATATGTTTTTAAAATAAAAAATATAAATGAATGAATTGGGCAAAATCAACAGGATACAAAATCAACACCCAGAAGTTGACGGCTTTTTCATACACCAAAAATGAATTCTCCAAAAGAGAAACTAAACAACAATCCCATTTACCACTGCAAAAAAATTATAAGATACTTGGGAATAAATGTAACTAAGGAGGCAAAAGACTTGGAAAACTACAGAATGTTGAAAAAAGAGATAGAAGGAGATAAAAACAAGTGGAAGAATAAATTGAGTTCATGGACTGGTAAAATGAACATCATTAAAATGTCCATAATGCTCAAGGCAATCTACAGATTCAATGCAATTCCTACTAAAATACCAAAGGCATATTTCACAGACCCAGAACAAATTTATACGGAATCAAAAAGACCTGCAGCAGGAAAAACTAGGTAGGCCATGAGTGGTTTGGCTCAGTGGATAGAGCGTCCGACTGCAGACTAAGGGGTCCCAGGTTCCATTTTGGTCAGGGGCATGTACCTTGGTTGTGGGCACATTCTCAGTGGGAGGTGCAGGAGGCAGGTGATCGATGTTTCTCTCCCATCCATGTTTCTAAATCTTTATCCCAATACCTTCCTCTCTGTAAAAAATCAGTAAAATATGTTAAAAAAGAAAAAGAAAAACTAGGTCAGAGAGATCATAATACGTGATAAGTTTTACTGCAAAGCCATTGTACTCAAAACAGGCTGGTACTGGCAGAAGAACAGGCATATAGATCAACGGAACAGAACAAGAGACCCCAAACCTGACCCAAGCCATTACCCTCAATTAATTATTGACAAAGAAGGCAAGAACATTCAGTGGAGTCAAGACAGACTCTTCAATAGATGATGCTGGGATAATTGGACAGATACATGAAAAAAAATAAAAATGAAACTAGACCACCAACTTACACCATACTCAAGAATAACCTCAAAATGCATAAAAGTCTTAAGTGTAAGTCATGAAATCATAAAAATGCGAGAAGAAACCATAGTCAGCAAATTCTTGGACATCTCTCGTACCAATATTTTTACAGTTATATCTGCTAGAGCAAAGGAAACTGAGGAGAAAAGAAACAAATGGGACTGCATCAAAATAAAAAGCTTCTGCACAGCAAAAGAAACCATTGTGGTAAATTGAAAAGGTAGCCCACTGCAAGGGAGAACATATTTGGCAATAATACATCTGACAAAGGGTTAAAATCCAACTTATAGAAAGAACTCCTACTTAACAAAAGGAAAGCAAATAGTCCAATTAAAATATGGGCAAAGAACTTAAATACACACTTCTCCCAAGTGGTGATATGGATGGCTAAGACATGAATAAATGCTTGAAGTTACTAACCATCAGAGAGATGCACATTAAGACAACACCTGTCAGAATGGCTACCATGAAAAATTCAACAGCCCTAATCGGTTTGGCTCAGTGGATAGAGCATTGGCCTGCAGACTGAAGGGTCCCGAGTTCAATTCCGGTCAAGGGCATATACCTTGGTTGTGGGCACATCCCCAGTAGGGAGTGTACAGGAGGCAGATGATCGATGTTTCTCTCTCATCAATGTTTCTAACTCTCTATTCATCTCCCTTTTTCCTTGTAAAAAATCAATAAAATATGTTTGAAGGAGGAGAACGAAGAGGAGGAGGAGGAGGAGGAGGAAGAAGAAGAAAAAATTCAATAAAGAAAAAGTGCTGGTGAGGATGTGGAGAAAAGGGAATTCCAGTATACTGCTGGTCCAAATGCAGACTGGTGAAGACATTATGGAACAGCATGGAGTTTCCTCAAAAAATTAAATATGAACTGCCATTTGACCCAGTGATCCTACTTCTGGGAAAATATGGTTAGAAACCCAAAACATCAAACAGAAACAATGTATGCACTCCTAACTCATAGCAGCACAATTTATATTAGCTAACATCTGGTACTAGCCCAACTGCCAATCAGTCGTTGAGTGGATAAATAGCCGTGGAACGTGTACACATGGAACACTATGCAGCAGTAAAAAAAGAAGGACCTCTGGCCTTTTGAGACAGCATGAAGGGATCTAGAGAATATTATCCTAAGTGAAATAAGCCAGCCAAAGAAAGAAAAGTATCACATGATCTTACTCATATGTGGAATCTAATAAACAAAATAAACTGATTAACAAAATAGATCCAGAGACATAGAAGCATGAGACAGACGATGGAATCTCAGAGGGAAGTTGCTGGTGTGTAGGTGGGTGAGAGGAGAAAACCCAAAGCACTTCATTTCATATATGCATAACTCATGGACTCAGACAATAGGGTAGTGTATGCCTAGCGCAGGGTATGTGGTAGGGCTACTAGGGGTCAATAGGGAAGTAAATCTGACATATGTAATATTTCCAACAAGCTAACCTAATAATAGAAGAATATGCAAATTAATCACCACGCTGCTATATAAACCACACCCACCAGCCAATCAGAGTGTGTATGCAAATCAACTCAACAGATATGGTGGTCAATTTGCATATGCAGAGGGAGGGAGGAGTGAAGACTGAAGACAGCATAGATGGAAGAGGGAGGGAAAGTAGAAAGGAAGACGGCTGCAGCTGCTGGAGGGAAAGCACTGGCAACACGTGTGGGGCAGGGTGAGGTGTGCAGGGGTGGCGCATGCAGGGGCAGGAGGCAGTGGGGGCAGTAGGCACGGCGGGTCGGGTGGGCAGGGCGCACAGCAGCAGCAGGCATGGCCCCAGAGGCGGCAGCAGTGGGCTTGGCCACAGAGGGCCGGGCATGCAGGCCGAGGTGCGCTGTGGTGATGGCCCGCCACCACGGGAGAGGTCAGGGATGCTGGAGAGGTGGTGGTGGTGGGAGGGAAGCCCACCGGCAATCTAGCAGGAATATTTCTGCAACAGGTGCTATCTATATAATAAAAACCTAACAACCGGAGAATCCAAGATGGCTGCTCGGGTAGGCACCTAGCCGCACCGCACGCAACAATTTCAACAAAATACAACTAAAATGCACGCAACAATTTCAACATAATACAACTAAAATATAAAATGGACATCACCCAGAACTACAGGAAAGTTGACTGACTGGAAATTCTACAACAAGAAGCAAGGAGAAAACCAGAAGGAAGAGCGGAGGAGCTGGAAAAGCCTAAGGTACGGAGACACGCGGCGCCCGGAGAGGACGGAGCCGGAGAGGAGGGAGGCTGAGTGCCTGGCGGGCGTTCCCTAGCGGGAAGGACATAAAACTCCGATTGTGTTGGGCCCCAGTTCTGACTGCTCTGAACCCCAGGCCTAGGCCAGACCCCGGGGACCCAGGCTCACACAGAGGGAGCTGGGCTGAAAGGCGGAACCCCGGGGAAGAGGCGAAAGGGGGTTCCGGCGGCGCCGCGCAGAGAAGGGACGGTCGGCTGTGCCGCAGGATTGCCTGGCGGGAAGGAGACAGGGGCTCCAGACTGCTCTGAACGCCACGTCCAACTCCACTTCCAACTGAACTGAACCCCAGTTTCGGGCCCACTGGGGGAGAGACTAGACTGTTTGGTAGCAGGCGATCGAGGGCGCCTTTCTCTCAGAGGCGCTTGCAGCGAGTACTGAAGGACCCTGAGACGCAGGAGCCACATAGGGCGGGGCTGACGGAAGCCAAAGCTGTAGGCTCCACCCTGAAACCCCGCTCCATCAGGAAAGCTGCCTGCGAAAATGCCTAAACCAAATAGATCACAAACGAAAGAAATGGAGGACAAAAAGCGACTGGATATAGAGTTCAAAACCAAACTTATAAGGTTTTTCAAGAGTTTCCTAGAAAAGGCCGATAAAATAAATGAGACTTATGAGGATATGAAAAGGGATCAACAAGAAATAAAGAATACATTGTCTGAAATAAAAACTATTATACAGAGTCCTAAAAACAGAATAGAAGATTGCAAGAATCAAGTCAAAGATTTGGAACATAAAGAGCCAGAAGATACTCCTCTGCAGTCGCTAGAAGGCAAGAGAATCCAGAAAATTGAAGATGATGTAAGAAACCTCTGGGACAACTTCAAACGATCCAACATCAGAATTATGGGGGTCCCAGAAGATGAGAGAGAGCAAGATATCGAAAACATACTGAAAGAAATAGTGACAGAAAACTTCCCCCACCTGGGGAAAGAATTGGACTTACAAGTCCAGGAAGCACACAGAACTCCAAATAAAAGGAATCCAAAGAGGACCACACCAAGACAAATCATAATTAAGATTCCAAGAGCAAAAGACAAAGAGAGAATATTAAAAGCAGCAAGAGATAGGCAGGTAGTTACCTATAAAGGAGCACCTATACGATTGTCAGCTGACTTCTCAACAGAAACCATGCAGGCCAGACGGGAATGGCAAGAAATATTCAAGGTGATGAATAGTAAGAACCTACAGCCAAAGATAATCTATCCAGCAAAGCTATCACTCAGAATTGAAGGTCAGATAAAGAGCTTCACTAATAAAAAAAAGCTAAAGGAGTTCATCACCACCAAACCAGAATTATATGAATTGCTGAAGGGGGTTCTTTCAGAAGAGAAAGTAAACAAAGATAAAAATTATGAACAACAAATACGTAACTATCAACAAGTGAATCTAAAAACCAAGGAAATTAAAAAAAAAATCTGAGGAACAATATTAACTGTTGAATATAATAGAATCAGAGGTATGGAAGGGGAGTGAACTGATGATTCTTGGGGAAAAGGGGAGAGGGGGATGTGGGAAGAGACTGAACATAAACTGTGCACCTATGGATGAGGACAATGGGGGGTGGGGAAAGGGCAGAGGGTGGGGTGGGAAGGGGGGGGAAGGGACATTTGTATTAATATGAACAATAAAAATTAAGGAAAAAAAAAAACAAACAAAAAAAAACTAACAACCATGACAGCAGAACAACCAGAATGACCCATCACTATGATGGCAACTGACCACCAGGGGGCAGACGTTCAATGCAGGGCTTCTCTCTGGTGGTCAGTGCACTGCCACAGAGGGTGTGTCACTCAGCCAGAAGCTGGCCTCACAGCTGACAAGATCAGCAGCGGTGGCGGCGGCTGCCTCTCTCCCACCTCTGCAGCATTGCTACGGAGCAGCAAGGGGAGCAGTGAGGAGCAGGGAGCCGAGCAGTCCTAACCACAGTGATCAGAGAGCAGGGAGCAGACGGGCGGTAAGTAGCAAGGGGCCCTAGAGTGCAAGATGTCTCACACCGGGTTGAGGCCCCCCCATCCGAGTGCACAAATTTTGTGGACTAGGCCTCTCTCTCTCTCTCTCTCTCTCTCTCTCTCTCTCTCTCTCTCTCTCTCTATATATATATATATATATATATATATATATATATATATATATATATATAAAACCTAAGAGACCAAATATATATATATATATAAAACCTAAGAGACCAAAATGATGAATGACTATTTGACCAGTTGCTATGACAAGCATTGACCACCAGGGGGGATATGCTCAACATAGGAGCTAAACCCTAGTAGTCAGTGGGAGCACTGCTCAGCAGACTGACAGGCACCAGACACCAGGCTCATGCCTGTTGAGTGCCACTGCGGTGGCGTGACCCTCTCAGTCCTCTGTGCTACGGAGCAGTGGAGGCAGGCGCAGTGCAGCTGGGATGAGTGGGAGTGGCACAGAGACCCAGCCAAGGCTCAGGCTCCTCCTCGTTCACCTGTAGCTTCCTGGACTACCACATACCTCGGGCGATGTCAGATCCTGTGGGGAATATGGCCGAAATTGGCATTCAGACATCCCTGGAGGGGTCCCAGATTGTGAAAGGGCACAAGCCAGGCTGACGGACCCCACTGCTAATGCATCTGTTCACTGAGCCTCTAGTAAAGGTATAATTAAAAAAAAAAAAAATACTGAAAACAAAAACACCACCAAGAAAACATGATAATTTTCCAGGAATCAATAGGAAATAAATGGCTATCTACATACAGCCTGATAAGGATTCCAAACTACTTTTACTTTTAAAAACATCACTGAGCTATAAGAAAACACAAATGGAACCAACATAATGACAAAATCAACCCAGTAACAAAAGGCAAACACCAACCCTAGCTGGTTTTGCTCAGTGGACAGACCGTCAGCCTACAGGTGCAAGGGTCCGGGGTTTGATTCTGCTCAAGGGAATATACCCAATTTTCAGGTTTGATCCCTAATAAAGAGTGTGCAGGTGGGGGGCAATCCATGATTCTTTCTCATCATTGATGTTTCTATCTCACTCTCCTTCTCCCTTCTTCCCTAAAGTCAATAAAAATATATTGAATTAAAAAAAAAAAACACAAAAAATACAAAAGAAAAATCAAAAAAGGAAAAACATAGGTAGACAGAAATCATAAAAAGGAATGAAACAAATTTTGTAGTTGATAAATTACAAGAAATGAATTGAAAACATAAAATGAAGAGTAGCAACATCAGGCACAAAAGAATATGTGATGTCCCCATTTGAAATCATGCGGTGGAAAGAAAGAGAAAAAATAAATTTAAAAGAAAATACCAATGTGAACTAAGGAACACCATAAAAAAAGCCATTAATGGCCGAACAGGTTTGGCTCAATGGATAGTGTCAATCTAGGGACTGAAAGGTACCAGGTTCGATTCCAGTCAAGGGCATGTACTTTGGTTTCAGGCACATCCCCTGTAGGACGTGTGTAGGAGGCAGCTAATGGATGTTTCTCTCTCATTAATGTTTCTAACTCTCTATCCCTCTCTGTAAAAAAAAAATATATATATATATACACTTAAAAAATTTTTTTTCAAAAAGAAAAAAAAAGAAAGCCATAAATGGAATGCTATGAAACAAAGGCGGTAGGAAGAGACAGAGGGGGAAAAAAGGAAGGGAAAAAGAAAAAGGCCTATGCCGGGACCAGTTTGGCTCAATGGATAGAGCGTCGGCTTGGGGACTGAAAGGTCCCGGGTTCGATTCCGGTCAAGGGCATGTACCTTGGTTGCAGGCATATCCCCACTAGTGGGTGTGCAAGAGGCGGCTGATCGATGACTCTCTCTCATCGATGTTTCTAACTATCTCTCTCCCTTCCTCTCTGTACAAAATCAATAGAATATATTTTTTAAAAAAAAGAGAGAGAAAAAAAGAAAAAGACATAAAAAGTTTATTTTAAAAGTAAAATAAGCTGCCCTAGCTGGTTTTACTCAGTGGACAGTGTTGGCCTGTGGACTGAAGGATCCTGGGTTCAATTCCAATTTGGACCACATGCCTGGGTTGCCAACTTGATCCCCAGTAGGGGACATGCTGGAGGCATATAGAATGATTCTCCTCCCATCACTGCTATTTTTCTTTCTTTCTTTTTCTTTTAATATATTTTATTGATTTTTTACAGAGAGGAAGGGAGAGAGATAGAGAGTTAGAAACATCGATGAGAGAGAATCATCGATCAGTTTCCTCTTGCCCATTCCCAACAGGGGATATGCCTGCAACCAAGGTACATGCCCTTGACCGGAATCGAACCTGGGACCTTTCAGTCCGCAGGCCAATGCTCTATCCACTGAGCCAAATCGGTCTCGGCCCATCACTGATATTTCTGACTCTCCTTTCTCTTTCTCTCTAAAATCAATCCTAACTAATAGAAGAGTAATATGCCAATTGACTATCAATCCAACACACAAGATGGCTGCCCCAACGAGGACACAAGATGGCCAACAGGGGAGGGCAGTTAGGTTTGACCAGGCAGGCAGAGGAGGGAAGTTGGGGAGAGACTGGCCCCTGCAGGGAAGGGCAATTCGGGGGGGTTGCAGGCCTGCAGGGAAGAGCTATTGGGGGAGATCAGCCTGCAGGGGAGGGCAGTTGGGGGGATCAGGCCTGTAGAGGAAAACAGTTAGGGGTGACCAGGCCTTTAAGGGAGGGCAGATAGGGAGGATCAGGCCTGCAGAGAAGAGCAGTTTGGAGGGACCTAAGCCTGCAGGAAAGGGCAGTTGGGGGATCTCAGGCTTGCAGGGGAGAACAGTTGGCGAGGACCAGGCTGGCAGGAGAGGGCAGTTAGGAGTGACCATGATGGCAGGGGAGGGCAGTTAGGGGTGACCAGGCTAGCAGGGGAGAGCAGTTAGGAACAAACAGGCTGGCAGGCAGGGGAGCAGTTAGGCATTATTCATGCTGGCAGGGGAGTAGTAAGGGGGTAATCAGGCTGGTTGGCAGACGCGGTTAAGGGCAATCAGGAAGGCAGGTAGGTGAGCAGTTGGGAGCCAGTAGTCTCGGATTATAAGAGGGATGTCTCAGATTGGAGAGGGTACAGGCTGGACTGAGGGACACCTGCCTCCCCACCATGCAGGATTTTCGTGCACCGGGCCTCTAATAAAAACATAAAACAACCACAAACAGAGGCTAAAGATATAGGGAAAAAATTCCCAAAAATATGTACAAATGACCAACAGGAATATAAAAAACACTTTCCTCACTAATCAAGGTGGAATCTGTTAGGCTCCCTGCCACCCTACCGACCACAGGTCCCTCCCTGTGGGTTCAGTGCAGCAGGTATTGGGGCGGCACAGAGAGCAGCCGGCAGTGCAAGCAAAGGACAGCAACTGCCCAGGAAACTGGAAAATGTGCAGTAACCACCATTCTTAGGTGAGGACAGAGCGCACCTGGGAAAAGGGGCTGGGGAAATGCAAAGCTGAGTCCAGGTCACTGGTGACAGTGAGGGTCTTACCCAGCGAGGATACAAGTTCAAAGTTCTCCAGCATGACATTCAGGTACAGCTGTCTCTGACCCTCATCCAGGAGGCGCCATTCCTCCCTGGAGAAGTACAGGGCAACGTCCTCCAAGGTCACGCCAGCCTGTCAGAATGGAGACAACTGAAACCAAAGCTGTCTTTCTGAGAACCAGTAATTGTACTCCTGACACACCTTCCCCCCATCCACCTCCCCCAGGGCACCGGGTTAGTGAGGACACCAGGCCCTAATGCCAGTGCAGGCTGCTCTCTCATCACATCCCATTAATCGCTGTGATTGCCCCCAGCAAGGGCAGATGGGATGGGAAGGGGGACAGCAGAGAAACACCATCTAAGCTCTGGGCCAGGCCTGCAGGGCCCGCCCTCCAGCCCACAATTCCACTGCAGCCTCCAAGGCCATTCCTCCAAGACAGACAAACATGAGCTTATGCTTCCCCCTTATGTCCCCACACCAGGTCCCGGGGACCATCAGCTCACACTCCCTCCAGATGTGCACACACTGGGTAATGCTTATCCTCTTCCCATCTTCAGTCCCGGGTTCACTCCCTCAGCTCTGCCCCCTTCCTGCTCCAATGCCACTGGGTCTCGCTGGGCTCCCCCATGCACTTGGCACATGGCATGTGGAGAAGCCTGTCTTCCAGCGGGTCCAGGCCCACCCCAGGCCCCTGAGGGACCCCACAGCCGGGAAAGCCCCCATGAGGCTGGGAGTCCTCCCTGCAGCCTCTGATCTGCCCGCCGATCCTCACAGCCACACCCTCAGGGGAACCTCAGAGGCCGGTCACCCCTGTGCTCTCCGCCCCGCACTGGCTGTGTCCTCAGAAGCCACCGCGCTCCTCCCTCCCCTCCGCCTTCCTCACGGTCCTCCCCGCGGGCGGAACTGCAGGAGGGACAGGCCCGCACCGGGCTGTGGGTGCGGGGTGAGGAGGCGGGGGGCCTGGGGGACAGGAACTCACCTCAGCGAAGCCCCTCAGCGCGGGCGCCGCCATCGCGCTCTGTGGGCCGCGCGGGGCGGGGATGGCGGGGCCGGTCGGGGCCGGGGAGAGGGCCCCCCACATCCCCGGGTCCATCTCCGCGCCCGCGCGTGTGCCGGGTGGACCACAGCCCTCGCGGCTTTTCCCTCGGGGCAGCTCCACTAGGACCTGAGGATCGGAACCTCGGACAAGGTAGTGGCTGGTAACCTGAGTCAAAATAAAATGCCTGCCTTGAGGCAACCGGAAGTCCCGCCTCTCCTCACTTCGCCGGAAACGCGTTCTCTGACTCCTCATTGGTTCCCGCGGGGGATTTCACATTTGGTCGTTGGGTGATGTGTGTCAGTCCCGTACCGGGGTCCAGGGTTTTCCCGCCTCGATCCAAGAGAAAACACCAAGATCCGCCTCTGCAGGGCTGAGAGATGTCCCATCGCATGAAAGAGACATCTTGGAAATGGCTAAAGGATGTTGTCATCTTTTCCTGGTGAAGGGACTTGAGTGCATGCCAATGAAAACACATTATCTTTGAGCCCAACGCATCATAAAGAGGTACGGATGCGTGAGAGTCTAGAACATCTTAATCCCATACATGACCTACTTACACCATCATATGTGAATGTGAAAAATAGAACACAGGAATGAAAAATAGGACACACTTTTGAAATAAAAAGAACTAAGATGCATAATATAAAGTTTTTTGGTTTTTTTTTTTTTACTTTATATTTTTTAGATAAATAAGGAGACAGACACCATGCGAGAGACATATCCTTTGGCTGCCCCTGCATGCCCCCTATTGGGGATTGAGCCCACAGTCTGGGGATGGGCCCTGACCAGGAATGGAACTCCAGGATCTGTTGGTTCATGGAAGGACTCTCAATCCACTGAGAAAACACCTGCCAGGATATAACATAAACTTTAAATGGAACCATATTGTTTAGTTTTAATTTGAACATCAACTAAAATAAATAAATTTTTAAAAAGTGGAAAAACTGAATTTTGTTATTGGTGGTAATCTTCATGAGAAAATGCTATTGTAATTATCTTAGTGAAAGAAAATTTGTCCTTTACAGATATATCTAACATGTAAAGGACAAATTTCAATGTGATGAGATTATGAACATATTTATAAATGATATTTAGAGTAAATGAAGTCCATATTCATAATGAAAGTTCAGCCATGTGTAGCTCAGAAAGTTAAAAAAAAAATCAAGAAATATAAAAAGTAGGTATGGATCGGAGAGATGCAAATCAAAACAACAATGCGGTACCATCTTACACCTTTCAGAATGGCTATCATCAACAAAGCAACAAACGACAAGTGCTGGCAAGGATATGGAGAAAAGGAACCCTCGTGCACTGCTGATGGGAATGCAGACTGGTGCAACCACTGTGGAGAACAGTATGAATTTTCCTCAAAAAACTGAAAATGGAACTCCCACTTGACCCAGTAATCCCACTCCTAGGAATATATCCTGAGAAACTAAAAACACCAATCAAAAAAGATATATGCACCCCTATGTTCATAGCAGCACAATTTACAATAGCTAGGGTTTGGAAACAGCCTAAGTGCCCATCTGCAGATGATTGGATCAAAAAACAATGGTACATTTACACAATGGAATACTAGGATGCCATAGAAAAGAAGGAATTCTTATCATTTGCAGCAACCTGGATGGAATTGAACGACATTATGCTGAGTGAAATATGCCAATCAATGAAAGAAAAACCACATGATCTCACTCATTTATGGATAATAAGGAACATGATAAACCAATGAACAAAAAGTTAGATCAGAGACAGTAAAGCAACAAACAGACTGTCAAATTACAGTGGGAAGGGTAGGGAGATAAGAGATCAACCGAAGGACTTGTATGCATGCATATAAGCATAACCAATGGACACAAAACTCTGGGGAGGGAGGGCATTTATGGGAGTTGCGGGTGGGGGGTGGTTTGGTAAGATATGTACACATATAATACCTTAATTAAAAAAAAAAGTAGTATGGGTATGGATCTCGGCAATAAATATTAAAATAAACAATAATTCTTGCTTGGCTGGTGTGTTTCAGTGCTTGAGCATCAAACTATGTACCAGGTCAGAGTTCAATCCTGGTCATGTCACATTGCAGAGTTGTGGGCAAGACCCTGTGTGTCCAGCAAGCAGGAGGCAGCTTATAATTGATTCTGTCTTATCACTGTTGCTTCTATATGTCGCTCCCTCTCCCTTCCTCTCTGAAATCAATGAAAACATATTAAGAAAAACAAAAACCCTAAATAATATAACACAGGAGTTAAAAAAAATTTAAACTTGCCATAAAGTATTAAAGTCAGTTCTCAATAAAAATTACCTCCAGCCCCCTGAAGCTCTAACAATGGTCAGAGTCTGACACTCCTGGTGAACTGCAGCGTGGGAACACTGGACAGCACTATCTTGTGCCTGAAACATCTTTATAGTATACTCAAATCCCTTTCTCCCCTCCTTTGTTATTTTTTTTAATTTAAAAAAAAATATATCTTATTGATTTTTTTACAGAGAGGAAGAAAGAGGGATAGAGAGCTAGAAACATAGATGAGAGAGAAACATCAACCAGCTGCCTCCTGCACACCCCTACTGGTAATGTGCCCACAACCAATGTGCATGGCCTTGACCAGAATCAAACCTGGGACCTTTCAATCTACAGACCGATGCTCTATCCACTGGGCTAAACCAGTTTCGGCTGTGTGTGTGTGTGTGTGTGTATATATATATATATATATATATATATATATATATATATATATAATTTTATTTTATTTTTTTAATTGGTTTCAGAGAGGAAGGAAAAGGGAGAGTTAGACACATCAATGATGCCGAGACCGGTTTGGCTCAATGGATAGAGCGTCGGCTTGGGAACTGAAGGGAACCGGGTTTGATTCCGGTCAAGGGCATGTACTTGGTTGCGGGCATATCCCCAGTAGGGGGTATGCAAGAGACAGCTGATCGATGACTCTCTCTCATCGATGTTTCTAACTCTATCTCTCTCCCTTTCTCTCTGTACAAAATCAATAAAAATATATTTAAAAAAAAAAAGAAACATCAATGATGAGAGAGAATCACTGATCAGCTGCTTCCTGCACTGATCCACCAGGGATCGAACCCATAACCAGGGCATGTGCCTCCAAATGGAATCGAAATGGAATCGAATCCTGAGCCCCTCAATCCACAAACTGATTTTCTACGTGCTGAGTCAAACCAGGATTTTTTAAAAATATATATATATTTTATTGATTTTTTACAGAGAGGAAGAGAGAGGGATAGAGAGTTAGATACATCAATGAGAAAGTATCTTCGGTCAGCTGCCTCTTGCACACCTCCTACAGGGGATGTGCCCACAACCAAGGTACATGCCCATGACCGGAACCGAACCTGAGTCAAACAAGTCAGGGCTCCCTTCCTTTAAATGTGTGCTCTTAAAAATCTTCAGGAGCTGAAACCGGTTTGGCTCAGTGGATAGCACATCAGCCTATGGACTGAAAGGTCCCAGGTTCGATTCCGGTCATGGGCATGTACCTTGGTTGTGGGCACATCCCCTGTAGGAGGTGTGCAAAAGGCAGCTGACCGATGATACTTTCTCATTGATGTATCTAACTCTCTATCCCTCTCTCTTCCTCTCTGTAAAAAATCAATAAAATATATATATATTTTTTAAAAATCCTCAGGAGCCACATGCTTGTCATTACTGAGTGCTGCTCAATTTATACAGGGGTAGAAAAAGTACACTTCTAATTGTGAGTATGCAACACACAGTTTATTATTGTATGATTTTTCTTGTATTATTGTATTACAACTCTAAAACTTCATTTGCCCACCTCTGTGTTTTCCCATCACCTGTCTCCTAAGAATCCTACCTAAGAAAAGGATAATATGGAAATTAACCATCACTCCGCTACAGCAACAAGCCCCGCCCACCAGCCAACCAGAGCAAGTATGCAAATAAACCCAATCAAGATGGCTACCCGGAGAGAGGCTTGGGTTTCCCTGGCAACGGAGGAAGCCAAGCTTTCCATACATCCTGGTGGGACCAGGCCTCCACTCAAGGCTACAAAGTTTCAATTATAGAAGGTAAACAAATCCAAACAGAAATAGAGGCAGCCAAGGAATCAATGGCAAGGACATAACCTGAATGCATGCCATTACAAGGTGATGGAGCTATAATCCAGGTCTTAGGGTTTGCAAGAATGTCAAGGTGAGGTGTGCAGTCCAGAGGGTGTGGCTCAGTTGGTTGAGCGACCAGGAGGTCACAGGTTAGATTCCCAGTCAAGGCACATGTCCCGGATAGGACTTGCAGGAAGCAGCCAATCAATGTTCTCTCTCTCATAGATGTTTCTATCTCTCTCTCCCTTTCCTTTCCTGTCTCTCTGAAATCAACAAATATATATATATATATATATATATATATATATATATATATATATACATTTTTTTAAATGAGGCTGCTGTTAAAAAGGCATAATCCTGGACCCTGGTTCAGTACTGAGGTTTCTGGTTTAGGGGGTGTGGTGTGACTAGGGAATTTGCATTTATTTACTTTTCTGAAGCAGGAAGCCTGTTGTAGAAAATCATTAGAAACAACCCTGTATTGGACTTACCTGGTGATCATGTCTAATCACTGATTTGTATACTTAAAACTAATATTATATAATGCTGTATGTCAACTGTAAATGAAAAAAATTAATATATATTTACTTATTTCAGAGAGGAAGGGAGAGGGAGATAGAAACATTGATGACAGAGAACCATTAATTGGCTGCTTCCTGCATGACCTCCACTGGGGACTAAGCCCCCAACTCTTGACTGGGAATCAAACTATGACCTTCTGGTTCATACTTTGATGTTCAACCACTGAGCCAACATTGGAACCTCAACCCAACCACCAGCCCAGGGTCCTGGCATCCAAAGCTTCAGCCTCATGAGACTCTTAGGACCACAGACATTTATTCCTGATTATTCCCAAACCTGGACCAGATGCCCTCATGTGATGACCACCCATGGCCCATCAGCATTGAGCCCCATATTGAATCCTGACCCCGGGCCTGACACTGCAATCATCCTAAATGGCACCCCGCCCATTAAAAACAGAGTGGTTAGCAAAGATCATGATGGTGGGGACACGGTCGTTGATCTCTACAGACTTTGAATCACCTGATGACCCCAAATATACCCCAACCACAGGCAGATGTATCACCTCCTTCCTTGCAAATACTTTGGGGATCCTATCACCTGACCCCCCCATGATAATTCCATGGACCAGCTACCCTACTTCCACCCTGTGATGTCATGTACCCTGTGAGAGACAAACCTCATATGAGACAAAATTTTTCTAGAATTTTCAAAAAATGAGAACACATTGTTTAAGGTGGTAAAATACACATGAATTTTTACCATTAAAAATACATATTTTTATTGATTTCAGAGAGGAAGGGGAAGGGAAAAGAGATAGAAACATCAATGATGAGAGAGAATCATTGACTGGCCACCACCTGCACGCCCCCCACCAGGGATTGAGCCCACAATCTGGGCATGTGCCCTGAGTGAGAATTGAACTGTGACCTTCTGGCTCATATGTTGACGCTCAACCAATGAGCCACACGAACCAAGCAATAAAAAATATATATATTTTTTAAAGTGTCATTATGTAAGCCAAACATAATTAAATTGTTTCATAAATACTCCATTTAAAAAAAAGTTTAGCCTGTCATGAAATATATATAATAGTATATATGTGTGTGGGGGGATATATACATATATATATTTACATATATAAACATTTTATAATATGAAAATGTTATAAATTAAAATAAAATTAGATCCTACATTTTCTCTGTTCTGTGACCATTACTTGGTATTTTTCTTTTTTATGTCCTCAATTTTTTTGAGGAGTATTAATCAGGTATTTTGTATATTAAGCAATCTTTTAAGTTGGAATGAAAGAATTGCAAAATTAATTGCAATAGAACACTTTTATGTTGCATATATTAAAATTTGATCTATAAAGAAAGAAACTGCCACTATTTAAAGCCTAAAGGCTAGGCAACTAGAAATATGGTGAAAGTATCCTGTCCCAAATTGACTAAGAAGTGTACTATCTGCTTAGACTTGTGACAGAATGCTTTTCATTCAAGCCCTTGACCGGAATCAAACCCGGGACCCTTCAGTCCTCAGGCCGACGCTCTATCCACTGAGCCAAACCAGCTAGGGCGCATATTATCTTCTTGAGATCTCAGAACAAAAGAAGGGATTCCCCCAAAGCAACTACCTATAAATTCTCATGTTTAACATGGATTGACAAGTGAGCAAAAGCTTTCCCATCATTGCTGCACCCATTTTACTTCTCTCATCGAGTCCTGAATTTGTCATGAAGGCTTCCCTACATTCATCACACTCATCGGGTTTCTCTTCATGGTGAAGCCTTTTCCACATACACAAAGGGCTTCTCTCCTGTATGTTTTCGCTGATGTCTGATTAGATTAAACTTCTCGGTGAAGCCCTTCCCACATTCACTACATATATAAGGTTTCTCTCCTGTATGGATCCGTTGATGTGCAATCAGCTTGCTTTTTGCCTGGAAGCCTTTGCCACACACAGTGCACAAATAGGGTTTCTCTCCCGTGTGAATTCCCTGATGTACAATAAGACGGCTCTTCACAGCAAAGCCTTTCCCACACTCACTGCACATGAACGGCTTCTCCGAAGTGTGGCTCAGCTGATGTACGGTGAGATTAGTCTTCATGGTGAAGCCTTTTCCACACTCACTACAAACAAAGGGCTTCTCTCTTGTGTGTGTTCGCAGATGCCTGATGAGATGACTGTGCGCTTTGAATCCTTTCCCACATTCACTGCACACATAAGGTCTCTCTCCCGTATGAGTTCGTTGGTGTAAAATGAGCTGCATCTTTCCTGGGAAGCCTTTCCCACAGTCACTGCACAGGTAGGGCTTCTCTCCTGTGTGAGTTCGCTGATGCACCATCAGATAGCTCTTCCCAGTGAAGCCTTTCCCACACTGATTGCAAATGAACGGTTTCTCTAAGGTATGAGTTCGCTGATGTACAGTGAGATGAGTCTTTATGGTGAAGCCTTTTCCACATACGCTACACACATATTGCTTCTCCCCGGTATGTGTACGCTCATGTTTGATGAGAAGGCTCTTCCTGGTGAAGCCCTTTCCGCACTCATTACATAGGTAGGGCTTCTCTCCTGTATGAGTGCGCTGATGTGTGGTAAGACTGTTCATCAAGGTAAAGCCTTTCCCACATTCACTGCATACGAAGGGCTTCTCTCCCGTATGAGATCGACGATGGGCAATAAGACGACACTTCACAATGAAGCCTTTTCCACACTCATTGCATATGTAAGGTTTCTCTCCTGTGTGAGTTTTCTCATGTTTAGTGAGATAAGACTTTGTGGAAAAGGACTTCCCACAGAGACGGCATCCATGGGGTTTTTCCCCTGTATGAGTCTGCAGGTGGTAAAGGAGCTGCCACTTTTTTATGAACACTTTCCCACATTCGTGACAGGTATACGGTTTCTCCCCCAGGTGAGTTCTCTGGTGTATACTGAACTGCGATTTCTTGGGGAAGGTTTTGTCACATTCAGCACACTCGTATTGTTTCAGTCTGGTATGAATTTTCTGATGTTTGGTGAGCTTGGATTTTCTGGCGAAGGCTTTCCCACACAGACTGCAGGCATAAGGTTTCTCCCTAGTATGAACTCTCAGGTTACCAGTGAGCTGAGACATCTCCATGAAGGCACTCCCACAGTCAGTGCACACGTGGGCTTTCTCTGTGTTGTGACTTCTCTGTTGCTTATTAACTGGTGAATCATTACTGATGCTTTTTGTACTGACAGATTTCATTTCAGTTTGTTCATTGTTAGCATGCAGAATGCATGTTCCATCACCATTCAACTCATCAGAGTTAGTTAAGCGACAGCTTCTGTTTTGGTTTTCAAAATGTAAATTAGATTTTATAGGTTTTCCACATATGTCAAACATACCATGATTTTGCTTTAATAGGAAATGACCTTCACTCTGATGAACAATATTTTCAAACCTATTATATTCACAGCGTAGTCCCAGATTCTTCTGAAGGCTTTGACTTTGCAAGTGACAATTCAAAGGATCAGCAACTTTCTTGAATTCTAGGAAAGAAGAGAACAGTAAATCATTCTGTAATCTAATTTCATACCAAACACTAGTATTAAGTCTCATTTACTTATTTTTAAAAAAATATATTTTATTGACTTTTTTATAGAGAGTAAAGGAGAGAAATAGAGCTAGAAACATTGATGAGAGAGAAACATCTATCAGCTGCCTCGTGCTTCCCTCCCCCACTGGGATGTGCCCGCAACCAAGATACATGCCCTTGATCGAAACTGAACCTGGGACCCTTGAGTCCGCAGGCCAACGATCTATCCACTGAGCCAAACCTGTTTCGGTATTAAGTCTCATTTAATTCTACAAAACACTTAACTAGAAGCTGGAACTCAAACCAAACCCTGGACTAAAATATCATTGTACAAACACTACTACTCAAAGAAACTAAAATATTTCTCCAAACCATAACCACGACTGAAAGCAAAATATAACATCAATTCCAATGTTCCCACAAATAATAACCCTAAACAAATACTAACTCATCAGGTGATTCTATTTCTGGAGCCAGGCTGAAAACTCTAACACTATCTCTAGCTTTAACATCAAATTATAAAATATATCAACTCTAAAACTAAGTCAAATTTAACTTCAAACAAACCTATTTTCTACAATTAAACTGACCCTAAATCTAAACCTTAAACTCAAATATAACAGAAATTTTTCATATTTTAAGAAGATACAGCAAGTAACTTTGAACATAAATAGATCTTATTATGCCCTGGCTGGTTTGGCTCCTTGGTTAGAGCACTGGCCTGCAGACTGAAGGGTCCTAGGTTCAATTCCGGTCAATGGCACATGCCTGAGTTGCAGGCTCCATCCCCAGTAAGGGGTGTGCATAAAGCAGCCAATCAATGATTCTCTCTAATCATTGATGTTTCTATCTCTTTATCTCTCTCCCTTCCTCTCTCTGAAATATATAAAGTTTTTTTTTTTAAATATATATATATATTTTTTTTTTATTGATTTTTCAAAGAGAGGAAGAGAAAGGTATAGAGAGCTAGAAACGTCGATGAGAGAGAATCATCGACCAGCTGCCTCTTGCACACCCCCTACTGGGGATGTGCCCGCAACCAAGGTACATGCCCTTGACCGGAATCAAACCCGGGACCTTTCAGTCCGTAGACGGACACTCTACCACTGAGCCAAACCGGTGCCGGCTAAAGTTTTTTTTTTTTAAAGACCCTTATGATAACAGCTAGGTTTATGCTAATTAAATGGCTTAGGACTGATTCCTACATACATTCAGGATGGAGTTAGTGACCAGACACGTCAATTAATTAGAAGACTGGGATTTTAGCACTGGAAAAGGGAGGAACTAAAAATTTTTAAAAATCTATTTTTAAAAAAATATATATTTTGCTGAAACCAGTTTGGCTTAGTGGATAGAGCATCGGACTGCGGACTGAAAAGTCCCAGGTTCAATTGCGGTCAAGGGCATATACCTTGGTTGTGGGCACATCCCCAGTGGGGGGTGTGCAAGAGGCAGGTGATCGATGATTCTCTCTCATCGATGTTTCTGACTCTCTATCCCTCTCCCTTCCTCTCTGTGAAAAATCAATAAAATATTATATTTTAAAAAAATTATATATATAGCTAATTTTTCAATAAAATATATTTTAAAAATTATATATATATATGTATGTATTGTTGATTTTTCACAGAGAGGAAGGGAGAGGGATAGAGAGTCAGAAACATCAATGAGAGAGAAACATCGATCAGCTGCCTTCTGCACACCCCCCATTGGGGATGTGCCCACAACCAATGTACATGCCCTTGACCTGAATCGAACCTAAGACCCGTCAGTCCGCAGGGCAACGCTCTTTCCACTGAGCCAAACCGGTTTTGGCGAGGGGTGGTTTTCTGAGTTTCCTCATTCACTGTCACAGCTCTGACAACTTCGCTGACTAGAATGTGACTCCCAGCCGCCCACTTTGCTGGCTCTCACCCCCTCACCTGGAGACACTAGACAGCGGCGTCCATGCTGTACTGTCCACAGTTCTTCCCCTCGTTCCAGCTTAGAGAGCGCATCGGGATTGCTGGCTTGATACCCTGCTTGTGAACAATGACAGAAAATATTATATTGGGCTGGCGTCTGTCAAGAAGGGAGAATGAGCCCTGATTGGTTTGGCTCAATGGATAGAGCATTGGCCTGCAGACTGAAAGGTCCTGGGTTCAATTCCAGTCAAGGGCACGTGCCTGGGTTTTGGGCTCAATCCCCAGTGGGGGGCTTGCAGGAGGCAACCAATTGATGATTCTCATCATTTATGTTTCTGTCTCTCTCTCCCTCTCCCTTCCTCTCTTAAATCATTCATATATATATATATATATATTTTTTTTTTTTTTAATTGATTTTTTACAGAAAGGAAGGAAGAAGGCTCAATCCCCAGTGGGGGCTTTCAGGAGGCAGCCAGTCGATGATTCTCTCTTATCATTGATGTTTCTATCTTTCTCTCCTTCTCCCTTCCTCTCTGAAATCATTGAGAGAGGAAAAAAAAAAAAAAAAAAAAAAATATATATATATATATATATATATATATATATATATATTTTTTTTTTTTTTAAATTATATCTTTTATTGATTTTTTTACAGAGAGGAAGAGAGAGGTACAGAGAGTTAGAAACACTGATGAGAGAGAAACATCAATCAGATGCCTCCTGCACACCCCCCACTGAGGATGTGCCTGCAACCAAGGTATAATATATACCCTTGACTGGAATTGAACCTGGGACCCTTCAGTCTGCAGGTTGACACTCTATCCGCTGAGCCAAACTGATTAGGGCCAGTGAAAATATATTTTTAAAAAAAGAGGAATGGAGAATGAACAGGTTCACATCTAACACAATGACTTTTATATCAGATGAAGGGACATTATACTTTCTTATCTGGGGCAAGAGAAAGATGTGAGGTTGTACCATGTCACATATCTATATTTATTTGAACAGCTAAGCAGCTTATCATTAAAAAGCCGCTGACAGGCCGAAACCGGTTTGGCTCAGTGGATAGAGCGTTGGCCTACGGACTGAAAGGTCCCCGGTTCAATTCTGGTCGAGGGCATATACCTTGGTTACGGGCACATCCCTAGTAGGAGGTGTGCAAGAGGCAGCTGATCGATGATTCTCTCTCATTGATGTTTCTAACTCTCTATCCCTCTCTCTTCCTCTCTGTAAGAAATCAATAAAATAGCCGAGACCGGTTTGGCTCAATGGATAGAGCGTCAGCTTGGGGACTGAAGGGACTCGGGTTCGATTCCGGTCAAGGGCATGTACCTTGGTTGCGGGCATATCCCCAGTAGGGGGTGTGCAAGAGGCAGCTGATCGATGACTCTCTCTCTCATTGATGTTTCTAGCTTTCTATCTCTCTCCCTTCCTCTCTGTACAAAATCAATAAAATAAAAAAAAGAAAATAAAAAGAAATCAATAAAATATATTAAAAAAAAAAAAAAAAGCCACTGACAGAGCACCATGGAACTGTCACACGGGAGCTGTCCTCACCCACGGACACCAGGTGGCGGTAGGTCTCCAGCATCACGTCCCTGTACAGGTCCTTCTGCTCGGGGCCCAGGAGCTGCCACTCCTCCCGGGTGAAGTCCACGGCCACATCGTGAAATGTCAGGGGTCCCTCTGACAACTCCATGCTGTGTGATGGCATGACGTCCTGTACATGGTCTGGGAGAAATGTTAGTTTTTCTGCTCATGTTCACTTTGCAGACTGCACCTATACAGTGAGTGGGGTTTTATTTTAATATACAGTTGAAGAATCACATGTCCAGTAAAATACTATTAGTAATTGTACATCCATGCATTCTTCCAATTAGATGTTTCTATAATGTGAAAAAGTTAAACGTGCTTGTTAACCTAGAAACACGTTTCATATATTCAAATTAATAGATTTGAAAGAGATAATATCTATATATATAAAAGCCTAAGCAACCATTCAATCGGTCTACCGTTTGGTAGCTATGACGCATACTGACCATCAGGAGCAGACACTCAATGCACAGGCACAGAAACATGGAACAGACTGATGACTCTCAGAGGGAAGGGGGAGAGGGTGGGTGGGAAGAGATTAACCAAAGATCTTATATCCATACTAGAGGCCCAGTGCACCAGTGGGGTCCTTAGGCCCAGCCTGTGGGGATCAGGCTGAAACCAGCAGTTGACATCCCCCGAGAGGTCCCAGATTGTGTAAGGGCACAGGCCAGGCCAAGGGACCCCACCAGTGCACAAATCTGTGCACCAGGCCTCTAATATATAAATAAATAAATAAATAAATACACACACAAACACACACACACACACACACACGTGTGTGCGCTTTTCAGATCAATGAAGTGATTTTATAGGCCTCTTCAAATTCATTACAGAAGAAAGTAAAGGAAAAAACAAATCCAGTCACCTGAGCCTGGAGCATTTCCTTCTGTTCTCTGAATTGAGCTGGCAACAGGGAGGCTCTGTCTTGGTGTGTCAGGGTCTGCTCTGTATTTCTGTACAGAAATCTGCTTGCAACCAGGGGTGTCACCCACCCTGCACTTCCTCCAGCTTCACATGGTTTAACTGTTCCTTCTTCACATGGTTCAATTGTTCCTGCTGCCTTGTAACGAATTTTTATGAGTTTATTTGAGCCAAAGCAAAGACAAGTGCCTGGAAGCAAAATAACAATGAATTAAGACAATGCTTTGCAGTGTTTCCCAAACTTTTGACATATGTGCACCCCTTCTATAATTTTTGTAACGCTGAGTATCCCTCGTACTCATGAGAACGTAGAATTAGGCACAGCTAAGTACAGTGTAGTCCATACCCCCACCAAACTGTTCCCATACCCCTGGGGGTATGCATACCACACTTTGGGAAACACTGCTTTAGAGGATGGCAGTTTTAGACCTAATTTATACATTAAAATCAAGGAAACACAAGAAGGTTACATGAAATCCATTGGTGACACATTAGGGAAAAAGCAAAGCAGAGAAATCTCCAGAATTGGGTTAAAAGTAAAATGAGCAAACACCTACTTCTGCAAAGGTGGAAATAGGATAATTAAACTTAGCAATTAACATGACAGCAATAACCCTGAGGAACTCTGTGGTCTCTTGCTCTAATGGGAGATTGTGCCCTGAGGAATCTTGGGGAGGCGGGAGGGGAAGGAAATTACCCCAACATTTCAAAGTCATGTCATCCCAGATGTAAGAAAACAATTGACAGGCTTGTCTAAGTTAAAGAATGACTTTTTAAAAATTAAAAAAAAAAATAAATATATATTTATTTTATATATATATATAAATATATATATATATATATTTTATATATATATATATATATATATATATATATATATTTTTTTTTTTTCCCCCCCCAGAGAGGAAGGGAGAGAGTTAGAAACATCAATCAGCCGCTTCCTGCACACCTCCCACTGGGGATGTGCCTGCAACCCAGGTACATGCCCTTGACCGGAATCGAACCCGGGACTCCCCAATCCACAGGCCAACATTCTATCCACTGAGCCAAACCAGCCAAGGCGACAGACTTTTTCTTAAAGAGACAAAGGGACATGGTCCCTTTTGCAGACCTGAATGTCTGTGTCCCAACTCAATCCTGCCTTTGCAGCGCGAAAGGGGCCACAGAGGATGCATGACACCCGGGCGTTGCTGGTGTAGTCCCTGGGTCTCTAGTTCCTCAACGGAGAAACTGAAGGTTAAAAAAACAGAAGGACTTACCGAGACCGGTTTGGCTCAGTGGATAGAGCATGTCTGCAGAGCGAAAGGTCCCGGGTTCATTCCGGCCAAGGGCATATACCTTGGTTGCAGGCACATCCCCAGCAGGAGGTGTGCAGGAGGCAGCTGATGGATGTTTCTCTCTCATTGATGTTTCTAACTCTCTATCCCTCTCCCTTCCTCTCTGTAAAAAGTCAATAAAAAAGTCAATAAAATATATATTTTTAAAAATAAATAAAATAAAAACCAGAAGGACTCGGGACCCTCACGCCTGGGGTCCCCCCAATAGCAGCCAAGGTCGTAACCTGAAACGCCAGGCATCCTGCTCATCCAAAACTTCACCCTCGCAAGCCTCTCGGGCCCGCGGGCTGCGATCACACCTCCTTCTTCATCGGACACGCAGGCCAGACGCTCCCGGGCGTGGACACCGCGCCGGTCCGACCTCCCGGACCCGCGTGTGAACCCCCCACCCTGCCCCTGACCCCACGATCCTCCTAAAGGTGCCCCCCGCACGTCTCACAAGGCGGGGTGCCCTGCAGCACCCCCCACCCTGACAGCCAGGACCAGGACGTCACCTCCACAGACTCTTCCCTGGGCACCGACCCCCAGGGCGCCCCGACCTCACACAGACGCCTCTGCTTCCCCTCAAACCCCTGCAACCCCGTTCCTCCCGGCCGCCCCTCCCGCCCCTCAGCCCCGCGGTGGCTCCACGCCCCGCACAACGCCACGCCCACACACGTCACCCAGAGAAACAAAACTTCTCCGGTGACCAAAACAACAACAACAAAAAAAAAAAAAAAAAAACTTTGGGGGAGACAAAGCCACACACTGACCTGGAGGTGCGCCCAGACCGACGAGGAGAGCGCAAACGTGGTATTTCCGCGAACGGCTTCAAGTTTTGCCCCGGCCCCGCCCCCCCTACGGTGGCCCAGGAGGGCCGCAGGCGCTAGAGGAGGCGTCGGCAGCACAATGGCTGCGCCCACCGCGCGGTGCGGCCATGGGGGCCGCCATGTTGGGCGCCTGGTTGCCGTACAGAAGGCAGAGCCGGCCGGAAGGCGCTTCCTAGCCAGCATTGGCGAACAGGAGAGAGAAGCTGCTGAAAGCATCTGGTTTTCCAGCGCTTCCCGGCTAGGGGAAAAAAATAAATAAACAAAAAGGTTAGGGTTTCACAGTTTCGCGGTGCAAACACCGTGCAACCTAAATTGCTTTGAGAAAAAGTATGAGAGCCGCGGAGTATATTGTCCACTTTACATGGAAGTATATATACACAACAAACCACGTTCCCAACGGAGCAACTAGGAGGGCAGGTGTCAGTATGCAGCGGAGGAGGCGTTGCTAGTAAAAGAATTTTTTAAAAATATATACTTTATTGATTTTTAAAATATATATGTTATTGATTTTTTACAGAGAGGAAGGGACAGATAGAAACATCGATCAGCTGCCTCCTGCACACACACACCCCTACCCCCCCTAATCACCCCACACCCCCACCCCTGCCCTCTGGGGATGTGCCTGCAACCAAGGTACATGCCATCTTGACAGGAATCCAACCCCTTTCAGTCCACAGGCTGATGCTCTATCCACTAAGCCAAAACGGTTAGGAATAGAAAAAGACAATTTAATATATTTGGTAAATGGACACACACCCACGTATACCTCTGGCTGGAAAATAGTTGACTTGAGGCATGTTTTTTGTTTGTCTTTTAAGAACACAATTTTTAAAAAATATTTTATTGATTTTTATACAGAGGGAGAGAGAGTTAGAAACATCAATGAGAGAGAATCATTAATCAGCTGCCTCTTGCACACCCCCCATTGAGGATGTGCCTGCAACCAAGGCACATGCCCTTGACCGGAATCAAACCTGGGACCTTTCAGTCCGCAGGCCGACACTCTATCCACTGAGCCAAACCGGTTTCAGCAAGAACACAACAAATTTTTCACAAGTGAACACAACATCAGGCTGGCCATCACCAAGAGGAGAGCATTCTGGGAGGAGCCTAAGTTGTCAATGGAGGTTGGGGACTTAAAAAAGGCCACTACAGGGAGGGCAGTAAAAGTCTGGAATCAATGACATGGGCTCATCCTGAATCATCCCATTCGGAGGCATACTGTTTGGGTGGTATGGGGCTGGAATCCAGGATGTAGGGTTTCAAAGAATGTCAGGCTGAGGTGTGCATGAGGCTCCTGTTAAAACCCATAGTGCTGGATCCCCAGCTCAGAACTGGAGTTCCTAGGTTAGGAGGTGTGGGATGTGACCTGAGAGATTTGCATTCATTTAAGTGTCTGAGGCAGGAAGCCTGTCCATCATCAGAAACAGCCCGTGCTGGACACACCTCGGGGTCATTTTGTAAGTTATATACATGCCTAATCACTATGTTGTGCATCTGAGACTAATATGCTGCATGTAATGGTAATGAACAAAGTTTTTAAAAATTAAATATTAAAAAGAGAAAAGAGCCGAAACCAGTTTGGCTCAGTGGATAGAGCGTCAGCCTGGGGA
Source organism: Pipistrellus nathusii (assembly GCA_963693515.1). Classification (NCBI taxonomy): domain Eukaryota; kingdom Metazoa; phylum Chordata; class Mammalia; order Chiroptera; family Vespertilionidae; genus Pipistrellus; species Pipistrellus nathusii. The sequence continues at coordinate 46,489,845 of OY882872.1, read as the reverse complement.
CTGAAGGGTCCTGGGTTCGATTCTGGTCAAGGGCATGTACCTTGGTTGCAGGCACATCCCCAGTAGAAGGTGTGCAAGAGGCAACTGATAGATGATTCCCTCTCATTTATGTTTCTAACTCTCTATCCCTCTCTCTTCCTTTCTGTAAAAAATCAATAAAATATATATATATTTTTAAAATTAAAAAAAAAATAAAAAGGGAAAAGAAACAGCCCTGGCATGTTGTTTTTTAATTTATTTTATTTTTTTATTTATTTTATTTTTTTTTTACAGAGAGGACAGAAAAGGGATAGAAAGGTAGCAACAGCTGAAACTGGTGTGGCTCAGTGGATAGAGCGTCAGCCTGTGGGCTGAAATGTCCCGGGTTCGATTCCGGTCAAGGGCATGTACCTTGGTTGCTGACACATCCCCAGTAGGGGGTGTACAAGAGGCAGCTGATCAATGATTCTCTTTCTCATTGATGTTTCTAATTCTCTATCCCTCTCTCCTCCTCTCTGTAAAAAATCAATAAGGTATATATTTTTAAAAAGTTTCCAAATTAAAAAAAATAAAATAAAAATTAAATGTTAAAAAGGGAAAAGAAACAGCCCTGGCATGTTTATATATATATTAAAATATAATATATATATATATATATAATATATTTTATTGATTTTTACAGAGAGGAAGAGAGAGAGAGCTAGAAATGTCGATGAGAGAGAAACATCGACCAGCTGCCTCTTGCACACCCCCTACTGGGGATGTGCCCGCAACCAACGTACATGCCCCTGACCGGAATCCAACCTGGGACCTTTCAGTCAGCAAACAGACGCTCTATCCATTGAGCCAAATCGGTTTCAGCAACACTAAAGATTTTTAAAAATTAAAATAAGTTGTCCTTTACGGATAGATGTAAGATGTCAGGTGAGATGATGTTTCTGACAATCATATAATGTTACTGGAAATAGGGATTGGCCCTTGGCTGGTCCGCCTAGGGCAGTGTTTGGCAAACTGCGGCTCTTGAGCCATATGCGGCTCTTTGGCCCCTTGAGTTTGTTCCTACCCAGAAACCCATGGTGTAGACACAGGAGACTGGAAGCAGGCCATGGGTTCAGAACATGACTGGGGCTGCAGGGAAAACAGGGTGAGAGCCATTGTCTCAATCAGCCAGTAGAGATATAGAGGACAGAATCCTCTGAGCAGTGTGTCCCCTGCATGGAAGAGAGGTGAGCCCTCACCAAAGAGACCAGGATCCTGTAAGGCCTTCAGCATCACTTCCATAAATTTTGTCCCAGAATTCACATTCAGTTGCCCTCTCCCCTAAATAGTGAACGTCAATGCCACATACAAAGAGCACTTGCAAAGTCTGAGGCATGAAATTCATCAGTGGATGGGATCATAATCTGACACCCCAAATGTGGATGAAGGTGCAGAGACCCAACACAAATGACTGATGTCTCCTGAGGGTCAAACTCTGTGCTGGGATCAAAGGGAGGGAGACAAACAGCAGCTCACCCTGAAAGATTCCCCTGGAGAAACCACTGCAGCTGAGAAATGATGGCGTCCCCCTGAACACAGGAAGGCCCAGGGAAAGGGCTCTGAGATGTAAAGGGAATGGGAGGAAACGCATAACTGCAACCATGGAAACAGGAGCTGCAGCTGAGCCACCCTGGTCCTCATCCTGTACCTGCTCCAGGGAGGGCTGCTCATCAGCGGTAGAGACTGTGTCTGACGCTGGAGAAAATTATGGTAAAAATCCAGCCCCTTGAAGCTGGCACTTGTCTGTGGTGCCAACTTGGGGAGCTGACTTCATTTCTCTAATACTGAATTTTTTTCAGCAAAATTAGTTTCCACTTCTCAGGTTGTTGTGAGAATGAAGAGAAAGTGCTCAAAAAGCTCATGTTGGAATCCTGGCAAAAAAAACCCCAAAAAACATACAAGCACTCCATGTTAATTTTATTGATCTTCAAAGGCCAAAGCAAGCTCCATCATCAGCTTCATGTCACGTTCAGCCAACCGAGACTCAGCTCTAGGAGTCACCTGGGGATTCACAGATTGGGACCCCGTACTGAGACCTCAGCGCCCGCAGCCCCTGCTTCCTTGCCGGTGGGACATCAGGTTCTTAAAAGCCACTTTTCTTCCTATCACAAAGGCGCTTGTGGGCGCTTGTGGGATTGAGGGGTGCCTGGCCTGGGAATGTCTGTGCAGGTGGAGGCAGGAGTTGCTCAAGTCAGCACAGGCAGCGGCTCCTTTACTGCAACAAGAAATCTTAGCCCTGCAGAAACCGGTTTTGCTCAGTGGATAGTGTCGGTCTGTGGACTCAAAGGTCCCGGGTTCAATTCCAGTCAAGGGCATGTGCCTTGGTTGCACACACATCCCCAGTAGGGAGTGTGTGGGAAGCAGCTGGTCGATGTTTCTCTCATCTGTTTCTAACTCTATCCCTCTCCTTTCCTCTCTGTGAAAAATCAATAAAATATATATATATATATATACTTAAAAAAAAAAAAAATCTTAACTCTTCACCTCTAAGAGCTCAGGGGTGGAAACACATCCTACGCTGGTTTTACACAGGAGAAACCAGAAACCCAGACCAGAGAGAGGCATCATTTCTCTGGGAGTCCATGGATATTTGAGAATCTGAAGCGAAACCCAGGATGCTTGACCCCTGGGCATGGGGAGTCTGATCTCTGCCCTCCTATTTCCCTCTGCACTGGCTTTGGGACTCCAAAGCATCTGACCTCCTTAGACACAGGTTCCAACCCAAGAACTGCCACGGGTGGAAACCAGGAAAATGGGAGAACACGAGAAAGCAAGGGCTTGTGACGTTATTTATCGGATGACTGGTCTTCTGAAAGTGATGGAGAATTTCAGTAGTGCGGGTGAAAAGTAGTGTTCATTGCGTGGTGTATAGCATTAAAAAATTAAAAAAGATATTAATCCAATACAAGAAACATTTATTTTATAAAGCAAAAGAAAGGCACAAAATGAAATTCCCAAATCCATCTTTGTTGTCCCATTTCTTTTGTTAAAAAAAATTGCCAAAACTCATACCAGATTAGGCAGAACAATTAACCAGACATTTTACTACGCATACAGGGGTAGCAAATACATATCTAAAAAAAAAAAAGGCTGCTCTTGCCAAAACAGGTTTGGCTCAGTGGATAGAACCTCAGCCTGCGGACTGAAGGGTCCGGGTTTGATTCCAGTCAAGGGCATGTACCTTGATTGTGGGCACATCCCCAGTAAAGGTTGTGCAAGAGGCAGCTGGTCAATGATTCTTTGTCATCGATGTTTCTAACTCTCTATCCCTCTCTCTTTCTCTCTGTAAAAAATTAATAAAATATATATATATATATTTTAAAAAGGGCTGCTCCTAGTTTCCAACAAATCAGAGAACAGAGTTCCCTGTGCCAATGAGGATGTGACTGATGCTATCTGTGGACACCTTCTGGGTAGTATAGGTGACATTGCTTCAGCAACAGACACATTCAGGAACATAGATCTGGCAGGACATCTGGGTAAATTATAAAGTGCAACATACACATACATGCTTTTCACATAAGTAAAATTTATAGGGAATCTCCCTACTTTTGACATTTGAATGTATGACACTCAAGTCAGACAAATAGAATTTCCTATAGTATTGTTAAGACTGATCTTAGCCCTTAACCGGTTTGGTTCAGTGGATAGAGCATCGGCCTGTGGACTGAAGGGTCCCAGGTATGATTCCGGTCAAGGGCATGTGCCTTGGTTGTGGGCACATCCCCAGTAGGTGTTGTGCAGGAGGCAGCTGATCAATATTTCTAACTCTCTATTTCTCACCCTTCCTCTCTGTAAACAATAACATAAATATATTTTTAAAAACTGTACATTGCCTATATATAATATATATACAACCTTTCTCCCATGTGAAGCCTTATGTGCAGAATAAGGTTAGAATTTTGGGTACAAAATTTGCCACATTACATGTGATACCTTAATCAATAAAGAAATTTTAAAAAATTAAAATAAAATAAAAACTTGCCACGTTAACTACACTCCTAAGTCCTTTCTCTCGTGTGAACTCTCTGGTGACAACGAAGGCTTAGGATACTGGTAAAAGTTTTTCCACATTCAATGCACGCATGAGGGCCTTGTCGAGTGTGAATTCTCTGATGATAATGAAGGGTTTGGTTCTTGGTAAAAGATTTCCCACATTCACTGCACTCATAAGGCCTTTCTCCAGTGTGAAATCTCTGGTGATAACGGAGGCCACTGCTACTGATAAAAGATTTCCCACATTCACGGCACACGTAAGGCCTTTCGCTGGTGTGAACTCTCTGGTGACTTCGAAGGGAATAGAGCATGGAAAAAGATTCGCCACAGTCACTGCACTCATAAGGCTTTTCCCCGGTGTGAAATCTCCGATGATTACGAAGGCTATAGATGGTGGTAAAGGATTTGCCACATTCGCTGCACTCGTAAGGTCTTTCTCCGGTGTGGACACTGTGGTGGCGACGAAGATAGTGGATCATGGTAAAAGTTTTCCCACATTCGCTGCACTCGTAAGGCCTTTCTCCTGTGTGAACTATCTGGTGGCGACGAAGGCATCTAATCATGGTAAAAGTTTTCCCACACTCGTTGCACTGATGGGGCCTTTCCCCTGTGTGAAATCTCTGATGATAACGGAGGCTACTGCTACAGGTAAAAGATTTCCCACATTCACTGCACTCATAGGGCCTTTCTCCTCTGTGAAGTTTCTGATGATAACTAAGGCCGGCGCTACCCGTGAAAGACTTCCCACATTCATTGCACTTAAAGGGCTTTTCTCCAGTGTGAAATCTCTGGTGATGACGAAAGCCAGTGCTAGTGGCAAAACACTTCTCACATTCAGGGCACTTGTAAGGCTTTTCACCAGTGTGAACTCTCAGATGAATACGGAGGGAATCGACCCTGCTAAACGATTTCTCACATTCAGGGCACTTATAGGGCCTTTCTCCAGTGTGAACTCTCTGGTGATACAGGAGACCAGTGCTGCCGGTATAAGATTTCCCACATTCGCTGCACTCAAAGGGCTTTTCTCCAGTGTGAAGTCTCTGGTGACAAAAATAACTAGAAAATCTGGTAAAACACTTTCCACATTCATGGCACTCGAAACGCTGTCTTCTGTTGTCTTGAACAAATGTGTGTTGGCGGCCAATCGCTCTCTTATATTCTTTCCTGGTGTGATCACTTTTTCTTCTTTGAAAAGTCGTGGCAGACGTCGATATTTCATCTGACTTATCCCCGGTCTGAGTAGCCTTTTGGTGGAGATGTCCTGACCCCACAAGGATGCCCGGCCCAACCTCCCCGCAGGTAACATGCTTCTGAGACACACTGAAATCACAGCCCTCTGCAAGCGAGATCCTGTCCACGCTGCTAATGGAATGCTTCTCTCTCATATGAGGCTCCTGGTCCTGGTGGGATTTTGTGCTGACACAAAATTGTTTTGCGCACGCCCCACACGCCAAAGGGATCCGGCTACGTTGTGTTCCCTGTAGGTCAACAATGTGGAAGACTTTTTTCAAGATGGGCCCACAACCCTCACACGGGTGGCTCTTCTGGGAAGACAAAGCTACCTTAGTCTTCCTAGCCTGTGACACTCTTACAGAAACCTTCTGCTCAGTCGGAGCTTCCACATTCTCTGCTCCACAGCAGCAACCTGAACAAAAGGAAACGCTGGTGAATTACATGTGGAGCTGAGGGGGAAGGAATAACCTCATCACAAATGTTTAGCTGTCGCAGCTAGGCATGTTTTTCAAGACAAGTGAGTTAGACTCCGAGGGAAAGGCTGTTAAACATTACTTGACCCTAAAGGTCACCCAATTGTGGAGACCTCACAAAGGGAGGGACGTGAGCATATGATAGGACACTAAGAGAAGAGGCAAGGCGCACTAGAAGAGAGGCAGGGTCCACTAGTTGTTTCTTCTTTTTTTATAATATATTTTTATTGCTTTCAGATTTTATATATATATAGAAAGAGAGGGGGGGGAGAGGGAGAGAGAGAGAGAGAGAGAGAGAGAGAGGGAGAGAGAGAACATCAATGATGGGAGAAAATCATCAATCAGCCTCATTCTCCTCCCACCCACCCCCTGCTACCCTGCAACTCTGGCATGTGCCCTGACCAGAAAGAAATTGTGACCTCCTGGTTCATAGGTCAATGCTCAACAATTAAGCTACACTGGCTGGGCCACTAGCTGATCTTTTTTTAAAAAAATTATTATTATTGATTTTTCACAGAGAGGAAGGGAGAGGGATAGAAGCTAGAAACGTTCGATTAGAGTTAAAATTGAGAACTAGCAAAAACACTGAAGTGAATAATGTGTGCCTTAGAAGATGACCAATATGAAAAGATGTGAACTGTGATATAAAAAAAAAACCACCACAGTAAGCCTCACTTCCTTTCTCTAAAACTAACAAGTAAAAACTTTGGAAAGTTTATAGGATATGAACGTTAACACATAAACATCAGTGTCATTTCTACACATTAACAATAAATTTTTGATAGAGAAATGAAGAAAGTAGTCAAGTTTGTAACAGAATCAACAATAAAATACTCGGGAATAAATTCCATCAAAATGGTGAAAGGTCTATACACTGAACTCAAGACAGTGATGAAAAAATGGAAGAAAACACAAACAAATGGAAAAAACATCTTTGGTTTAGGATTTGAAATTTAATACCCTTCTAATGTCTATACTGCCCAAAGCAATCTATAGATTAAAAGCAATCCCAACAATAATTCCAATGGTATTTAACAAAGAAATAAAAACAGAATCTTTAAATTTGTGAAACCCAAAGACCTGAAATAGCAAAAGCAAAAAGAACTAACCTGGTAGCATCAAACTTCCTGACTTCAGTCTATATAAAGCCAAAGCAAGCAAACAGTGTGTTACTGGAATAAACATAGAAATACAGACCAACAGAACAGAACAGAGAAACCCGAAATGAAGATAGTGGTCAAGTTTGCAATAGGATCAATAATAAAATGCTCAGAAAAAATTCCACCAAAATGGTGAAAGGTCTATACACTGAACTCAAGACAGTGATGAAAATATGGAAGAAAACACAAACAAATGGAAAGATATCAGTGCTTTAGGATTTGAAATGTAATACCTTTATAATGTCTATACTACCCAACGCAATCTACAGATTAAATGCAACTCAGGCCGAAGCCAGTTTGGCTCAGTGGTAGAGTGTCGGTCTGCGGGCTGAAAGGTCCCAGGTTCGATTCCGGTCAGGGACATGTACATTGGTTGCGGGCACATCCCTGGGGGGGAGGCAGCTGGTTGATGTTTCTCTCTCATCAACGTTTCTAGCTCTCTATCTATCTCCCTTCCTCTCTGTAAAAAATCATTAAAAAATATATTTTAAATGCAACTCAGGTGATGATGCCAATGGTATTTTACAAAGAAATAAAAACAGAATCTTGAAATGTATGGAACCAAAAGACCTGAAATAGCAAAAGTAAACCTGAGCAAGAACTAACCTGATGGCATCAAACTTCCTGACTTCAATCTATTACAAAGCCAAAGCAACCAAACAGTGTGTTACTGGAATAAACACAGAAACACAGACCAATAGAACAGAACAGAAAAGACCGAAATAATCTCAGACACATACGTTCAAGTATCCTTTCACAAAAACCACAAGACACACAAAAAAGAAGAGATGGTTTTTTCACTGAATGGTGCTGGTAAAAATGCATATTCACAGGCAAAACAACAAAACTGGACACCACTGAACAAAATAAACACAAACTGAATGAAATAATTAAATGACAATCCCAAAACTTAAAACTACTGCAAGACAAGCTGGAGAAAAAGCTTTGGAAATTAGATTTGGACATTAGAAATTAGATTTTCTGGATATGACACCAACCACAGGCAAAAAAGCAAAACTAAGGTCTGGACAACAACAAATGAAAAAACGTCTTCAGCTGAAACCGGTTTGGCTCAGTGGTAGAGCGTCGGTCTATGGACTGAAAGGTCCCGGGTTCAATTCCAGTCAAGGGCATGTACCTTGGTTGCGGGCACATCCCCAGTAGGGGGTGTGCAAGAGGCAGCTGGTCGATGTTTCTCTCTCACCGACTTTTCTAGCTCTCTATCTTTCTCCTTTCCCCTCTGTAAAAAAATCAATAAAAATATATTTTAAAAAAAATTAAAAAAAAAGAAAAAACGTCTTCACATCACAATAGCAATTAACAAAATGAAATTAAAAGGCAATCTAGCCGAGACCGGTTTGGCTCAATGGGTAGAGTGTCAGCTTGGGGACTGAAGGGTCCCGGGTTCGATTCCGGTCAAGGGCAAGTACCTTGGTTGGGGGCATATCCCCAGTAGGGGGTGTGCAAGAGGCAGCTGGTCTACGATTCTCTCTTATCGACGTTTCTATCTCTCTATATCTCTCCCTTCCTCTCTGTAAAAAATCAATAAAATATATTTAAAAAAAAAAAAAAAAGGGCAATCTACAGGATGGAAGAAAATACTTGCAAGTCATATGAGCGTACTGCTTGGAGATATTGTGGATTCAGTTGAGAGAACTACAGTAAAGCGATTATCTAAATACAGAGAGTCACCGAAATATTTGGAGTTCCTATCTATACTAATAAAAGTGCAATATGCTAATTAGACCAGGTCAATTAGACATCTTCTGATGTCCCACTTCCTCTGGACAAAGCCACGGGGGCCAGGGCTGAGGCAGAGGTGGTTAGGGGGTGATTAGGCTGAAAGGGGAGCAGTGAGGGGGTGAGGAGGTTGGTGGGGGGAGGAAGGGGCAGTTAAGGAGTGACCAGGGCCAGGGGAGCAATTAGGGGGCAATCGGATTGGCAAGCAGAGACAGTTAGGGGCAATAAGGCAGGCAGGTAGAGTGGTTAGGGGCAATCAGGCAGGCCGGCAGGATAACAGTTAGGGGGTGGCCAGGGTGTCAGATGCAGGGGGGCAGTTAGGAGGTGGCCAGGTCGGCAAACAGAAGAATTTAGGGGCGATTAGGCAGGTAGGGAGAGTAGTTATGGGCAATCAGGCAGGCTGGCAGGGGAGCAGTTAGGGGGTGGCCAGGCCAGCAAAGACAGGGGGGCAGTGAGGAGGTGACCAGGCCAGCAGAGGAGGGGGACAGTTAGGGGGCAACCAGGTAAGCAGGGGGGGCAGTAAGGGGACAACAACACTGGCAGGAGACCATTTAGGGGGAGGTCAGGCAGGCAAGCAGAGGGAGTTAGGGATGACCAGGCAGGCTGGCAAGGAACCAATTATGGGGGAGGGGTCAGGCCGACAAGCAGATGCACTTAGTGGCAATCAAGCAGGCAGGTAGAGTGGTTAAGAGAGATCAGGCAGGCTGGCAGGGGTTTAGTGAGGCTGGCAGGGGTTTAGTGAGGGTCTTACCCAGAGAGGATACAAATTCAAAGTTCTCCAGCATCACATTCAGGTACAGCTGTCTCTGACCCTCATCAAGGAGGCTCCATTCCTCCCGGGAGAAGTACAGGGCAACGTCCTCGAAGGTCACCCCAACCTGTCAGAATGGAGACAATACTTTGTTCCGATTTTTTTTTTTTTTTTCCTTTTAGTTGCAATTCCAATTTGGTCCTGGGAGTGTGTCTGTGTAGCATCCATTTACTCCACAGCCATTTTTAGAATTGAGACTGAGACCAAAGCTGTCTTTCTGAGAAAACACAATTCTACTCCTCACACAGCTTCCCCACCCTCCACCTCCTCCAGGGCTCCCCAGTTAGTGCGGTCACCAGGCCCTAATGCCAGTGCAGGCTGCTCTCTCACCACAGTCCCATTACTCACTGTGACTGCCCTCAGGTACAGCAGAGGGTTTGGGCCCTGGGAGGGCCTGCATCTAAGCTCTGGGCCATGCCTGCAGGGCCCCAGCCTTCCTGCTAAGCTAGTCTCCCAGATCCTGCCTCCCAGACAAAGCCAAACCAGGGCTTATGCTTCCCCCTGAAGTCTCCAGGCCAGGTCCCCAGCACCATCAGCTCTCACTTCCTCTTTCTCTAGATGTGCACACCACTGTGTAAGGTCCTCCTTCTTCAGACCGCAGGTAAACCCCCTCCGCTCTGCCCCTTCCTGCTCCATGCCACTAGATCAACCATGAACTTGGCATATGGTATCAGAGATGCTGGTACCACCCCCGGCCCCTGAGGGACCCCACCGCCGGGAAAGCCCCCCTGAGGCTGTGAGTCCTCCCTGCAGCCTCTGATCTGCCCGCCGATCCTCACAGCCACACCCTCAGGGGAACCTCAGAGGCCGGTCACCCCTGTCCTCTCCGCCCCGCACTGGCTGTGTCCTCAGAAGCCACCGCGCTCCTCCCTCCCCTCCGCCTTCCTCACGGTCCTCCCCGCGGGCGGAGCTGGAGGAGGGACAGGCCCGCACCGGGCTGTGGGTGCGGGGTGAGGAGGCGGGGGGCCTGGGGGACAGGAACTCACCTCAGCCCCGCGCCTCGGGGCGGGCGCCGCCATCGGACTGTGTGCGCGGAGCCCGGGGACGGTGGCGGGGGCAGCGGCCGCCGCGGGAAGGGCGGGGCCTGTCCGGGCCACGGGGCGGGTCCCCCGGGAGCGGACACCGGGCCTCACCCCCGCGCGTGCGCCGTGGGCGCCGCGACTCCCGCGCCTTCTCTGTGGGGGCATCGCCACTGGGATCCAGCGGCCTGGAGCCTCCAAACAGGGTGCAGACTGCGTCTGGGTAGAGCCAAAATGTCCCTTGCATGGATGCCGGAAGTCCCGCCCCTTGGAGTTAAGCGTCGCCTGGAAACACCTTTTCTGACCCTTGATTGGCTAAGCTGTTGGTCTTCCACGCAGGGTGTTCTGGGTAATGTAGTCCTAGAGTCCAAGAAAGTGATCAGGGTCTTTAACACATCACTCCTGTAGGAAACAGGGAGATCACCACTCCAGGGCTATGAAATGTCACGTCCTCAGGAGAGACACATCTTAAAAACGGCTAAAGGAAGTTGTCACCTTTTCTTGGTGAAGGGATTTGAACTCATGTTGATGAAAAAAGATTATCATAGGGTATGTGGTATCTGAGAGTATTTGTACCACAGTCCAGCTGGATGCAGGGCAACCCCAGTCCTCTGAGGGTCTCCACAGCCCGAAAAACCCGGATTGCCGCTGTGATGGCCAGTGTCCTAGGTCAGTGGTCGGCAATCTGCGGCTCCCGAGCCACATGCAGCTCTTTGGCCCCTTGAGTTTTTAGCAAAGGCAAGCTTAGGAGTACCCTAATTAAGTTAATAACATTGTATCTACTTATATAGTTTAAGTTAAAAAAATTTGGCCCTCAAAAGAAATTTCAATCATTGTACTGGTTGATATTTGGCTCTGTTGGCTAAGGAGTTTGCGGACCACAGACCTAGGCGGTCGTGGTTCAATTACCTGTCCTGTATTATCCATTTCCCGCTTGATCCCCAGTAGGGGGCTGCAGGAGACAGAGGATCAATGGTTCTCTCTCATCGTGGATGTTTCTCTGTCTCTCCCTTTTCCCTTCCTCTCTCTGAGATCAATTTTATAAAAACCATATTTAAAAGCACACTCACATTATCTGTGATACAAATATAGCAGTTTAATTAAAGAGACATGCCTGCATTAAAGACTCTAAAAGACTTTCTAATGTGCTGTGACTTTTATAACCCCTGGACCTGGGGGTCAATTCTTGGACCTGGAAGTGAACCTTAGAAAGCGATCCATTCTCACTTAAAAACTGCCTATTATCATGGAAATATTAACGATCTTGCCCAAACCGACTTGACTCAGTGGATGACAGGATTCGATTCTGGTCAAGGACATGTGCCTTGGTTGCGGGCACATCCCCAGTAGGGGGAGTGCAAAAGACAGCTGATGGATATTTCTAACTCTCTATCCTCTCTCTTCCTCTCTGTCAAAAATCAATAAAATATATATATTTTTAAAAAGAAATAACGATCTTGCTGTGCAAAGAATGGGGTCCCACCAGAGCCCCCATTGCCTTCTTCACCATGCTTATAATCTCTACTTCCTTATGTAGTCTTTTTTAAAAAAAAAAAAAATATATATATATTTTATTGTTTTGAGGGAGGAAGGAATTGATTTTAGAAGGAAAGAGAGACAGCCCAAACCGGTTTGGTTCAGTGGATAGAGCGTCGGCCTGTTGACTGAAGGTCCCGGGTTCGATTCCAGTCAAGGGCATGTACCTTGGTTGCGGGCACATCCCCGGTGGGGGATGTGCAGGAGGCAGCTGATCGATGATTCTCTCTCATCGATGTTTCTAACTCTCTATCCCTCTCTCTTCCTCTCTGTAAAAAGTCAATAAATTAAAAAAAAAAAAAAAAAAGGAGAGACAAAAACATCAACGATGATAGAGAACCATCCATTGCTGCCCCCTGCACAGCCCACCCTGGAGATCCAGTGATTCCCTCACAGGTGCGCTGCCAGGGAATCGAATCCTGAGCCACACCTGACAGGCATCCTAATGTGATCTTGGTCCTACCCCATATAAGCAGCTGGTGTATGTGGGTGGCAGAGCAGATTTTCATGGAAGACCTGCTGCCCTCCCGATTGCCAGCAGTATTAGAATAAATGTTCATGTATGATTCGACCCTGTCTCTGCTTAATCGGGTCAGGTAGTGACAGGCTGACTGGGCCTATTGGTTGTGCAGTTGCACACCCACCCATGGAAAAGAAGCATGTGTCTATCACTTTAATTTCTGTCCAATCCTAGAGGTCACTCCTCCCACTCCTTTTTTTAAAAAAAATATATATATATATTTTACTGATTTTTTACAAAGAAGAAGGGAGAGGGATAGAGAGTTAGAAACATCGATGAGAGAGAAACATCGATCAGCTGCCTCTTGCACACCTACTACTGGGGATGTGCCCGCAATCCAGGTACATGCCCTTGACTGGAATCGAACCTGGGACCTTTCGGTCCACAGGCCTACGCTCTATCCACTGAACCAAACCGGTTTTGGCTCCTTCCTCTTCTTTCTGCTGCCTCTCTAGCCTATCACCCATGTATTTCATGTAACCCAGTTATGCCTCCTTTTTTGCTTGTAATGTATAAAATAAATGCAATATTGCCGTTTTCCAGAGCATTTTACCATACCATTAGGAATTTTCTATCTGACAACTGTCATCAGTTGGATCAAATAATTTCAAAAACAATCTTTACATGTTTGGAAGTTTGGTACATTGACAAATTGCATTCTGATAGTTATTGGTGTTTCTGTTTATGTGAAAATGCTATGATAAGTAGGATACTTATAGGGAATTTGTACCTTACAGACATATTTAAGATGAAAGGTTAGATGACATTTTAGACATTCTCAATGTGGTGACATAATGAATGTAGTTAATGAGCCTTCGCTGGTTCTAGTAAATAGAACTAATCCTCCAGATTCTTGCCGAAACCAGTTTGGCTCAGTGGATAGAGTGTCAGTCTGCAGACTGAAAGGTCCCAGGTTCGATTCCGGTCAAGGGTTGGTTGCGGCACATCCCAAGTGGGGGGGGGGGGGGTGTGCAAGAGGCAGCTGGTTGATGTTTCTCTCTCATCGATGTTTCTAACTCTCTATCCCTCTCTCTTCCTCTCTGTAAAATATCAATAAAATATATTAAAAAAAAAAAATCCCCCACATTCTTGTTCAGAGTGGGCCACCAGCACAGGATGGATTCAAACCCTAAAGCAATCTGACTTCTAGCCTTAAACTCCTGTGGTACCGCTCCTGGAACCCCAATGGGATCTGTGTGTATGTGGGGACAAAGGAGCCCCCTGGACTTGCTCCTCTTCCTAGTCTGTCTGTTGAAAAAGGTTTACAATATGCCAACGTGAAAGGGATAGTCAACCTATCAGACCACAAGTTCCACTCCATTTGGTGGGCAAGGCCGCAAGTCAGGGTCCCCCATCACCACAGGGCATCAAAAGTGCAGCAGGGCCGAAACAGGTGTGGCTCAGTGGTAGAGCGTCAGTCTGCGGACTGAAAGGTCCCAGGTTCGATTCCAGTCAAGGGCATGTACGTTGGTTACGGGCACATCCCCGGTAGGAGGTGTGCAAGAGACTCCTGGTTGATGTTTCTCATCGACGTTTCTAGCTATCTCTCTCCCTACCTCTCTGTAAAAAAATCAATAAAATATATATTTTTTTAAAAAGTGCAGCATGACTGGCTCCTGAGGATACTCAGACATTTAAGCTCCTGGATAGATTTCTCCTGGATAGATATCTGCCACCCAGATACGGACTTCCATCTCCCTCCCCCTGCCTTGAAAGGCAGGAAGTATAGTTTATGTTGGAGGACATGGTGGATAGAGCATTGGTCTGTGGACTGGAAGGTCCCAGATTCGATTCCAGGCAAGGGCATGTACACTATAATACTTGCGGGCACATCCCCAATGGGGAGTGTGCAGGAGGCAGCTGATTGGTGTTTCTCTCTCATCGATGTTTCTAGCTCTCTATCCCTCTCTCTTCCTCTCTGTAAAAAATCAATAAAAAATAATAATAATAAATAAACAAATAAATAAATAAAAGAAGGAATTCGTACCATTTGCAGCAGCATGAATGGACCTGGAAAGCATTATGCTAAGTGAAATAAGCCAGGCAATGAAAGAAAAATACCACATGATCTCACTCATTTATGGAAAATAAAGAACACTATAACCTGATGAACAAAAAGATAGATAGATACAGAGGCAGTAAAGCATCGAACAGACTATCAAATTATAGAGGGAAGGCTGTGGAGTGTTGGAGAAGAGAGGTAAAGAGATCAACTGAAGGACTTCTTTGCATGCGTAAAGCACAACCAATGGACACAAGACCCTGCGGGGGTGGGATATAGGTATGCGACAAGGGGTAGGAGAGGCTGGGGGAAGGTCAATGGGGAATAAAAAGAGATAATATGTACTACTATTTGTAATTCTTTATCTTAAAACAATAAAATAAAATAGTTGCCCTGCTATATAGACAGGTAAAAAAAAAAAAGATTATATAGCACTCAAAGTGACAAGAGGCTATTAAACACAAACATAAGCTAGTAAAATTTCAGATCCCATAACTAAGTTTTTTGGATACCTGTTTAATATAACATATAATATTTATATAACTTTTGCTTCAGAAAAGGAGTAAGCAAAATAAGGTTTATTTTCTAACTTCATTTGTCCTTGGTGGGGTCAGCAAATGACACTAATTGCATTTATGCTATTAGTTTCCCTAAGTACATTGATATAAGCTATTTATTCTCTGTTTAGGGAGAAAAAATGAAAACCATCTATTCTTAAGTGTCCTTGGTTGAGGGAAGATAGGATTTACTAAATGGCTACAAATTGTTGTTCAACTATTTTAATTTCCCTATACTACTTATCCTGGCTTACTGTCTATACTAATAAAAGGGTAATATGTTAATTAGACTGGAAGACCTTCCAGGAGACCTTTCGGATGTTCTTCTACACAAAGCCATGGTGGCAGGGCCGAGGCAGAGGCGGTTAGAGGACAAGAGGGGAGGGCAGTTCTGGGTGATCAGACCAGTGGTGGGGCCATTGGAGTGATCAGGCCACTGGTGGTGGGAAGGGAGTTGGGGTTGAAGAGGCCAGTGGGGAGGACAGGGTGGGGCGAGCAGGCAAGGGGGGGCGGGCGGGGGAAGCAGTTTAGGGCAAGCATGCTGGCACAGGGGACAGTTGGGGGTGAGCAGGCTGGCAGGCAGAGTGGTTAGGGACAATCAGGCAGGCAGGCAGGTTAGCGGTTAGGAGCCAGCAGTCCTGGATTGTGAGAGGGATGTCTAACTGCAGGTTTAGGCCCGATCGCTGTAAACAGACAGTGGGACATTGTTTGAGAGGTACCAGATTGGAGAGGGGGCAGGCCAGGCTGAGGGACAGGGCCCCTATCCCCCCGCAAGAATTTCATGCACTGGACATTAGTCCTATATAATAAATAGGTAATATGCAAATTGACCATCACTCCAACACAAAGATGGTTGCCCCCATGTGGTCAAAGATGGCCACAAGATGGACAGCAGGGAAGGACAGTTGTGGGCAATCAGGCAAGCCTGGCAGGGAGGTTGGGAGGGACTAGGCCTGCAAGGACGGGCAGTTGGGGGCAATCAGGCCAGCAGAGGAAGGCAGTTAGGGGTGACAGGGCTGGCAGGAAAGGGCAGTTGGGAGGGACCAGGGCTACAAGGGAGGGCAGTTGCAGGCAATCAGGGCTGCAGAGGAGGTCACCTGGGAGATTTACATAATGTAAGTATTTAAATGTATGAGATTCAATTCAGACAGATGAGACTTCACAAATTTTCTTAAACTATTGTTAAGACATAACTAAAAAAAACACACATTTCCTACACATCTAAGTCTCACATGTAAACTCATATGTGCAGAGCATATTTAGAAATTTGGCTGAGAGATATCTGATGTTAATTGGACTCATAATGTCTTTCATCAGTGTGAATTCGGTGATGATGCTGGAGACTATAGTTCCTTGCAAACGATTTCCCACATTCACAGCATTTAAAAGGCTTTTCTCCTGTATGAAGTCTCTGATGACGATGAAGAGCAGTGCTCCAGGTAAAAGATCTTCCACATTCACTGCATTTATAACACTTTTCTCTAGTGTGAGTTTTCTGATGACAGTAAAGGGCAATGTGAGTGGTGAAAGATTTCCCACATTCACTGCACACATAAGGCCTTTCTCCAGTGTGCAATCTCTGATGACCTTGAAGGGCAATGCTGGTGGATAAAGTTTTCCCACATTCACTGCATTTATAAGAGTTTGCTCCAGTGTGAACACGCTGATGACGAGAAAGAAGAGTGCTATAAATAAAAGATTTCCCACATTCCCTGCATTTATAAGGCTTTTCTCCAGTGTGAATTCTGTTATGAAGACGAAGATCAGCACTCCTGGGAAAAGATTTCCCACATTCACTGCACTCATAAGGCCTTTCTCCAGTGTGTAATCTTTGATGATCTCGAAGGGCAGTGCTCCTGGTAAAAGATTTCCCACATTCACTGCATTTATAAGGCTTTTTCCCGGTGTGAACCCTCTGATGACAATGAAGGTCATCGCTAGTGGGGAAAGATTTTTCACATGCACTGCATTTATAAGGCTTTTCTCCAGTGTGAATTCTCTGATGATGCTGATGAAGGTGACCTGTTGTGGTAAAATATTTTCCACATTCAGTGCATTGATAAGGCTTTTCTCCTGTGTGAATTCTTTGATGACAACGAAGGGTACTGCTCCAGGCAAAAGATTTCCCACATTCAGTGCACTCATAAGGCCTTTCTCCAGTGTGCATTCTCTGATGAACTCGAAGGGCAGTGCTCCTGGTAAAAGATTTCCCACATTCACTGCATTTATAAGGCTTTTCTACAGTGTGAACTCTCTGATGAAGACGACGGTCAATGCTCCTGGGAAAAGATTTCCCACATTCACTGCACTCATAAGGCCTTTCTGTAGTGCGAACTCCTTGATGATCACAAAGGTCAGCGCTCCTGGTAAAAGACTTCACACATTCACTCCCTTTATAAGGCTTTTCTCCAGTGTGGCTGAGTTGATTGGGTGATATCCCATGCACCAAGAAGATGCCAATTACATTCTTAGGCAGGGCAAATGCTGGGTTTGCAGGTTCTATCCCTGGGAGGAGGCATATAG
This sequence comes from Pipistrellus nathusii, assembly GCA_963693515.1. Lineage (NCBI taxonomy): Eukaryota > Metazoa > Chordata > Mammalia > Chiroptera > Vespertilionidae > Pipistrellus > Pipistrellus nathusii. Next base: position 46,472,257 of record OY882872.1, on the reverse strand, counting down.
GAGGCAGGCAATCAATATTTTGCTCTCATTATATTTTCTCACTATCCCTCTTCCTATTTTTATAAAAATCAGTTTCAAATTATTAAAAACCAAAAAGAGCATAGTTCAAATTAGCAAGGAGCTTTTGTTAAAAAAAAAAAAAAATGTATTACCCCTGACTATATGAACAAGGTATCATATCAGATGTTGGCAGATGACATGACTCTACATGGAGAAAAACGTCAAGATCCCACTATGAGCTTCTGAAATTAAAAATGAATTCAGAGCCATGCAGTGGCTCACTCTGTGAAAGTGTGCTCCCAGTACTCTGAGGTTGTGTGTTTGATCTGCCTTCAGGACACACGCAGGGGACATCCAATAAATGCATAGATTGATGGAATAGCAAATCAATGTTTCCCTTTCTATTTCTGTCTCTATTTAAGTTCCTTTCTCAAAAATTAACAAATAAAAATTTTCAAAAGTTTATAGGATATGAACGTTAACACATAAACATCAGTGTCATTTCTACATATTAACAATAAATTTTTGATAGAGAAATAAATAAAGTAGTCAAGTTTGTAACAGAATCAACAATGTACTTGGGAGTAAATTCCACCAAAATGGTGAAAGGTCTATACATTGAACTCAAGACAGTGATGAAAAAATGGAAGAAAACACAAATAAATGGAAAGACATCTTTACTTTAGGATTTGAAATTTAATACCCTTATAATGTCTATACTACCCAAAGCAATCTACAGATTAAAAGCAATCCCAACAATAATTCCAATGGTATTTAACAAAGAAATAAAAACAGAATCTTGAAATGTGTGGAGCCCAAAGACCTGCAATAGCAAAAGCAAACTTAACAAAGAGCTAACCTGGTGGCATCAAACTTCCTGACTTCAGTCTATATAAAGCCAAAGCAACCAAACAGTGCGATACTGAAATAAACACAGAAACAAAGACCAACAGAACAGAACAGTTACCTACAAAGGAGTTCCCATAAGGCTGACACCTGATTTCACATCAGAAACACTACAGGCCAGAAGGGAATGACATGAGGTATTCAAAATAATGAAAAACAAGGATCTGAGACGAAGATTACTATATCCAGAAAGGCTATCATTCAAAATAGATGGTCAAATAAAGAGCTTCCCAGACAAAAATAGGCTCAAGGATTTCATCACCACCAAGCCAGCATTACAAGAAATGCTAAAGGAATTGCTCAGAAGAAGAAATAGAGGAAAAAACCTAGCCAATTAAAAATTACTATAAATAAGTATCTCTCAATAATAACTCAATAATAGTTTAATGCTCCAATCAAAAGCTGTAGGGTAACTGAATGGCTACAAAAACATAAACCCAGCCAAGACGGGTTTGGCTCAATGGATAGAGCGTCGGCTTGCGGACTGAAGGGTCCCGGGTTTGATTCCGGTCAAGGACATGTACCTTGGTTGCGGGCATATCCCCAGTAGGGGGTGTGCAAGAGGCAGCTGATTGATGACTCTCTCTCATCGATGTTTCTAACTCTCTATCTCTCTCCCTTCCTCTCTGTACAAAATCAATAAAAATATATTAAAAAAAAAAACAAAACCATAAACCCAACAATATGCTGTCTACAAGAGACCCATCTCAAAAAAAAAAAAAGACACACATAGGATGAAAGTGAAGGGATCAAAAAAGTTTCCATGTAAATGGAAAACAAAAAGAAACCTAGAGTAGCAATACTCATATCTGACAAAAAAGATTTTAAAAGCATCATGCTAAGCGAAATAAGCTAGTCGGAGAAAGATAAATGTCATATGATCTCACTCAGGTGTGGAATATAATGAACAATATAAACTGATGAATAAAAATAGAGCCAGCCGAAACTGGTTTGGCCAGTGGATAAAGCATTGGCCTGTGGACTGAAAGGTCCCGGGTTCAATTCTGGTCAAGGGCATGTAACTTGGTTGCAGGCACGTCCCCAGTAGGGGGCGTGCAAGAGGCAGCTGGTCGATGTTCACATCCTATCTTTCTCTCTCTTCCTCTCTGTAAAAAAACAATAAAATATTTATATCTTAAAAAAAATAAATAAGAGAATAAATAAAAATAAAAATAAAAAATAAAAAAATAGAACCTGAGGGGGGAAAATATTACAGAATATAATAGAAGTAATCATACTCTTTTTAGATTTTTAGTATTTCTTACAACTTGTGATATAGTTTTGGTAATATTATTATATTTAAAAGCCTTTTATTCTAAAAACATTAATCTCTACACTAATAGAAGAATAAGATGCAAATTGACTGTTACTTCATGATGCCCACCAGCCAATCAGGAGTGGGTATGCAAATTAACTCCCCCCAAAAGGGGGGTTGATTTGCATATTCAGGAGTAGAGTGGCCAGTGGTGGGATAGAATGCATAGTAGCTCTGGGCCTCTGGGCAACTTGGGAAGGCAGAAAGGCAGCTTTAGGACAGAGCAAAGGCAGAAAGCCTGCTCTGGGCCACAGCAAAGGTGATGCTGGCAGCCAGGGGAAGGAAGACCCATTCTTGCACGAATCATTGTGCATCGAGAATCTAGCTATTATATAAAAGTTTATTTTTCTTGAGATATTAATGTTTATTTCATGTAACATTATTATATTTAAGATCATTTTTCTGGAAATTTTAAAATATGTTGCGTGTAACATTATTACATTTAAAATCATTTTTCTTGAAATAAAATTTTAAAAAGTGAAATTAAAAAAATTGGCCAGCACCGCCAGAGGTGGCTTGGTGAGTGAGTGTTAACCTATGAGCCAGGAGGTCAGGATTCCATTTCGGGTTAGGGAACATGCCAGGCTTAAAGTACGCAGCCTATCAATGATTCTCTCTCATCATTGATGTTTCTATCTCTCCCTCACACTTCTTCTATGAAATAAATAAAAATATATTTTTAAAAAATAGGCTAAAGATGTAGAGGCAACTTTTCCAAAAATATGTACCAATGACCAACAGGAATATAAAAAATGCTTTTTCTCACTAATCAGGGAGGAATCCATTAGGCTCCCTGCCACAGTAACAACCCCAAATCCCTCACTAGGAGTTCAGTGCAGGAGGGGTTGTGATTGCAGGAAAAGAAAAGGGCAGAGCAAACAAACCAGTCCTACCAAGTCCAGCAAGGGCCCACAAAACTGAAAGCCAGGCAGTGAGGACAGAGCACATCCAGGGTAAAGAGGCATGAGGTTGTGTAATGTCAAGTCCAGGTCACTGGTGACAGTGAGGGTCTTACCCAGCGAGGATACAAGTTCAAAGTTCTCCAGCATCACATTCAGGTACAGCTGTCTCTGACCCTCATCAAGGAGGCTCCATTCCTCCCCGGAGAAGTACAGGGCAATGTCCTCAAAGGTCACCCCAACCTGTCAGAATGGAGACAATAGATTATTCAGGATTATTATTATTATTTTGTAATTTAGTTGAATTCCTGGGAGTGTGTCTGTGTAGCATCCACTTACTCCGCAGCCATTTGTAAACTCCCAGAATTGAAACTATTGAAACCAAAGCTGTATCCCTGAGGACCCTGACTCCTACTCCTTACACACCTTCCCCCCCTCAACCTCCTCCAGGGCACCCGGTTAGGGTGGACACCAGGCCCTAATGCCTGTGCTGGTTGCTCTCTCATCACAGACCCATTACTCACTGTTACTGCCCTCAGGTACAGCAGAGGGTCCAGGCCCTGGGAGGGCATGCATCTAAGCTCTGGGCCATGCCTGCAGGGCCCCAGTCTTCCTACCAAGCAATACCCCTGCAGTCTCCCAGTTCCTGCCTCCAAGACAAAGCCAAACCAGGGCTGATGCTTCACCCTAAAGTCTCCAGGCCAGGTCCCCAGCATCAGCTCACACTTCCTCTTCCTCTAGATGTGCACACCACTGTGTCATGTCCTCCTTCAGACCCCAAGTTCACTCCCTCAGCTCTGCCCCATTCCTACTCCATCCCAGGGGATCAACCATGAACTTGAACTATATGACATCCGAGAGTGCTTGTACCCATGTCCAGCCGGATGGAAGTCAAATCCAGTCCTCTGAGGGTCTCCGAATGAGTCCGACGGCCTGCCTGCAGCCTCTGACCTGCCCGCCGATCCTCACAGCCACACCCTCAGGGGAACCTCAGAGGCCGGTCACCCCTGTGCTCTCCGCCCCGCACTGGCTGTGTCCTCAGAAGCCACCGCGCTCCTCCCTCCCCTCCGCCTTCCTCACGGTCCTCCCCGCGGGCGGAGCTGCAGGAGGGACAGGCCCGCACCGGGCTGTGGGGTGCGGGGTGAGGAGGCGGGGGGCCTGGGGGACAGGAACTCACCTCAGCCCCGCGCCTCGGGGCGGGCGCCGCCAGCGGACTGTGTGCTCGGAGCCCGGGGGCGGCGGCGGGGGCAGCGGCCGCCGCGGGAAGGGCGGGGCCTGTCCGGGCCGCGGGGCGGGTCACCCGGGAGCGGACACCGGGCTTCACCCCCGCGCGTGCGCTGTGGGCGCCGCCACTCCCGCGCCTTCTCTGTCGGGGCATCGCCACCGGGATCCGGACCGAGCGACCTGGAACCAACAAAGCGGTAGCAGATGGGCTGTGCGTAGAGCCAAAATGCAAAGCGTGCGGGTGCCGGAAGTCCCGCCCCTTGGCCTTAAGCGTCGCCTGGAAACACCTTTTCTGACCCTCGATTAGCTAAGCTGTTGGTCTTCCACGCAGGGTCTTCTGGGTAATGTAGTCCTAGAGTCCAAGAAAGTGATCAGGGTCTTCTCCACATCACTCCTGTAGGAAAGGAGGAGATCGCCACTGCAGGGTTATGAAATGTCACGTCCTCAGGAGAGACACATCTTAAAAACGGCTAAAGGAAGTTGTTATCTTTTCCTGGTGAAGGGGCTTGAGTCCATGTTGGTGAAAGGAGATAATCTGGCCTGGCAATGCCACTGGTTTAGTGTTGACCAGTGAACTGGGAGGTCATGGTTCAATTATATGTCAGGGTACATGCCCAATTTGCTTGATCCCGAGTAGAGGTTGTGCAAGAGGCAGCAGATCCATGATTCTCTCTCATCATTGATGTTTTTCTGTCTCTCCCTCTTCCTTCTCCCTTCTTCTTTCTGAAATAAATGCACAGCTCCCACTGGGGATGTGCCCGCAATCAAGGCACATGCCCTTGGCCGGAATCGAACCCGGGACCTTCCAATCCACAGGAGGACGCTCTATCCACTGAGCCAAACCGGTTTTGGCCGAATAGAGGCCGTCTTAAGCATCCCCACGCCACCAACCTGGTTGCAGGTTCCAGAGTTCCTATGGGTGGTTTGATACTGCCCCCTATGGATACCAAGGTTTGCAGAGCTTGCTAAACCTCTATACTCAAGCAGTGGGGGAGGGAGGCGGGCGGGGGAAGAAGCCATTGGATGGGGCAGAGGTGGAACAATGGGACTTTGAGGAACTAAAGAAGGCTCTCATCTCAGCACCTGCCCTAGCCTTACCGGATGTCACAAAGCCCTTTCACCCCCATGTTAGCAAGGTAAGGGGCATTGCCAAAGGGGTTCTCACCCAGACTCTTGGTCCCTGGCAGAGACCGGTAGTCTATCTAAGAGATTAGACCCAGGGGCATCAGGATGGCCTGCACACCTCTGGGCAGTGGCCGCCACAGCACTGATACTGAAGGAGGCGGACAGACTGACTCTGGGCCAGGAGTTAGTCCTGACGACACCATGTGCTATTGAGGCCCTCCTCCAAGGAGCTCTGGAAAGGCAGATGTTGAATGCCGGGGTTACCTGGTTCCCAGCTCTTTTCCTGGACCAGCCCTGCATCCGGTTCCAGAAAACGCTGGCCACCCAACCCTGCAAACCTACTCCCAGATGATGATGATCTGGATGAGCCCCTCTATGATTGCATAGCAGTAACAGATGCATGCCACTCGGCTCGGCCAGACCTCTATCATCACCAAATGCTGGAGCAGCTATGTGAGCGATGGAATCTGGTACGGGGGGTGGAGGGGGGTGGAGGGGGGTGGTGGCAGGAGTCACCTTGAATCGCACCAAGTGGCCGCAGTCTCTAAGCAGAGGGACTTCAGCACAGAGAGCCAAGCCGAGCTTCTGGCCCTAATCCAGGCCCTCCCACAGGGGAAGGGAAAGCCTGTCCCCATCTGTACCCACAGCTGGTATGCATTTGCCACAGTGTATGTACACAGTGCCATCTACTGGGAAAGAGGATTACTAACTTCAGCCAGAAAGGACATTAAAAATAAGCAAGAGCTGAAACCGGTTTGGCTCATAGGTATGTTTGTGGTTTTTTTTTGTTTTGTTTTTGTTTTTTTAATGTATTTTTTATTGTTTTTTTTACAGAGAAGAAGGGAGAGGGACAGAAAGTCAGAAACATCGATGAGAGAGAAACATCGACCAGCTGCCTCCTGCACACCCTCCACTGGGGACGTGCCCGCAACCAAGGTACGTGCCCTTGACCGGAATCGAACCTGGGACCTTTCAGTCCACAGGCTGACGCTCTGTCCACTGAGCCAAACTGGTTCTGGCTAGGTATACTTTTTGAAGGGTCAAGCTGAAACAAGAAATTCATAGTGAATGTAGTCACAGCATGACACCCAACATGGGGCGCAGGTGCAGAGGCCCAGGCCAAATTACCGAGGTCTACTGTGCATGAAATTCTGCTGGGATCAAAGGGGAGGCAGACAAATTACAGCTCACAGTGAAAGTAGTTTCCCCTGGAGAAACTACTGCAGCTGAGAAATTATGGGGTTGCCCTGAAAATGGGGAGGCCAAATGCTCTGAGATGTGAAGAGAACGGGAGGAAAAACTTAACTACAACAATGGAAACAGTATCTTCAGCTGAGCTACCATGAGCCACATCCTGTACCTGCTCCAGGGAGGGCTGCACATCAGCGGTAGAGACTGTGTCTGACGCTGGAGAAAATAATGGTTAAAATCCAGCCCATGAATCTGACACTTGTCTGTGGAGTAAACGTGGGGAGCTGACTTCATTTCCCTGATACTGAAATTTTTCAGCAATTTGATAGGAGTTTCCACTTGCCCAGGTTGTTGTGAGAAGAGAGAAAATACTGAAAAATCTAACTGAAATCCTAGCAACAAGTGCTCAGCTTGTTACTTTTATTGACCTTGGAAGGCCAGAGTAAGTGCCATCAATCATCTGCATGTCACATTCAGCCAACTGCGACTCAAGGAAGTTCAGCGAGCCTGCTGGAGATTCCCAGGTGGGGCACAACATATGCCCACAGGACCTGCCTCCCTGCAGCAGAGTCAGTGGCTTCTTATAGGTCCCATTTCTTACTAAAATGCACCCAAAGCCAAAACCGGTTTGGCTCAGTGGAAAGAGTGTCAGTCTGCATACTGAGGGGTCCCGGGTTCAATTCTGGTCAAGAGCATGTACATTGGTTGCAGACACATCCCCAGTGGGGGGTGTGCGGGAGGCAGCTGGTCAATGTTTCTCTATCATCATCGACGTTTCTGGCTTTCTATCCCTCTCCCTTCCTCTCTGTGGAAAATCAATGAAATATATTAAAAACAAACTAATAAATAAATAATAAATAATAAAATGCACCCAAAAACAAAGGTGCTTGGTGGGCATTGGCAAAGTGAGAAGTGCCTGGCCTGGGAAATGCGGAGAGAGCCTGGAGTTTCTGGTTGTGGAGAGAGAGAAACATCAATGATGAATGAGAATCATTGATTAGTTGCCTCCTGCATGCCCCACACTAGATCTAGTCCAGGGCCCTGGCATGTGCCCTGACTGGGAATCGAACCATGATTTCCTGGTTCATAGGTTGAAACTCAATAACTGAGCCATGCCAGATAGCAAATTTTATTATTTTTTGGAAAGAGAAAAAGGGAGAGGGAGGGAAACACAATGCAAGAGTGCCACATTGACTGGTGGCTTCCTGCACACCCGATTCCTGGGAGCTAGCCCACAATCCAGGCAGAAGCACAAAAATCCAACCTTCAATGCATGGGATCACACCCAAGCAATTAAGCCATATCATCTATGATGGTAGATTTATTTTAGATAACAAAATGCTAATCTTTGCAAATTTAAACATTCAAATACACAAGGACCTAGATTATGTATGAAATTTTTGACAAAGTTAAATGAAGCTTATTAGCCATAACCAGTTTAATTCTATGGATAGAGTCCACCTGCAGACTCAAGGGTCCCAGGTTCAATTCAGGTCAAGGGCATTTACCTTGGATGCAGGCACAACCACAGTAGGGGGTATGCAGGAGGCAACTGACTGATGTTTCTCTCTCATCAATGTTTGTAACTCTTTTTCCCTCTCCCTTCCTCTCTGTAAAAAATTCCTCTCTTTAAAAAAAGAAACTTATGCTATCTAATAAAGAGGGAATATGGTAATAGATTCTCATGCCATAGAAAACTGACTCACCTTCAAAGATAGCGGTGCCCATAGTCAATAAGAAGGGAATATGATAATTGACTGCCGCCTTCAAAGATGGCAGCACCCACAGCCAATAAGAAAATATGCTAATTTACTGCCATACCCTCAAATTTGGCTTCACCCATAGCCACATGAGGGTGGTACCCAGTCCCCTTAGTCCCTTAGCCTCCCAGGGCCAGGCCAAGGATCAGGTAACCAGGGCCAGCGGAGGCTTGCACTGCTGGCAGTGGCAGCAGCAGAGGTGTGATGTGGTGTCGCCTTGCCCTCATGGTGGGTCACCTCCTGCCCCTGAGGGCTCTGGACTGTGAGAGGAGGCAGGTCGGGCTGAGGAACACCCCTCTAGTCCATGAATTTTCATTCACTGGGCCTCTAGTATCCATATAAAGAATTATACAACAACTAGAGTTCCAATGTATGAAATTTGTGCAAGGGGCTTGTCCCTCACAGCCCCTTGCACTCTTGGCTTTGTACGTAAAGTCATGCAGATAGTCATTCTGCTGTTCAGTCTAATGAGCATATAAACTCTTTATTATATAAGATATTTGTACCAGCTTTCTTAGAAATAACCAAATATTTTTTAAAAATGGATAAACTGCAATGTTATAATATGTACACAGATATAATTTAATTTAAAAAAATTTTTTGAGCAAAAAAATAAAAAAATAAAAATGGATAAACTATTGGTGATATATTCAAAGGTAAGAATATTTATCAAAAAGAGATGGGTTACAGCCAAAACCGGTTTGGCTCAGTGGATAGAGCATCAGCCTGCTGACTTAAAGGTCCCAGATTCAATTCCAGTCAAGGGCATGTACATTGGTTGCGGGCACACCCCCTGTAGGAGGTGTGCAGGAGGCAGCTGATTGATGTTTCTCTCTCATCAATGTTTCTAGCTCTCTATCCCTCTCCCTTCCTCTCTGTAAGAAAATCAATAATATATATTTTTTTTTAAAAAAAGAGAGATGGGTTACAAATATGTCTTTACTAAATCTCCAAGCATTTATGAAATAAGTTAGAGAAGAAAAATATTTTTAAAATGCAAAGTCATCTGTTAAAATAGGATGTAAAACAATGGTTACTTGGAAAGCTGATAGACTTAAAAACGTCATGAAGCAAATGTACAGTGATAGACATAATCAGTATTATCAGTATAATAATAGTTTCAATTTCAAGCACACATCAACATTTACGAAATACTATACTGAACACATGTATTTTACTCATTATAGGTTTCAAAAATGTTTCCAAATTAAAAAGTGTATATATTCCACTATCTGGAAAAGTAGGTTTGGCAAATCTATATGGCATACACATTCTTATGATCTCTGGGCAACCGTCTTACCTTAATGACAGAAAATGTAACAATGAAGAACTTTCACCAAACCAACAAGAATGCTGGCCAAATCACAAAAGCCACATCCATGAACTACAGACACCCTTTGCCTTCATCTTTGTTTTTCTGCTAGCGCACCGACACTGAGATGAACATATGAGAGGCTTCAGAAATCAACAAAGCCTCTTGATGATAATCAATGACAATGATTGTGTCCACAGAAGTTAAGCATGCCTCAAATCCTCAATTCTGTGAAAACAATCCTCCTGTACACTTTTGCTCAGAAACATTTCTGGATGCACATTTAGATGAGGGATATTCCATCTAACGGGCAACAGCCCCTCCAAAACACATTAGACCAGTGCTTATATAGTGAAAAGGTTTCCCCTAATTGCAATGGTCCTCCAATCAGATGGCGATCTGTAAGACATGGAAAGAGATAGTCTTCAAATATATTGGCATCCCTTAAAAACAAGAAAAATATTGACGCAGCTCGAAGATATTCTTGAGGTTGTCACAGCTATCTCATCTTTGCAGTGAACTGACTCAAAGCTTCCATCTTCAAATGAGGAAAAGAGAGTCCACAATCCACAGTATTTATTAGGAAAACGTGGGCAGTCATGAAAACTAGGCAAAAACTGCTAAGTTAATGTGTACACCCCATTGTTCAGACAAGGTCAAAGAATGTTTGAGGCCCCATGAAAAGTTTTCACCTCATCATGTTTGGAGAGCTCAGACCTCATTATAAGCTAACCAATACAGTAAATAGAACACCTAAGACAAAGACTTAGGGAAAAGCATTATTTCACAAACTAGAGAGACATAAAATTGGCAATAATGTCTTCGGCATTCAATAAATACATCATTGGCCGAAACTGGTTTGGCTCAGTGGATAGAGCGTCAGCCTGCGGACTGAAAGGTCCCAGGTTCAATTCCGGTCAAGGGCATGTACCTTGTTGCAGGCACATCCCCAGTAGGGGGTGTGCAAGAGGCAGCTGATCGATGATTCTCTCTCATCGATGTTTCTAACTTTCTATCCCTCTCTCTTCCTCTCTGTAAAAAATCAATATATATTAAATAAATAAATAAATAAATAAACACATCATTGGCATCTAGGGAATGTGTGTCTCTAAAAATGGCAGTTCCTCTGCAATGTTACATTTTGTGGCGCTAACACTAATCAGTCCAAAAAATTAGACAACAGAGTTAGCTTCCTTGGGCACAAGAGGATGGTGATTGATGACATCAGTAGGATCATATAGGTGGTACAAATGAAATACCTTAACAGAAATATGCAGTGACATAGATCTGGAAACACATCTAAGTATTTAAAAAAGTGAAATATAGCTACATATGATTCCAACATAAAAAAACAAAAAGAGCCGAAACCGGTTTAGCTCAATGGATAGAGTGTCGGCCTGTGGACTGAAAAGTCCCAGGTTCGATTCTGGTCAAGGGCATGTACTGTGGTTGTGGACATATCCCCAGTAGGGGGTGTGCAAGAGGCAGCTGATCGATGATTCTCTCTCATCGATGTTTCTAACTCTCTATCCCTCTCTCCTCCTCTCTGTAGAAAATAATAAAATATATTAAAAAAAAAAAAAAAAAAAAAAAGAGCCGAAACTGGTTTGGCTCAGTTGGATATATCATCGGCCTGCGAACTGAAAGGTCCCAGGTTCGATTCCAGTCAAGAGCATGTACCTTGGTTGCGGGCACATCGCTGGTGGGGAGTGTGCAGGAGGCGGCTGATCGATGATTCTCTCACATCGATGTTTCTGGCTCTCAATCCCTCTCTCTTCCTCTCTCTAAAAAAATCAATAAAATATATTTTTAAAATAAAAGAAAAAAAGAAAAAACACCCCATAAAAACACTTATGGGGATTTTATATCATGTAGGTTTTTAAATGTGTAAGATTTATTAAAATGTATGAGATTCATTAGTGGTAAAATATTTCCCACATTTACAGCATTTATAATGGTTTGCATCATTGTGTACTTGCTGATGACCACAAAGAAGAGTGCTATGGATAAAAGAGTTCCCACACTCACTGCATTTATAAGGCTTTTCTCCAGTGAATTCTGTAATGAAGATGAAGGTAACGGCTCCTGGGAAAAGATTTCCCACATTCACTGCACTCATAAGGCCTTTCTCCAGTGTGCAATCTCTGATGATATCGAAGGGAAGTGTTCCTGGTAAAAGATTTCCCACATTCAGTGCACTTATAAGGTTTTTCACCGGTATGAACTCTCTGATGACAGTGAAGGTCAGTGCTAGTGCTAAAAGATTTTTCACAATCGCTGCATTTATAAGGTTTTTCTCTAGTGTGAACTCTCTGATGATGCTCATGAAGGTTAGATGTTGTGTTAAAAGATTTCTCACATTCACTGCATTGATAAGGCTTTTCACCAGTGTGCAATCTCTGATGACAACGAAGAGCAGAGCTCCTGGTAAAAGACTCCCCACATTCACTACACTTATAAGGCTTTTCTCCAGTGTGAACTCTCTGATGAATCTGAAGGGCAGTGTTGGTGGATAAAGATTTCCCACATTCACTGCATTTATAAGGCTTTTCTCCAGTATGAATTCGCTGATGACGATAAAGAACAGTGCTACTGATAAAAGATTTCCCACATTCACTGCACATGTAAGGCCTTTCTCCAGTGTGCACTCTCTGATGAATCTGAAGGGCAGTGTTGGTGGATAAAGATTTCCCACATTCATTGCATTTATAAGGCTTTTCTCCAGTATGAACCCTCTGATGAACACGAAGGTTGGTGCCCCTGTGAAAAGATTTCCCACATTCACTGCATTTATAAGGCTTTTCTCCAGTGTGAACTCGCTGATGACGATAAAGAACATTCCTACTGAAAAAAGATTTCCCACATTCACTGCACACATAAGGCCTTTCTCCAGTGTGCAATCTCTGATGAATCTGAAGAGCACTGTTGGTGGATAAAGATTTCCCACATTCACTGCATTTATAAGGCTTTTCTCCAGTGTGAGCTCGTTGATGACGAGAAAGGGCAGAGCTATTTATAAAAGATTTCCCACATTCACTACACACGTAAGGCCTTTCTCCAGTGTGCAATCTCTGATGGCCTCGAAGAGCAGTGCTGGTGGTTAAAGATTTCCCACATTCACTGCACTTATACGGCTTTTCTCCCGTGTGAATTCTGTGATGAAGACGAAGGTCAGCGATCCTGGGAAAAGATTTTCCACATTCACTGCAGTTATAAGGCTTTTCTCTGGTGTGAACTCTCTGGTGACAATGAAGTTCACTGATACTGGTAAAACACTTTTCACATTCCCGGCATTTATAAGGCTTTTCTCTAGTGTGAATTCTCTGAAGATGTTCATGAAGGTTAGATGTTCTGGTAAAATATTTCCCACATTCACTGCATTGATAAGGTTTTTCTCCAGTGTGAACTCGCTGATGACGATGAAGGTCACTGCTCCAGGTAAAAGATTTCCCACATTCATGGCACTCATAAGGTCTTTCTCCAGTGTGCAATCTCTGATGACCTCGAAGGGCAGTGCTCCTGGGAAAAGATTTTCCACATTCACTGCATTTATACGGCTTTTCTCCACTGTGGTTGAGTTGATTGGATGTTATCCCATACACCAAAAGGTTGCCGATTACATTCTTGGACAGGGCAAATGCTGGGTTTATAGGTTCCATCCCTAGTAAGGAGCATACAGGAGTCAGGAAATCAATGTTTTGTTCTCACTTCCATGTTTCTCACTATCCCTCTCCCTCTTTTTCTAAAAATAAAATTTCAAATTTTTTAAAACCAAAAATAGCATAGTTCAAATTAGCTAGAAGCTTTCATTAAAGAAAAGAAAAAAAGATATTATCCCTGACACTGAACCAGGAGGTAATATAGAGATGTTGGCAGATGACATGACTCTACATAATGAAAAATGTGAAGATCCCTGTGTGAGCCTCTGAAATTAAAAACTAATTCAGAGCCCTGGCCTAGTGGCTCGCTCTATAAAAGTGTGGTCCCAATACTCTGAGATTGTGGGTTTGATCTACCATCAGAACATACACAAGGGACAGCCAATGAATGCATAAATTGGTGGAATATCAAATCAATGTTTCCCCTCTATTTTTTTTCTATTTCTGCCTCACTTCCTTTTTCTAAAATTAACAAATAAAAAGTTTAAAGAAAAAATAATTTTGGAAAGGTTACAGAATATAAACGTCAACACACAAACATCAGGTTTATTTCTACACATTAACAATCAAATCTTTGATAGAGAAATAAATAAAGTAGTCAAGTTTGGAATAAAATCAACAATTAACTACTCGGGAATAAATTCTACCAAAATGTTGAAAGGTCTATACATTGAACTCAAGACAGTGATGAAAAAATGGAAGAAAACACAAACAAATGGAGAGACATCCATGCTTTAGGATCTGAAATGTAATACCCATATAAGGTCTATATTACCCAAAGCAATCTACAGTTAAATGCAATCCAGATGATAATGCCTATGGTATTTAACAAAGAAATAAAAACAGAACCTTGAAATGTATGGAACCAAAAGTCCTGTAATAGCAAAAGCAAACGAGCAGGAACAAACCTGGTGGCATCAAACTTCCTGACTTCAAACTATTACAAAGCCAAAGCAACCAAACAGTCTGTTACTGGACTAAACACAGAAACAAAGACCAATAGAACAGGACAGACAAGACCAAAATAATCTCAGGCACATACGTTCAAGTATCCTTTCACAAAAACCAGAATACACACAAGAAAGAAAAGATAGTTTTTTCAATGAATGGTGCTGGTACAAGTGCATATTCACAGGAAAATAACAAAACTGGACACCACTGAACAAAATGAACTCAAACTGCACGAAACAATTAAATGATACTCACAAAACTTAAAACTACTGCACGACATCCCAGAGAAAAAGATTTGGACATTAGCTTTAAATATGATTTTCTGGATGTGACACCAACCTCTAGACAGGGGCAAAACTAAACAGTCTGTACAACAACAAATGAAAAAGCATCTTCACATCACAACAGCAATTAACAAAATGAAATTAAAAGGTAATCTACAGGATGGGAGAAAATACTTGCAAGTCATATGAACATACTGTTTAGAGATATTGTGGATTCAGTTCAGATCTCCTCAATAAAGCAAATATCCAGATATAGAAGGAAATTTGCACAAATATTTGACATTACAGTTAAATAATAAAGACAGGGTAAGGCTACATGCAGGCTAATAAAAACACAACTACTCTGTGTGAAAAATACTTTATCAGTAAAGAGTGACAACCTCAGGAAAATTCAGACACCTAAAATGACCACAAAGGATGGTCTGAAATTAAAACTTTCTAAGAGCAGCTAATGACAGGTAGACATGTCCTCAGCTAGAATATTCATCAACAAAAGTCAATCTTTACCTGAACAGAGCCTGTCCATCATCTTCTGCATCTATGATCACATCACTTTGGAATGTCAAAGTAACTTCCCTTTTTCGGGATTCCTCAGGGCACAACAAATGCACCATAGCAGAGACTACCATTATTCTCATTGCTATTTTCATCATATTAATAATGATTATTAACTATCTTGTACCCAACTATCATTTTACTTTTTAAAAAAAATATATTTTATTGATTTTTTACAGAGAGGAGGGAGAGGGATAGTTAGAAACATCGATGAGAGAAGAACATCGATCAGCTGCCTCCTGCACACCCCGCACTGGGGATGTGCCTGCAACTGCGGTACATGCCCTTGACCGGAATCGAACCTGGGACCTTTCAGTCCTCAGGCTGATGCTCTATCCACTGAGCCAAACGAGTTTTGGCTCATTTTACTTTTTATCTGATTCCAGAAGTAGCCCAGCTTTGCTCTCATCTGTCCGCTTATCTATCACCAATGAATTTCATGTAACCCACCTATGTCTGCTCTTGTGATTGTAATGTATTAAATAAGGTGCAAAACTGCCATTCTCTGGAGCATTATATCAATGCCTTGAGATTTTGCTTCCTAACAACTGTTGAAAGTTTGGACCAAATAAACTCACAAAAATTATTTTCAGGTTTGAATATTTCTTATCTTCACACTGGTAAACATCATCTGAGCCTGCTAGAATGATGGCCACACTAAACTTACTGAATGTAGGTTAGCCAAAAACATTGTATTTGTAAAAAACAAAATACTTCACTGCCCAGCTGTGGTAGGTTAGTGAATTGAGTGTCATCCCATGGACCAAGAGGTCCCAGGTTCATGGACCAAGATGTCCCAGGTTCAATTCCTAGTCGAGCACATGCCTGGGTAGCTGGCTCCATCCCCAGTAGGGGAAACACAGGAGGCAGCCAATCAATGATTTTCTCTCATTATTGTTTTGTCTATTGGTCTTTCCCTCACCCTTCTTCTCTGAAGTCAATAAATTAAAAGCAAAACAAAAAATCCCCAAAACATCTGCAAAGCACAATTATGCACATGCAAAAAGCTGAGCATCCATATGTAACAAAAAATTAATATGAAGCCCTAACTGATTTGGCTCAGTAGATAGAGCGTCAGCCTGCAGACTGAAGGGTCCCAGGTTCGATTTCGGTCAAGGGCATGTACCTTGGTTTCGGGCACATACCTACTAGAGGGTGTGCAGGAGGCAGTTGATAGATGTTTCTCTCTCATCGATGTTTCTAACTCTCTCTCTCCCTTCCTCTTTGTAAAAAAAAAATCAATAAAGAATATATTTTTTAAATTAATACATAAAATATAGAAGGTATTCAAGAAACACATTAGCCAAAAAATATGGTTAAAAAACAGACTAGAGCATAACTGTCGTGGCTCAGTGGATGGAGCGTCAGCCTACAGACTGAAGGGTCCCAGGTTCGATTCCGGTCAAAGGCATGTATGTTGGTTGCAGGCACATACCCACTAGGGTGTGTGTAGGAGGCAGCTGATTGATGTTTCTCTCTCATAGATGTTTCTCTCTCCTATCCTCTCCATAAAAAAACAATATATTTTTTAAAAATAAGCCAGAAATATTTAAGACAAAGAGAGAGTCTTAAAGGCAGCAAGAGAAAAGAAAACTATTAGCTATGAAGGAGTTCCCATAAGGCTGACACACATGATATCACATCAAAAACTCTACAGGCCAGAAGGAAATGGCATGAAATACTCAAGGTAATGGAAAGAAGGATCTGAGACCAAGATTACTATATTCAGCAAGGTTATCATTGAAAATAGATGGTCAAGTAAAGAGTTTCCCAGACAAAAAAAGGCTCAAGGACTTCACCACCATCAAACCAGCATTACAAGAAATGCTAAAGGGATGGCTGAGAAGAATCAGAGAAAGAAACCTAGATATACAAAATTAAAATGGCTATAAATAAATATCTCTCAATAATAACCCTAGCCCTGTCCAGTTTGGCTCAGTAGTTAGAGTGTCGGTCTACGAACTAAAGGGGCCCAGGTTCGATTCTAGTCAAGGGCATGTACCTCAGTTGTGGGCACATCCCAGGCAGTTGATCGATGTTTCTCCCTCATCGATGTTTCTAGCTCTCTATCCCTCTCCAGTCCTCTCTGTGAAAAATCAATAAAATATATTAACTAATAATAATAATAACCCTAAATAGTTTAATGCTCCAATCAAAAGGTATAGGGTAACTGACTGCATCAAAAACATGATCCAGCCGAAACCGGTTTGGCTCAGCGGTAGAGCGTTGGTCTGCGGACTGAAAGGTTCCGGGTTCGATTCCGGTCAAGGGCATGTACATTAGTTGTGGGCACATCCCCGGTAGGGGGCGTGCAGGAGGCAGCTGGTCGATGTTTCTATCTCATCGACGTTTCTAGCTCTCTATCTCTCTCCCTTCCTCTCTGTAAAAAAATCAATAAAATATATATTTTTTAAAAATTAAAAAACAAACATGATCCAACTGTATGTTATTTACGAGAGACCCACCTCAAAACAAAACACACACACAGGATGAAAGTGAAGGTATTGAAAAACAGTTACCATGCAAATGGAAAACAAAAAAAAGCTGGAGTAGCAATACTCATATCCGACAAAACAGACTTTAAAAGCATCATGCTAAGCAAAATAAGGTAGTCAGAGAAAGAAATATCATATGATCTCACTCAGTTGTGGAATATAATGAACAACATAAATTGATGAACAGCCCTAACCATTTTGGCTCAGTGGATAGAGCATCGGCCTTCAGACTGAAAGGTCCCAGGTTCGATTTCCGTTAAGGGCATGTACCTTGGTTGCAGGCACATCCCCAGTGTGTGTGTGTGTGTGTGGGGTGGGGGTGTGCAGGAGGCAGCTGATCGATGTTTCTCTCTAGTTAATGTTTCTAACTCTCTATCCCTCTCTCTTCCTCTCTGTGAAAAATCAATAAAATATATTTTTTAAAAAGACAATTTTCCTTGAAATCTTAAGATTTGTTTCATGTAACATTGTTATATTTAAAATCATAAAAAAAAAAAAAAACCTGAAAGAAAACAAAAACTGACTAGACCAGCCAGATGTGTCTCAGGGATTGAGCATCAACCTATGAACCAGGAAGGAGGTCAGGATTCAATTCCAGGGTAGGGCACAGGCCTGGGTTGTGTGCTCCAGTAGGGGGCGTGCAGGAGACAGCCTGTAATAATTCTCTCTCATCATTGATGTTTTTCTCTCTCTCTCCTTATTCCTTCCTCTCTGAAATCAATAAAAATATATTTCTAAAAAACATCTAAAAGATGTAGAGGCATTTTTTCCAAAAACATGTACAAATGACCAATAGGAATATATAGAATGCTTTTCCTCACTAATCATGGAGGAATCCATTAGGCTCCCTGCCACAGTAACAATCCCAAATCCCTCCTTGGGGATTCAATACAGGAGGGGTTGTGATCGCAGAAAAAGAAAAGGGCAGAGCAAACAAACCAGTCCTACTAAGAACAGCAGAGCCCACAAAACTGAAAGCCAGGCAGTGAGGACAGAGCATATCCAGGGTAAAGGGGCATGTGTAAAGCCAAGTCCAGGTCACTGGTGACAGTGAGGGTCTTACCCAGCGAGGATAGAAGTTCAAAGTTCTCCAGCATCACATTCAGGTACAGCTGTCTCTGACCCTCATCCAGGAGGCTCCATTCCTCCCCGGAGAAGTACAGGGCAATGTCCTCAAAGGTCACCCCAACCTGTCAGAATGGAGACAATTGATTATTCAGGATTACTATTATTATTTTAGTTGTAATTCCAATTTGGTCCTGGGAGTGTGTCTGTGTAGCATCCACTTACTCCGCAGTCATTTCAAACTCCCAGAATGGAAAATATTGAAATCAGAGCTGCCTTTCTGAGAATGCACAACCCTACTCCTTACACATCTTCCCTGCCCTCAACCTCCTCCAGGGCTCCCCAGTTTAGTGTGGACACCAGGCCCTAAATCCAGTGCAGGCTGCTCTATCATCATGGTCCCATTACGCACCGTTACTGACCTCGGCAACAGAGGGTGGTTAGGGCCCTAGGAGGGCATGCACCTAAGCTCTGGGCCATGCCCGCAGAGCCCAGCCTTCCTGCCAAGCTAGTCTCCCAGATCCTGCCTCCAGACAAAGCCAAACCACCGCTTATGCTTCATCCTTAAGTCTCCAGGCCAGGTCCCCAGCACCATCAGCTCCCACTTCCTCTTTCTCTAGATGTGCACACCACTGTGTAAGGTCCACTTCCTTTACATCTTCAGACCCCAAGTTCACTCCCTCCGCTCTGCCCCTTCCTGCTCCATGCCACTAGATCAACCATGAACTTGGCAGATGGTATCGGAGATGCTGGTACCACAGCCTGACGCAGGACCACCTCAGGCCCCTGAGGGACCCCACCGCCGGGAAAGCCCCCATGAGGCTGTGAGTCCTCCCTGCAGCCTCTGATCTGCCCGCCCATCCTCACAGCCACACCCTCAGGGGAACCTCAGAGGCCGGTCAGCCCTGTGCTCTCCGCCCCGCACTGGCTGTGTCCTCAGAAGCCACCGCGCTCCGCCCTCCCCTCCGCCTTCCTCACGGTCCTCCCCGCGGGCGGAGCTGCAGGAGGGACAGGCCCGCACCGGGCTGTGGGTGCGGGGTGAGGAGGCGGGGGGCCTGGGGGACGCGCACTCACCTCAGCCCCGCGCCTCGGGGCGGGCGCCGCCATCGGACTGTGTGCGCGGAGCCCGGGGGCGGCGGCGGGGGCAGCGGCGGGGGGAGCGGCCGCCGCGGGAAGGGCGGGGCCTGTCCGGGCCCCGGAGCGGGTCACCCGGGTGCGGACACCGAGCGGCTTCTCTGTGGGGGTATGGCCGCCGGGACCCAGCGGTCTCAGATCTCCGCCACACCGGCTGGGTGGAGTCACAATGCCAGTTCTGAGGACGCCGGAAGTCCCGCCCTTTGGAGTTAAGCGTTGCCTGGAAACACCTTTTCTGACCCTTGATTGGCTAAGCTGTTGGTATTCCTCGCAGGGTCTTCTGGGTAATGTAGTCCTCGAGTCCAAGAAAGTGTTCAGGGTTTTTTTTTTTCCACCCAAATCACTGCTGTAGGAAACACGGAGATCGCTACTGGAGGGCTATTAAATGTCACGTCCCCAGGGGAGACACAACTTAAAAATGGCTAAAAGAAGTTATCTTTTCCTGGTGAAGAGTTAATCCGGCCTGACCAATGTCACTGAATGGTCTACCATTAACCAATGAACTGGTCATGGTTCTATTACCTTGTCAGGTACATGCCCATTTCCAGCTAGCAGTCCCCAGTAGTGGGGGTGCAGGAGGCAGGGGATCAAGGATTTTCTCTCATCACTGATAGTTCTCTAGCCCTCTCCCTTCTCCCTTCCTCTGTGAAATAAATTTTTTTACAACCGTATTTTAAAACACACATTTTCTGTGATCCAAATATAGCAGTCATAATTAAAGAGACATGCTTGCATTAAAGAGTCTGAAAAATTTTATCACATAGATGACATACTTACACCAACGTATATGTATTTGACAAACATAACACAAGATTGTAGGCCCAGCCTTTGAAGTGGAAAAATGGAACTCTCCTGTTTTATTATAAATTTAACTTCAATGAAAAGAAATACATTCTGAAAAAAAATGGGAAAGTTTGTGAACAAAAAAGGGCCACATATTAAACCTGACAAGCTCCGTGGAGGTCTGAGTGGCAGACTTACCAACTCAGAGACATAAGGTAATCACATAGGATAGTCTGAAATGAAATCAATAAAATATATATTTAAAAAAAAAATTCAGGTATCAAAAAACTTAGTTCCCATAAGTTTTTTGATACCTGATTAATGTAACATATAATAATTTATACTTTTGGCTTATAAAAGGACTAAGCAAAATAATGTATATTTTCAACTTCATTTGTCCATGGGTGCGGTCAGCAAATGATACTAATTGAATTTTTGCTATAAGTTTCCCTAAGTACATTGATATAAGCTATTTACTCTCTGTTTAGAGAGGCAAAATGCAAGTCATTTACTCTTTTTTTAAATATATATTTTATTGATTTTTTTACAGAGAGGAAGAGAGAGGGAGAGAGAGTTAGAAACATCAATCAGCTGCCTCTTGCTCACCCCCTACTGGGGATGTGCCTGCAACCAAGGTACATGCCCCTGACCGGAATCGAACCTGTGACCTTTCAGTCCACCTGTGACTTTGCAGTCGGCAGGCCTATGCTCTATCCACAGAGCCAAACCGGTTTCGGCAAGTCATTTACTCTTAAGGGTCCTTGGTTGAGGGAAGATAAGATTTACTAAATGGGCTGGAACTGGTTTGGCTCAGTGGATAGAGCATCGGCCTTCGGAGTGAAAGGTCCCAGGTGGAATGAAAGATCCCAGGTTATATTAAAAAAAAAAAAAATTTACTAAATGGTCCCAAATGGCTGTTTAATTTTTTTATTTATTTTAAATATATTTTATTAGAGAGGAAGGAAGAGGGATAGAGTTAGAAACATCAATGAGAGCGAATCATTGGTCAGCTGCCTCTTGCACACTCCCTACTGGGGATATACCCGCAACCAAGGTACTTGCCCTTGACAGGAATCAAACTTGGGACCTTTCAGCCTGCAGGCCGATGCTCTATCCACTGAGCCAAACCGGTTTCGGCAGTTTAATTATTTTAAGTTACCTATTCTACTTATCCTGGATTACTGGCCTGTGTCATTTATTCGATTTTTTAATCTTTTTTCTTTATAAAGATTTTGTAATTTTAACAAATTTTTCTTTAGAAATTTTACAACTTTCAGAAATTACCAAATTTAGAAATCATATCCACGGACTACAGAAACCCTTTGCTTTCGTTTTTGTTTTTTTTGCCAACCACCCATGGCTCTGAGGTGAACATCTGAAACACTGCAGAAATCCACCAAACCCCCTGGTGATAATCAAAGAGAATGAGTGTGTCCACAGAAGATAAACATGCCTCAGATCCTCAGGTCTGTGTAAACAATGCTCCTGTACCCTTTTTTTTTTTTTTTTTAAATTCTTGTATTATTTATTCTTTTTAAAAAAATATTTTTTATTGATTTTTTTAACAGAGAGGAAGGGAGAGAAATGGAGAGTCAGAAACATCGATCAGCTGCTTCCTGCACACCCCCCACCAGAGATGTGCCCACAACAAAAGTAAATGCCCCTGACCAGAATCGAACCCGGGACCCTTCAGTCCACAGGCGGACGGTCGATCCACTGAGCCAAACCAGTCTCGGCATATTTATTCCTTTTTTAAAATTTCTTTATTAAGGTATTACATATATGCCCTTATTATTTACCCCCCATCTCCTAGTCATGCCCCCACACCCTGTTGTCTGTGTCCATGGATTAGGCTTATATGCATATAAGTCCTTTGGTTGAGCTCCTGTACACTTTTGCCCAGAAACATTCCTGGATGCATGGTTAGATGAGGGACATTCCACCTAATGGGCTACACTCCCCTCCAAAACACATTAGGCCCTTGTTTGTTTGTTGTTGTTGTTATTTTTAATATATTTTATTTTATTTATATATTTTATTGATTTTTTACAGAGAAATTGAAAGAAATAGTTAGAAACATCGACCAGCTGCCTCCGGCACACCCCCCACCGGGGATGTGCCCACAACCAAGTACATGCCCTTGACCGGAATCGAACCCGGTTCCCTTCAGTCCACAGGCCGATGCTCTTATCCACTGAGCAAAACTGGTTTCAGCTTAGCCATTGTTTTTATAACAAGAATGTTTCCCTTAACTGGGATGGTCCTCCAACCAGTGACCATCGCCCATGCAATTGAAAATATTAGGGCACATGGCCCTCTGCAAGACAGGGGAAGAGATAGTCTTCAAATATATTGGCATCCTTTGAAAACAAGAAAAATATTCACACAGCTCAAAGATATACTTGAGGTTGTCACAGCTATCCCATTGTTGGAATGATTGCTTTGCCTCAAAGCTTCCATCTTCCCATAAGGAAAACAGAGTCCACAATCCACAGTATTTATTAGGAATACATGAGCAACCTTGAAAATTACAGAAAAAGTGCTAAGTTAATTTGTACACCCCTCTGTTCAGTCAAGGTCAAAGAATGTTTGAGGCCTCATAAAAGGTTTTCACCTCAACATGTTTGGAGAGCTCAGATCTCCTTATAAGCTAACCTCCACAGTAAATAGAACACCCAAAATGAAAGAAGACTTAGGAAAAAGCCTTCATTATTTCACAAACCAAAGAGACATGAGATTGGCAGTTCTACATTGAT
Organism: Pipistrellus nathusii; assembly: GCA_963693515.1. Classification (NCBI taxonomy): domain Eukaryota; kingdom Metazoa; phylum Chordata; class Mammalia; order Chiroptera; family Vespertilionidae; genus Pipistrellus; species Pipistrellus nathusii. Next base: position 46,448,843 of record OY882872.1, on the reverse strand, counting down.
ATCTTGAGCACTCAATAAATCCATCACTGGCATCTAGGGAATGTGTGTCTCTAAAAATGGCAGTTCCTCTGCAATGTTATATTTTGTGGCGCTAACACTAATCCATCCAATAAATCAAACAACAGAGTTGGCTTCCTTGGGCACAAGAGGATGGTGATTGATGCTGTAGATAGGATCGTATAGGTGGTACAAATGAAATACCTTAAGTAACAGAAATATGCAGTTACATAAGTCTGCAAAACACATCTAAGTATTTCAAAAAGTGAAACATAGCTATATATGGTTCCAACATAACAATCAAACAAACAAGCCAAAACCGGTTTGGCTCAGTGGATACAGCCTCAGCCTGTGGACTGAAAGGTCCCAGGTTCGATTCCGGTCAAGGGCATGTACCTTGGTTGCAGGCACATCTTCAGTGGGGGGTGAGCAGGAGGCAGATGGTGGATGTTTTTCTCTCATTGATGTTTCTAGCTCTTTATCCCTCTGCCTTCCTCTCTGTAAAATATTAATGAAATATATTTTCAAAAAGCACACAAAAAACACTCCATAAAAACTTACAGGGATTTTATATCATGTATTAGGTTTTTAAATGTGTAAGATTCATTAAAATGTATGAGATTCATTAGTGGTGAAAGATTTTCTACATTCACGGCATTTATAATGGTTTGAGCCAGTGCGCACCCGCTGATAACCAAAAAGAAGAGTGCTATGGATAAAAGAGTTCCCACACTCACTGCATTTATAAGGCTTTTCTGCAGTGAAGATGAAGGTCACAGCTCCTGCGAAAACGTTTCCCACATTCACTGCACTTACAAGGCCTTTCTCCAGTGTGCAGTCTCTGATGATATCGAAGGGCAGCACGTCTGTTAAAAGATTTCCCACAATCACTGCATTTATGAGGCTTTTCTCCAGTGTGAACTCTCTGACGAATCTGAAGACCAGTGTTGATGGGTAAAGATTTTCCATATTCACTGCATTTATAAAGCTTTTCTCCAGTGTGAACTCTCTGATGAAGAAAAGGTGAGTGCTACTGAGAAAAAATTTCTCACATTGACAAAATTGATAAGGTTTTGGTCCAGTGTGAATTCACCGATGACGGGAAAGGCCAAAGCTACTGATAAAAGATTTCCCACATTCAGTGCACGCATAAGGTCTTTCTCCAGTGTGAAATTTCTGATGATCTCGAAGAGCAATAGTGGTAATAAAAGATTTCCCACATTCACTGCATTTATAAGGCTTTTCTCCAGTGTGAATTCTGTGATGAACACGAAGATTAGTGCTCCTGGTAAAAGCTTTCCCACAATAACTGCATATATGAGGCTTTTCTCCGGTATGAACTCTCTGATGGCAATGAAGTTCATTTTTAGTGGTAAAAGATTTTTCACATTCTCTGCATTTATAAGGCTTTTCTCCAGTGTGAATTCTCTGATGACGATGAAAGTCACTGCTCCAGGTAAAAGATTTCCCACATCTATGGCACTCATAAGGCCTTTCTCCAGTATGCAATCTCTGATGAACTCGAAGGTCAGTGCTCCTGGTAAAAGATTTCCCACATTTACTGCATTTATAAGGCTTTTCTCCACTGTGGCTAAGTTGGTTGGTCGTTATCCCATGCACCAAAAAGTTGCCGATTACATTCTCGGTGAGGGCAAATGCTGTGTGTGTAGGTTCAATTCCTGGTAGGGAACACACAGGTGGCAGGTAATCAATGTTTTGCTCTAACATCCATGTTTCTCACTATCCCTCTCCCTCTTTTTCTAAAAGTAAAATTTAAAAATTTAAAAAGCCAAAAAGAGCATAATTCAAATTTACTAGAAACTTTATTAAAAAAAGAAAAAAGCCCTGACTGGTTTGGCTTGGTAAATAGAGCTTCGGCCTGTGGACTCAAGGGTTCAGGGTTCAATTCCATTGAAGGGCATGTACCTTGGTTGCGGGCACGTCCCGAGTGGAAGGTATGCAGGAGTCAGCTGATCAATGTTTCTCTCGTCCATGTTTCTAACTCTCTATCCCCTTCCCTTCCTCTCTGTAAAAAAAATCAATAAAATATATAAAAATAAAATAAAATCTAAAAATTATAAAATAAAAAGAGAAAGAGAAAGAAAAAATGATATTACCTCCTGCAATATAAATTACAAAGTGTCATATGAGATGTTGGCAGATTACATGACTCTCCATATGGAAAAGTGTCAAGATCCTACTATGAGCTTCTGAAATTAAAAACAAATTCAGAGCTAAGCCAGGTGACTCACTCAGTATCCAATACCCTGAGGTTGTAGGTTTGATCTCCCTTCAGGACACACGCAGAGGACAGCCAATGAATCATAGATTGTTAGAATAACAGATCAATGTTTCCCTCTCTATTTCTGTCCATCTCTGTCTCACTTTCTTTCTCAAAAATTAACAAATAAAAATTTTGGAAAGTTTACAGAATATGAACATCAACACACAAACTTCAGTGTCATTTCTATAAATTAACAATAAATTTTTTTTATAGAGAAATGAAGAAAGTAGTCAAGTTTGTAACAGAATCAACAATAAAATACTTGGATGTAACATTATTATATTTAAAATCATTTTCTTGAAATAAAATTAAAAAACTGAAAAAATAAAATTGGCTAATCTGGCCAGATGTGGTTTGGTGATTGAATGTCAACCTATGAATTAGGTGGTCAGAATTAGATTCCCAGTGAGGGCACATGGTGGGTGTGCAGGAGGCAGCCTATCAATCATTCTCTCTCATCATTGATGTTTGTTTGTTTTAAATATGTTTTATTGATTTTTTTTCAATATATTTTATTGATTTTGTACAGAGAGGAAGAGAGAGGGACAGAGTTAGAAACATCGATGAGAGAGAATCATCAATCGGCAGCCTCTTGCACACCCCCTACTGGGGATATGCCTGCAACCAAGGTACATGCCCTTGACCGGAATCGAACCCGGGACCTTTCAGTCCCCAAGCCGACGCTCTATCCATTGAGCCAAACCGGTTTCGGCTGTTTTATTGATTTTTTACAGAGAGGAAAGAGAGAAATAGTATAGAGAGTTACAAACATCAATGAGACAGAAACAGCGATCAGCTGCCTCCAGCACACCCACTACTGGGGTTTTGCCTACAACCAAGATACATACCCTTGATCAAAATCAAACCTGTGACCCTTTAGTCCGAAGGCCGACATTCTATCCACTGAGCCAAACCAGTTAGGGAATCATTGATGTTTCTAACTCTCCCTCACACTTCCTCTCTGAAATCAAGAAAATATATTTCCAAAAATATAGGCTAAAGATGTAGAGGCAATTTTTCCAAAATTTGTATCAATGACCAACAGGAATATAAAGAATGTTTTTCCTCACTAAACACGGAGGAATCCATTAGGCTCCCTGCCACAATAACAACCACAAAGAGTTCAGTACAGGAGGTGTTGTGATTGCAGAAAAAGAAAACAGCAGAGCAAACAAACCAGTCCTACCAAGAACAGCAGGGCCCACAAAACTGAAAGCCCAGCAGTGAGGACAGAGCACATCCTGGTAAAGTGGCATGAGGATGTGTAATATCAATGGATCTCTGTTGAGAGTGAAAGTCTTACCCAGCGAGGATACAAGTTCAAAGTTCTCCAGCATCACATTCATGTACAGCTGTCTCTGACCCTCATCAAGGAGACTCCATTCCTCCCCAGAGAAGTACAGGGCAATGTCCTCAAAGGTCACACCAACCTGTAAAAATGGAGACAACTGATTATTCAGAATATTTTTTAAAAAAATTTATTTTAGTTGTAATTCCAATTTGGTCCTGGGAGTGTGTCTGGGTAGCATCCAATTACACTGCAGCCAATTTTAAACTCACAGAATTGAAACTATTGAAATCAAAGCTATATTTCTGAGAACACACAATCCTACTCCTTACGCATGACCCTAAAGCCTGCAAGCTGACCTCTCATCACAGTCCCATTACTCACTGTTATTGAGCTCAGCAACAGAGGGGGTTAGGGCCCTGGGATGGCATGCATCTAGGCTCTGGGCCATGCCTAAAGGGCTCCAGCCTTCCTGCTAAGCTAGTCTCCCAGATCCTGCCTCCAAGACAAAGCCAAACCAGAGTTTATGCTTCACCCTAGTCTCCAGGCCAGGTCCCCAGCACCATCAGCTCACACCTGCACACCACTGTGTAATGTCCTCCTTCTTCAGGCCCCAAGTTCACTCCCTCAGTTCTGTCCCCTTCCTATTCCATCCCATTAGATCAACCATGAACTTGGCATATGGTATCGGAGATGCTGGTACCACAGCCTGACGCAGGACCACCCCAGGCCCCTGAGGGACCCCACAGCCGGGAAAGCCCCCATGAGGCTGTGAGTCCTCCCTGCAGCCTCTGATCTGCCCGCCCATCCTCACAGCCACACCCTCAGGGGAACCTCAGCGGCCGGTCACCCCTGTCCTCTCCGTCCCGCACTGGCTGTGTCCTCAGAAGCCACCGCGCTCCTCCCTCCCCTCCGCCTTCCTCACGGTCCTCCCCGCGGGCGGAGCTGCAGGAGGGACAGGCCCGCACCGGGCTGTGGGTGCGGGGTGAGGAGGCGGGGGGCCTGGGGGACAGGAACTCACCTCAGCCCCGCGCCTCGGGGCGGGCGCCGCCATCGGACTGTGTGCGCGGAGCCCGGGGGCGGCGGCGGGGGGAGCGGCCGCCGCGGGAAGGACGGGCCTGTCCGGGCCCCGGAGCGGGTCACCCGGTGCGGACACCGGGCTTCACGCCTTCTCTGTGGGGGTAACTCCACTGGGACCCAGCGGTCTGGGACCTCCAAACCGAGCCTACAGTGTTGGGTTGTCAGAATAACCGTTGTGAGGACGCCGGAAGTCCCGCCCCTTGGAGCTAAGCTTCTCCTGGAAACACCTTTTCTGATTCTTGATTGGCTAAGCTGTTGGGATTCCACGCAGGGTGTTCTGGGTAATGTAGTCCTAGAGTCCAAACTCCATTAGGTTCTTTTCCACATCACTCCTGTAGGAAACAAGGAGATGGCCACTGCAGGGCTATGAAATGTCACGTCCTCAGGAGAGACACATCTTAAAAACGGCTAAAGGAAGTTGTCTTTTCCTGGTGAAGGGACTTGAGTCCATTTTGATGAGATTATCTGGTCTGGCCAATGTCACTGAATGGTTTAGTGTTGACCAATGAACCAGGAGGTTATCCTTCAATTACTTCTGAGGCTACATGTCCGATTTGCGCTTGATCCCAAGTAGGGGATGTGTAGGTGGCAGCGGATCAATGATTCTCTCTCATCATTAATGTTTCTGTCTCTCCCTCTCCCTTCTCCTTCCTCTCTCTGCAATCAGTTTTTAAAAACACACATTTAAAAGCTCACAAACGCCATAACCGGTTTGGTTCAGTGGATAGAGCATCCACCTGCGGACTCAAGGGTCCCAGGTTTGATTCTGGTCAAGGGCATGTACCTTGGTTGTGGGCACATACCCAGTAGCGAGTGTACAAGAGGCAGCTGATCGATGTTTCTAACTCTCTAACCCTTTCCCTTCCTCTCAGTAAAAAGATCAATAAAAATATTTTTAAAAAATTAAAAATAAAAGCTCACACACATCTGTGATCCAAATATAGTCGTCATAATTACAAAGGAATGCCTGCATTAAAGAGTGTCAAAAATTTTATCACACATGCCCAAACTGGTTTTGCTCAGTGGATAGAGCGTCGTCAGCCTGCGGACTGAAGGGTCCCAGGTTCGATTCCACTCAAGTGCATGTGCCTTGGTTGCGGGCACATCCCCAGTAGGGGGCGTGCAAGAGACAGCTGATGGATGACTCGCATCGATGTTTCTTTTCTTTTTTCTTTTTTTTTTAAAGGAAGGTTTTTGTTTTTTATATTTTATTGATTTTTTTACAGAGAGGAAGGGAGAGAGATAGATAGAAACGTTGATAAGAGAGAAACATCGACCAGCTGCCTCTTGCACACCCCCTACCGGGGATATGCCCGCAACCAAGGTACATGCCCTTGACCTTAATCGAACCCGGGACCTTTCAGTCCGCAGACCTATGCTCTACCACTGAGCCAAACCGGTTTTCGGCGGGTGTTTCTAACTCTCTATCTCTATCCCTTCCTCTGTAAAAAATCAATTAAAAATATATTTTAAAAAATTTATCACACAGATGACCTACTTACACCATTGTATATGTATTTGATAAATATAACCCAAAAATGTATGCCCAGCTTTTGAAATAGTAAACATGGTATTCTTTTGTTTTATTATAATTTTAACTTTAATTCAATAAATTTTGGAAAAAGTGGGAGAGTTTGTGAACAAAAAGGAACCACATATTAAACCTGGCTTGTTCCCTGGAGGCCTGAGTTGCAGCCTTAGCAACTTAAAGAGCTAGGGTAACCAGTTAGGATAGTCTGAAATGAAATCTAACTAAAAGCAATTCATAGTGTTAGTCACATCCTTGAGTAGTATTTTTACCTAAGGAACATCAATCTTCACCTTAACTGAGCCTATCTTGAATCTATTTACATCTTGGATAACATACCTAATAAGATGCTTTTAGAATAATAAATAATTTTCCCCCTTGCGCATGCCCCCCCTCCCCCACCTCAAGGTACAAGCACTGCAACAGTTTTCCCCTCCCTGTTACTGTAACCATGGTAATTGCTGACTGTTAGCTATGCTGTACCTCCTAAGGGCAAAAATATAACATTGGGGACTAGCTGTGGTTATAGAAAAAAATAATCATTCTCTTTAACTGTGATTACCTCTTTCTGGTTACAGAAAGGACTTTCTAACCTGGTTGGGAGTTTTAGATCCCCTGGACCTGGGGGTCAATCTTGGACCTGGGAGTGAACCTTAGAAAGCGGTCCATTCTTGCAGGAACCGTTTAGCTCAGTGGATAGAGGGTTGGTCTGCAAACTGAGGGGTTCCAGGTTCAATTCAGGTCAAGGGCATGTGCATTGGTTGCGGGCACATCCTCAGTGGGCGGTATGCAGGAGGCAGCTGGTCGTTGTTTCTCTCTCATCGATGTTTCTAGTTCTCTTCTCTCCCTTCCTCTCTGTAAAAAATCATAAAATATATTAAATCAATCAATAAATAAATAACAGACAGAATCACATGGGCAGTGGGTTCTATGCATGAATAAGCGGTGAGCACCCGTCCAATGAGACCAGGATCATGTAGGACTCCAGCATCACTTCCAAAATTAGGTCCCAGAATTCATGTCCAATTGTATCCGCTACTGCAGGCTGAATGTCAGTACCACATGGGAACATCGTTTGAAGGATAAAGCCAAGGCGTTAAATTCATCACACTGAATGTGGTCAGGACATGACACCCAACATGAGGGCGCAGGTGCAGAGGCCAAGGCCAAGTTACCAAGGTCTCCCATGGATCAAACTCTGCTGGGATCACAAGTGAGGCAGACAAATTACATCTCACCCTGAAAGAAGGTTCCCCTGGAGAAACCACTGCAGCTGAGAAATGATGGCGTTCCCCTGAACACAGGGAGGCCAAAGGTCAGAGCACTGAGATGTAAAGGGAATGGGAGGAAATGCATAACTGCAACCATGGAAACAGGAGCTGCAGCTGAGCCACCCTGTTCTTGCTCCAGCAAAGGCTTCACATTAGTGGTAGAGACTGACGCTGGATCAAACCATGGTTTAAAATCCAGCCCCTTGCTGAAACTGGTTTGGCTCAGCGGTAGAGCGTGGGTCTGCAGACTGGAAGGTCCCAGGTTCGATTCCGGTCAAGGGCATGTACAATGGTTTTGGGCACATCCCAGGAGGGGGTGTGCAAGAGGCAGCTGGTTGATGTTTCTCTCTCATCGACGTTTCTAGCTCTCTATCCCTCTCCCTTCCTCTCTGTAAAAAATCAATAAAATATATTTTTTTAAAAATCCAGCTCCTTGAATCTGACACTTGTCTGTGGTGTAAACTTGTGGAGGTTATTTCGTTTCCCTGACACTGAATTTTGTCAACAATTTGATATAAGCTTCCTCTAGCCCAGGTTGTTGTGACAATTAAGGGAGAAAATGCTCAAAAATCTAACCATGGAATTCCGATAACAAGTACTCAGTTTGTTACTTTTATTGATCTCGGGAGGCCAAAGTAAGTGCCATCAATCATCTGCATGTCACATTCAGCCAACTGAGATTCAGGGAGATTAGTGATTCTGTTGGGGATTCCCAGTTGGGGCCCACCGCAATGAGACCCGAGTGCCCACAGCACCTGCAGCAGAGTCAGTGGCTTCTTATAGGTCCCATTTCTTACTAAAATGCACCTGTAAACAAAGGTGATTGTGGGCATTAGGGCATGAAAAGTGCCTGGCCTGAGAAGTGCAGAAAGAGCTGGAGTTGTCACGAGAGGGAGAGAAACATCAATGAGTGAGAATCATTTATCAGTTGCCTCCTGCATGCCCCACACTGGATCTAGCCCAGGGCCCAGGCATGTGCCCTGAAGGGGAATCAAACCATGACTTCCTGGTTCATAGGTTGAAACTCAATGACTGAGCCATGCCAGAAGGGAAATTTTATTAATTTTTGGAAAGAGAAAAAGGGAGAGGGAGAGAAACACATGCGAGAGTGCCACATTGACCCGTTGCCATCTGCACACCTGATTCCTGGGAGGAAGGCAAGAACCCAGGCACAAGTCCACAAGTCCAACCGGTAACTTTTCAATGCATGGGATCACACTGAGGGAACTGAGTCACAACTTCCATGATGGTATATTCATTTTAGATAACTAAATGCCAATCTTTTGCAAATTTAAATATTCAAATACACAAGGACCTAGATTATGTATGGAATTTTAAACAAAGTTAAATGAAACTTATATCCATATAAAGACCTATACAAAAAGTAGAGGTCAGATGCACGAAATTTGTGCAAGGGGCTCGGCCCTCACAATCCCTGGCAGCCTCTGCTTTGTCCAGAAGGTTGTGCAGATGGTCATTCTGCTATTCGTTTGAATCAGCATATTAGCTCTTTATTATATAGGATGTTTGTACCAACTTTATTAGAAATAACCAAATATTCATCAAAATTGATAAACTGTAGGCGATATATTAAAAGGTAAGAATATTTATCACACAAAAAATTAGATGCCCTGACTGGTTTGGCTCAGTGGATAGAGCAATGGCTTGGGGAATGAAGGATCCCAGGTTTCATAAAGGTCAAGGGCAAATACCTTGGTTACAGGCACATCCTCGGGGATGTGCAGGAGACAGGAGATTGATATTCTTCTCTCTCTTGATGTTTCTAACTCTCTATCACTCTCTGTAAAAATTCTATAAAACATATTACAAAAAAAAAAAGAAAAAAAAAAGAAAAAAAAGAAAGAAAAAAGATGGGTGCTATAGCCAGATTGGCTCAGTGGATAGAGCCTCAGCCTGTGGACAGAAGGATCCCAGGTTCGCTTCTGTCCAAAGGCACATGCCTGGGTTGAGGGTTCAATTTCCAGTAGGGAATGCGCCGGAGGCAGCTTATCAATGATTCTCTCTCATCATTGATGTTTCTATCTCTCTCATTCTCCCTTCTTCTCTGAAATGAACATAAAAAACAAACACATGCCAAAGCTGGTTTGGCTCAGTGGTAGAGCGTCGATCTGAGGACTGGAAGGTCCCAGGTTCGATTCCGGGCAAGGGCATGTACCTTGGTTGCGGGCACATCCCCAGTAGGGGGTGTGCAAGAGGCAGCTGGTCGATATTTCTCTCTCAACGACGTTTCTGGCTCTCTATCTCTCTCCCTTCCTCTCTATGAAAAATCAATAAAATATATATTTTTTTAAAAATTAAAAAAAAAAAAAACAACACATGGGTTACTAATATATCTTTACTAAATCTCCAAGTATTTATGAAATATAAATTAAAGCAGAAAAATACTTAGAGAATGCAAAGTCACCTGTTAAAATGGGATTTAAAGTAATGGTTACTTGGAAAGCTGTGAAGAACAGGGATAGACTTAAAAACATCTCGAAGCAGTTCACATGATAGACATGGTCAGTATTATGAGTATAACGATGCTTTCAGTTTCAAGCACACACCAAGATTGATGAAATACTATACTGAACACTGTATTTTACTCATTATAGGTTTCAAAAAATAGTTCCAAATTAAAAACTGTGTATGTTCCACTGTATAGGAAAAGTACGTTTGGCAAATCTATATTTAATCTAGTTTGTTATGCCCTCTGGGCAGCTGTCTTCCCTCAGTGACAGAAAATGTAACAAACAATGACCTTTCATCAACCAACAAGAATGCTGGCTGAATCACAAAAGCCACATCCAGGAACTGCCAACACCCTTTGCCTCCATCCTTGTTTTTTTTTTTTTTTTTTTTTGCCAGTGCACCCAAAGCTCTGAGGTGAACATCTGAAAGGCTTCAGAAATCCACCAAACCTCTTGGTGATAATCAAAGAGAATGAGTGTGTCCATAGAAGATAAACATGCTTCAGATCCTCAGGTCTGTGTAAACAATGCTCCTGTACAATTTTTTTTTAATACTTGTATTTATTCTTTTAAAAAAGTTTCTATGTTAAGGTATTACATATGTGTCCTTATTCACCTATTACCCCCCACCTCTTAATCATGCCCCCACCACCCTGTTGTCTGTGTCCATGGATTAGGCTTATATGCATGCATATAAGTCCTTTGGATGAGCTCCTGTACAATTTTCCTCAGAAACATGCCTGGATGCATGTTTAGATGAGGGACATTCCATCTAATGGGCTACAGTCCCCTACAAAACCCATTAGGCCATTTTTAAAATCAGCTTAACAATAACCCACGACCTTCGGACCAACGAGGCCATTGTTTTTATAGCGAAAATGTTTCCCTTAACTGCGATGGTGACCATGTAACCATCGCCCATGCAATTGAAGGCATTAGGGCACATGGCCCTTTGCAAGACAGGGAAAGAGACAGTCTTCAAATATATTGGGATACCTTGAAACAAGAAAAATATTGTCGCAGATCAAAGATATACTTGAGTTTGTCACAGCTATCCCATTGTTGGAGTGATTGCTTTGCCTCAATGCTTCCATCTTCCCATAAGGAAAAGAGAGTCCACAATCCACAGTATTTATTAGGAATACATGGGCAGCCATGAAAATTACGGAAAAAGTGCTAAGTTAATTTGTACACTCCACTGTTCAGTCAAGGTCAAAGAATGTTTGAGGCCTCCTAAAAGGTTTTCATTTCAACATGTTCGGAGAGCTCAGACCTCCTTATAAGCTAACCTCCACAGTAAATAGAACACCCAAGATGAAAGAAGATTTAGAAAAAAGCCTTCATTATTTCACAAACCAAAGAGACATGAGATTGGCAGTTCTACATTGATGTCTTGAGCACTCAATAAATCCATCACTGGCATCTAGGAAATGTGTCTCTAAAAATGGCAGTTCCTCTGCAATGTTACCTTTTGTGGCGCTAACACTAATCAGTCCAATAAATTAGACAACAGAGTTAGCTTCCTTGGGAACAAGAGGATGGTGATTGATGCTGAAGGTAGGATTGTACAGGTGGTACAAATGAAATACCTTAAATAACAAAAATATGCAGTGACATAGATCTGGAAACACACCTAAGTATTTTAGAAAGTAAAACATATGGGAATTTTATATTATGTAGGTTTTTAAATGTATGAGATTGATTTAAATGTATGAGATTCATGAGCGGTAAAAGATTTCCCACATTCACGGCATTTATAATGGTTTGCGCCAGTGTGTACTTGCTGATGACCAGAAAGGAGAGTACTTTGGATAAAAGAGTTCCCACATTCACTGCATTTATAAGGCTTTTCTCCAGTGTGAATTCTGTAATGAATTTGAAGATCACGGCTCCTGCGAAAACATTTCCCACATTCACTGCACTTATAAGGCATTTCTCCAGTATGCAATCTCTGATGATATCGAAGGGCAGTGCTCTTGATATAAGATTTCTCACAAACAGTGCATTTATAAGGCCTTTCTCCGGTGTGCAATTTCTGATGATCTCGAAGGGCAGTGCTGGTAGAAAAAGATTTCCCACATTCACTGCATTTATAAGGCTTTTCTCCAGTGTGCACTCTGTGATGAACACAAAGGTCACTGCTCTTGGAAAAAGATTTCCCACATTCACTGCACTCATAGGGCCTTTCTCCAGTGTGCAATCTCTGATGATAACGAAGGGAAGTGTTCCTGTTAAAAGATTTCCCACAATCAATGCATTTATAAGGCTTTTCTCCAGTATGAATTTTCTGATGACAGTGAAGGTCAGTGCTAGTGCTAAAAGATTTTTCACAATCGCTGCATTTATAAGGCTTTTCTCTAGTGTGAACTCTCTGATAATGTACAAGAAGGTGCCATGTCCTGTTGAAACATTTCCCGCATTCACTGCACGTATAAGGCTTTTCTCCAGTGTGCAGTCTCTGATGATATCGAAGGGCAGCACATCTGATAAAAGATTTCCCACAATCACTGCAATTATAAGGCTTTTCTCCAGTGTGAATTCTCTTATGAATCTGAAGAGCAGTGTTGGTGGATAAAGATCTCCCACATTCACTGCATTTATAAGGCTTTTCTCCAGTGTGAACTCTCTGATGAAGACGAAGCTGAGTGCTACTGAGAAAACATTTCCCACATTCACTGCATTGATAAGACTTTTCTCTAGTGTGAATTCGATGATGACGGGAAAGAGCAGTGCTACTGACAAAAGATTTCCCACATTCACTGCACTCATAAGGCCTTTCTCCAGTGTGTAATTTCTGATGACCTCGAAGAGCAGTGCTGGTAGTAAAAGATTTCCCACATTCACTGCATTTATAAGGCTTTTCTCCAGTGTGACTTCTGTGATGAATACGAAGGTCAGTGGTCCTGGAAAAAGATTTTCCACATTCACTGCATTTATAAGGCTTTTCTCCTGTATGAACTCTCTGATGGCAATGAAGTTCATTTTTAGTGGTAAAAGATTTTTCACATTCTCTGCATTTATAAGGCTTTTCTCCATTGTGAATTCTCTGATGACGATGAAAGTCACTGCTCCAGGTAAAAGATTTCCCACATCCATGGCATTCATAAGGCTTTTCTCCAGTGTGCAATCTCTGATGAACTCGAAGACAAGTGCTGGTAGTAAAAGATTTCCCACATTCACTGCATTTATAAGGCTTTTCTCCACTGTGGCTGAGTTGGTTGGTTATCTCATGTACCAAAAAGTTGCCGATTACATTCTCGGTCAGGGCAAATGCTGTGTTTGCAGGTTCAATTCCTGGTAGGGAACACACAGAAGGCAGGCAATCAATGTTTCGCTCTAATATCCATGTTTCTCACTATGCCTCTCCATCTTTTTTGAACAATTCAAAATTTTAAAATAGGAAAAGAACCAAAACCGGTTTGGCTCAGTGGTAGAGTGCCAGTCTGCGGACTGAAAGGTACCAGGTTCAATTCCGGTCAGGGGCATGTATGTTGGCTGCGAGCACATCCCAGGTAGGGGTTGTGCAAGAGGCAGTTGATTGATGTTTCTCTCTCATTGACATTTCTAGCTCTCTATCTCTCTCCCTTCCTCTCTGTAAAAAATCAATAAAATATATTTTTAAAAAATGAAAAAGAGCATATCAAATTTGCTAGAAGCATTTATTAAAGAAAAAAAAAAAGCCCTGACTGGTTTGGCCTGGTGGATAGAGTATCGGCCTGTTGACTCAAGGCCAGTCAAGGGCATGTACCCTTGGTTGCGGGCACATCCCCAGTGGGAGGTGTGCAGGAGGCAGCTGATCGATGTTTCTAACTCTCTATCCCTCTCACTTCATCTCTGTAAAAAAAAAAATCAATAAAATATCCTATCTAATAAAAGATCAATATGCAGATTGACCATCACTCCAACACACAAAATGGCTGCCCCCCTGTGGACACAAGATGGCCACCACAAGATGGCCAGCAGGGAAGGGCAGTTGGGAGGAAACAGGCCTCCAAAGGAGGGCAGTTGTGGGCGATCAGGCAAGCAGAGGAGTGCAGTTGGGAGGGACCAAGCCTGCAAGGGAGGGCAGTTGGGGGCGATGAAGCCTTTGGGGGAGGCGGGGGAGAGCAGTTAGAGGTGACCAAGCCAGCAGAGGAGGGCAGTTGGGGGCAACCAGGCCTAAAGGGAAGGGTAGTTGGTAGGGACCCAGTCTTATAGGAGAGAGCAGTTGCAGGGGAGGGCATTTAGGAATGACCAGATCTGCAGGGGAGGGCAGTTAGGGGCAAACAGGCTGGCAGGGGAGCAGTTAGCCATCAATCAGGCTGGCAGAGGAATGGTTAGGGAGTAATCAGGCTGGCAGGCAGAAGCAGTTAGGGGCAATCAGGGACGCAGGAAGGCGAGCAGTTGGGAGCTAGCAGTCCTGGATTGTAAGAGGGATGTTTGACTGCCCACTGTGGGATCGAGCCTAAACAGGAAGTTGGATATCCCTCCAGGGGTCCCAGATTGGAGAGGGTGCAGGCTGGGCAAAGGGACACTCCCCCCCCCAATCCCCTTCCCCCAGTGCATGAATTTCATGCATGGGGCCTTTAGTATATAAATGAAATAAAATCTAAAAATTATTAAAAAAAAAAAAAAAGAAAAAAAAAGAAAAAGAAAAAATGATATTACCTCCTACAGTATGAACTACAGGTATAATAGGAGATGTTGGCAGATGACATGACTTTCCATAGGGAAAAGTGTCAAGATCCTTCTATGAGCTTCTGAAATTAAAAATAAATTCAGAGCCATGGCCAGGTGGCTCACCCTAAAAGTGTGCTCACTTGACGATACCGGTTTGGCTCAGTGGATCGAGTCTGGGGACTGAAAGGTCCCAAGGTCCCAGGTTCGATTCTGGTCAAGGGCATGTACATTGGTTGTGGGCACATCCCTGGTAGGGGTTGTGCAAGAGGCAGCTGGTCGATGTTTCTCTCTCATTGATGTTTCTAGCTCTCTATCCCTCTTCTTTCCTCTCTATGGAAAATCAATAAAAATATATTTTTAAAAAAAATGTGCTCCCAGTACCCTAAGGTTGTGGGTTTGATCTCCCTTCAGGACACATGCAGGGAACAGCCAATGAATGCACAGATTGGCGGAATAGCACATCAATGTTTCCCTCTCTATTTCTGTCTATCTCTGTCTCACTTCCTTTCTCAAAAATTAACAAATAAAAATTTTTAAAAGTTTACAGAATATGAATGTCAACACACAAACATCAGTGTCATTTCTACACATTAACAATAAATTTTTGATAGAGAAATGAATAAAGTAGTCAAGTTTGTAACAGAATCAACAATAAAATACTCAGAATAAATTCCACCAAAATTGTGATAACTCTGTACATTGAACTCAAAATAGTGATGAAAAAATAGAAGAAAACACAAATAAATGGAAAGACATCTGTGCTTTAGGATATGAAATTTAATACCCTTTTAATGTCTATACTACCCAAAGCAATCTACAGATTAAATGCAACCCAGATGATAATGCCAATGGTATTTTAACAAAGAAATTAAAACAGAATCTTGAAATGTATTTCAGGACAAAAGTCCTGGAATAACAAAAGCAAACTTGAGCAAGAACTAACCTGGTGGCATCAAACTTCCTAACTTCAATCTATTACAAAGCCAAAGCAAGCAAACAGTGTGTTACTAGAATAAACACAGAAACAAAGACCAATAGAACAGAACAGACAAGATTGAAATAATCCCAAGCACATATATTCAAGTAACTTTTGACAAAAAAACAGAATAAACACAAGAAAGAAAACATGGTTTTTTCACTGAATGGGGCTGGTAAAAGTGCATATTCACAGGAAAACAACAAAACTGGACACCACTGAACAAAATGAACTCAAACTGCATGAAACAATTAAATGACAATCCCAATACTTAAAACTATTTCAAGTCAACCTAGAGAAAAAGCTTTGGACATCAGCTTTATATACGATTTTCTGAATATGACACCAATCAACAGGAAAAATGACAAAACTACACAGAAACAAAGACCAATAGAACAGAACAGGCAAGATTGAAATAATCCCAAGCTTTGGACTGTGTAGTCTGAACTACAACAAATGAAAAAGCATCTTCACATCACATTCCCTTCTGGGGCTGTAGAGTATCTGATGGGAAATCAGGCATCAGCCTTATGGGAACTACTTTGTAGGTAGGTAGCAGTTTTGTTTTCTCTTACTGCCTTTAAAAATCTCTCTTTTGCTGAACCAGTTTGGTTCAACGGATAGAGCATCGGCTTGGGGACTGAAGGGTCCCGGGTTCGATTCCAGTCAAGGACATGTACCTTGGTTGCGGGCACATCCCTAGTAGGGGGTGTGCAGGAGGCAGCTGATCGATGATTCTCTCTCATTGATGTTTCTAACTCTCTATCACCCTCTCTTCCTCTTTGTGAAAAATCAATAAAAAATAAAAAAAATTAAAAAAAAAAAAGAATCTCTCTTTCTATTTAATTTTTCTACCCTATTTTCTAACCGTATGCTGTCTATAAAAGACCCCCCTCAGCCCCGGAAGGGGGAAAATATTACAGAATATAATACAAATAATCCTGGTGTTTTTTTAGTATTTCCTACAACTTTTTTTTTAAAGTATATTTTATTGATTTTTTTACAGGGAGAAAGGGAGAAGGATAGAGTTAGAAACATTAATGAGAGAGAAACAATCATCAGCTGCATCCTGCACACCTTCTACTGGGGTTGTGCCCACAACCAGGGTACATGCCCCTGACCAGAATCGAACCTAGGATCTTTCAGTCTATCCACTGAGCCAAACTGGTTCTAGCATATTTCCTACAACTTTTGGGATACAGTTTTGGTAACCCTATCAAATAAAAGAGTAATCTAAAAATTGACCATCACTCTAACACACAAGATGGCTGTCGCCATGTGGACCCAAGATGGCGGCTACAAGATGCCCAGCAGGAGAGGGCTGTTGGGAGGGATCGGGCCTGAAAGGGAGGGCAGTTGCGGGAAATCAAGTCTGCAGGGGAGGGCAGGGAGGGGTGACTAGGACAGATGAGGAGGGAAGTGGGAGCATCTAGGCCTTGGAAGGGCAGTGAGGGGAACCCAGTACTGCAGGGTAGAGCCATTGAGGGGAACCAGGCCTACAGGGGAGGCCAGCTTGGGGGCAATCGGGCTGGCAGGAGAGCATTTAGGCATCAATCAGGCTGGCAGGCAGAAGTAGTTAGGGACAATAAGGTAGGCAGACAGGCAAGTATTTGGGAGCCAGCAGTCTTAGATTGTGAGAGGTGTGTCGTTTAGGTTCAATTCCGGTAGGATCAAATTTCATACACCTGGCCTCTAGTATTATTATATTTAAAATACTTTTATTCTTGAAATATTAATATTATTATATAAATGTTCATTTTTATTGAAATATTAAGGTATTTTGTATGTAACATTATATTTAAAATCATTTTCTTTAAATAAAATTAAAAAAAGAAAAGAAAAAATGAAATCGGCTAACCTGGCCAGATGTGGCTCAGTGATTGGGTGACTTAATATCAACCTATGAACTAGGTGGTTAGGATGGGATTCCCAGTCAGGGCACATGCCGGGGGGTGTGCAGGAGCCAGCCAATCAATGGTTCTCTCTCATCATTGGTGTTTCTTTTTAAAAAAAATATACTTTTTTGATTTTTTACAGAGAGGAAAAAGAGGGATAGTACAGAGTTAGAAACTTCAATAAAATAGAAACATCAATCAGCTGCCTCCTTCACACCCACTACTGGGGTTGTGCCTACAACCAAGGTACATGCCCTTGATCTGTATCAAACCTGGGACCCTTTATTCCATAGGTCAATGCTCTATCCACTGAGTCAAACCATTTAAGGAATCACTGATGTTTGTTTCTCTCTCTCTTTCTTCCTTCCTCTCTGAAATCAATAAAAATATATTTCTAAAACACAGCCTAAAGCCAAAACCGGTTTGGCTCAGTGGATAGAGTGTTGGCCCATGGACTGAAGGATCCCAGGTTCGATTCAGGTCGCGGGCATGTGCCTTGCTTGTGGGCACATCCCCAGTCGGGGTGTGCAGGCTGATCGATAATTCTCTCTCATTGATGTTTCTAGCTCTCTGTCCCTGTCTCTTCGTCTCTGTAAAAAATCAATAAAATATATATATTAAAAAACAAACAAACAAACAAAAAAAAACCAGCCTAAAGATGTAGAGGCAATTTTTCCAAAATTTGTACAAAGGATTACTAGGAATATAAAAAAATGCTTTTTCTCACTAATCATAGAGGAATCCATTAGGCTCCCTGCCACAATAACAACCACAAATCCCTCGCTAGGAGTTCAGTACAGGAGGTGTTGTGATTGCAGAAAAAGAAAACGGCAGAGCAAGCAAACTAGTCCTACCAAGAAAAAGCAGGGCCCACAAAACTGAAAGCCAAGCAGTGAGGACAGAGCACATCCGGGGTAAAGAGCATGAGGATGTGTAATGTCAATGGGTCTCTGTTGAGAGTGAAAGTCTTACCCAGCGAGGATAGAAGTTCAAAGTTCTCCAGCATCACATTCAGGTACAGCTGTCTCTGACCCTCATCAAGGAGGCTCCATTCCTCCCTGGAGAAGTACAGGGCAACGTCCTCAAAGGTCACACCAACCTGTAAAAATGGAGACGATTATTCAAGATTTTTAAATCTTATTTTAGTTGTAATTCCAATTTGGTCCTGGGAGTGTGTCTGGGTAGCATCCAATTTTAAACCCCTAGAATTGAAACTACTGAGACCAAAGCTGTCTTTCTGAGAACACACAATCCTACTCCTTACATGTCTTCCATCTTCCCCCCCCTCGACCCCTCCAGGGCTCCCCAATTTAGTGTGGACACCAGCCCCTAATGCCAGTGCAGGCTGCTATCTCATCACAGTCCCATTACTCACTGTGACTGCCCTCAGTTACAGCAGAGGGTTTGGGCCCTGGGAGGGCCTGCACCTAAGCTCTGGGCCATGCCTGCAGGGCCCCAGCCTTCCTG
Organism: Pipistrellus nathusii; assembly: GCA_963693515.1. Lineage (NCBI taxonomy): Eukaryota > Metazoa > Chordata > Mammalia > Chiroptera > Vespertilionidae > Pipistrellus > Pipistrellus nathusii. The sequence continues at coordinate 46,429,927 of OY882872.1, read as the reverse complement.
CCAAGCTAGTCTCCCAGATCCTGCCTCCAAGACAAAGCCAAACCAGAGCTTATGCTTCCCCCTAAAGTCTCCAGGCCAGGTCCCCAGCAGCATCAGCTCACACCTGCACACCACTGTGTAATGCCCTCCTTCTCAGGCCCCAAGTTCACTCCCTCAGCTCTGTCCCCTTCCTACTCCATGCCACTAGATCAACCATGAACTTGGCATATGGTATCCTAAAGTGCTTGTACCACAGCCTGACGCTGAACCACCCGGCCTCTGAGGGACCCCACAGCCGGGAAAGCCCCCGTGAGGCTGTGAGTCCTCCCTGCAGCCTCTGATCTGCCCGCCGATCCTCACAGCCACACCCTCAGGGGAACCTCAGAGGCCGGTCAGCCCTGTGCTCTCCGCCCCGCACTGGCTGTGTCCTCAGAAGCCACCGCGCTCCGCCCTCCCCTCCGCCTTCCTCACGGTCCTCCCCGCGGGCGGAGCTGCAGGAGGGACAGGCCCGCACCGGGCTGTGGGTGCGGGGTGAGGAGGCGGGGGGTCTGGGGGACAGGAACTCACCTCAGCCCCACGCCTCGGGGCGGGCGCCGCCATCGGACTGTGTGCGCGGAGCCCGGGGGCGGCGGCGGGGGGAGCGGCCGCCGCGGGAAGCGCGGGGCCTGTCCGGGCCGCGGGGCGGGTCCCCCGGGAGCGGACACCGGGCTTCACTCCCGCGCGTGTGCTGTTGGCGCTACGGATCTCACTCCTTCTCTGTGGGGGTATCGCCACCGGGACCCAGCGATGTGGACCCTCCAAACGGAGCCGATGTCGACTGTGTTCAGTTAGTCAAAACGTCCGTTGTGAAGGCGCCGGAAGTCCCGCCCCTTCGGGTTAAGCTTCGCTCGAAAGCACCAGTTCTGACCCTTGATTGGCTAAGCTGTTTGTCTTTCTCATAGGGTCTTCTGGGTAACGTAGTCCTAGGGTCCAAGAAAGGAAACGGAGATCGCCACTGGAAGGGTTATGAAATGTCCCTTCCTCAGGAGAGAGACGTCTTAAAAGTGGCGAAAGAAAGTTGTCAACTTGAAAGCCTATTGGAAGAATTTTTCCTAGTGAAGGGACTTGAGGAGTTCATGTTGATGAAAGGAGATAATCTGGTCTGGCCAATGTCACTGAATGGTTTAGTGCTGACCAGTGAACTGGGAGGTCAGGGTTCAATTACCTGTCAGGGTACGTGTCTACTTTGCGCTTGACCTCCAGTAGGGGGCGTGCAGGAAGCAGCTGATTAATGATTCTCTCTCATCATTGATGTTTTTCTGTCTCCTCCTGTCCCTTCTCCCTTCCTATCTCTGAAATCAATTTTTAAAAGCCCACGTTTAAAAGCATACACACATTATTTGTGATCCAAGGGCTCCCCAGTTTAGTGTGGACACCAGCCCCTAATGCCAGTGCAGGCTGCGCTCTCATCACAGTCCCATTACTCAATGTGACTGCCCTCAGCTACAGCAGAGGGTTTGGGCCCTGGGAGGGCCTGCATCTAAGCTCTGGGCCATGCCTGCAGGGCCCCAGCCTTCCTGCTAAGCTAGTCTCCCAGATCCTGCCTCCAAGACAAAGCCAAACCAGAGCTTATGCTTCCCCCTTAAGTCATAATTACATTAAGATTGTGGGTTATTGTTAAGCGGAAATGAAATCTCATTAAAAGCAATTCATAGCTGAGACCAGTTTGGTCAATGGATAGAGAGTCAACTTGGGGACTGACGGGTCCCGGGTTCGATTCTGGTCAAAGGCATATACCTTGGTTGCGGGCACATCCCCGGTAGGGGGCGTACAGGAGGCAGCTGGTCGATCGACGTTTCTAGCTCTCTATCTCTCTCCCTTCCTCTCTGTAAAACATCAATAAAATATATTAAAAAAAAAAAAAAAAAGCTGAAACTGGTTTGGCTCAGTGGATAGAGCATCGGCCTGCGGACTAGAAGGTTCCAGGTTCTATTCCAGTCAAGGGCATGTACCTTAGTTGCGGGCACATTCCCAACTGACCAATGTTTCTCTTTCATCATTGATGTTTCTAACTTCCTATCCTTCTCCCTTCCTCTCTGTAAACAATCAATAAAATATATTAAAAAAAAAAAAAAAAAAAAAAAAAACTGACCCAGAGTCGGGAGTAGTGTCATTCAGGCCAGCCTCCACCCTCTCCAATCTGGGACCCTTAAGGGATGACATCCCTCTCACAGTCCAGACTGCTGGCTCCCAACTGCTTGCCTGGCTGCCTGATTGCCCCTAACCGCTTCTGCCTGCCAGCCTGATACCTCCTAATCACTCCCCTGCCAGCCTGATAGATGCCTAACTATTCCCCAGATCAGCCAATTGCCCAAAACTGCCCTCCCCTGCTAGCCCGGTCACCCCTGACTATTCTTCACTCCAGGCCTGGCACCCACCAACTGCCCACTTCTGCAGGCCTTGTAGCTCCCAACTGCCCTACCTTGCAGGCTTGGGTCCCCAACTACCCTCCCCTGTTGGCCTTGTGTAGGGAGCGGTTATAGGGTTAAGCTTTGGACTGACCTGCTGGCAAAGTTGCAAACAAGTCTTAAAGGGCACAGACCTCTAAGTATAATTAAGCTTGATCTTGTGACTGCTCCCTAGATCTTTCCTGGGTAGCTAATGAGTTGTGGGAAGGACAGCAAGTGCTGCCAAAACAAGTGAAACATATAAGAACATTGTAAATAACCTTGTTTGCCCCCGACTATAAATAAAGCCTCAGCTTTGCAGTCTGGATCTGTTGTGTGGCCTCAGCCAGGCACAGAAGATCCACCTAGACCCAGCTTATTCTCTTTGTCTTCTTCATCCTTCACCAGCCTTCCCTCAGGCTCATCAAACCCTTGACTGTGTTGGCACGGCTCGGCCTGGTCCTCCACAACTGTCCTCCCCTGCAGGTTTCGTGTCCCCCAACTGTTCTACCCTGCAGGCCTTGTGCCCCCCAAATACTCTCCCTTGCAGGTCTAGCCTCCACCAACTGGCCTCCTTTACTGGCCCGGTCAACCCTAACTGCCCACCGCCCCAATGGCCTGATTGCCCACAACTGCTCTCCCTTGCAGGCCAGGGACCCCCTGCAACTGCCCTCCCCTGCAGGCCTGGACCCCCCAACTGCCCTCCCCTATAAGCCTGGCCTCCCAAACTGTCCTCCCTGTTTGCCTGATCTCTCCCAACTGCCCTCCTCTACTGACCTGATCACGCCTAACTGCCCTCTCTGCTGGCCTGATCACCCACAACTGCCTCCCTTGCAGGCCTGGTCCATCACAAAGTCCTCTCCTGCAGGCCTGGTCCCCCACAAGTTTTCTCTCTTGCTGGCCTGGTCATCCCTAACTGTCCACAACTGCCCTGCCCTGCAGGGCATCTTATGTCCACATGGGGCATCCAAATTGACCTCATGGGGGCAGGCATATTGTGACTTGGAGTGATAGTCAATTTGCATTTTACTCTTTTGTCAGATAGGATGGGCATATGCTAATGCACCACAGTCATGGGTGACAGTTGGAGAGCAGTATAGAGAAATCAGTAAGAGAAATGGCTGAGGTGCAGAGGTAAATATTGGGGAGCTGAAAGTTTAAGTAGAAATGAAAATTCCTAGAACAAAATAGTTGGCAAAGTTTCAGCACTGAGGAAAAACAAGAAGATTGAAGTGTGGGCATTAGCGAGAGTAACGAAACATGTACCCATGGCTCTGAGGTGAACATATGAGAGGCTTCAGAAATATACCAAACCTCTTGGTGATAATCTATATATATATATATATATATAATTGATTTTTTTACAGAGAGGAAGAGAGAGGGATAGAGAGAAACATTGATGAGAATCATTGATCAGTTGCCTCTTGCACACCGCCTACTGGGGATGTGCCCACAACCAAGATACATGCACTTGACTGGAATCGAACCCAGGACCTTTTAGTCTGCAGGCTGACGCTCCATCCACTGAGCCAAACCGGTTTCGGCTAAAAATTTATTTTTTAAAGTATTACATATATGTCCTATGGCCTCATTACTTCCACCTCCAAGTCAAGCCCCACCCCCTGTTGTCTGTGTCCATGGATTAGCCTTATATGCATGCATATAAGTCCTTTGGTTGAGCTACTGTACACTTTTTCCCAGAAACATTCCTGGATGCACAATTAGATGAGGGACATTCCATCAAATGGGCTACACTCCCCTCCAAAATCCATTAGGCCATTGTTTTTATAGCGAGAATGTTTCCCTCAACTGTGATGGTCCTCCACCCAGTGACGGTCACCCATGGAATTGAAGGCATTCGGGCACATAGCCTCTGCAAGACAGGGAAAGAGACAGTCTTCAAATATATTGGCATTCCTTAAAACAAGAAAAATATTAACGCAGCTTGAAGATATACTTGAGGTTGTTACAGCTACCCCATCTTTGGAGAGATCACTTTGCCTCAAAGCTTCCATCTTTACATGAGGAAAAGAGAGTCCACAATCTACAGTGTTTATTAGTAAAATATGGGCAGCCATGAAAATGGCTAAGTTAATTTATACACCACACTGCCGGGACCGGTTTGGCTCAGTGGATAGAGTGTCGGCTTGGGGACTGAAGGGTCCTGGGTTCGATTCCGGTCAAGGGCATGTACCTTGGTTGCGGGCATATCCCCAGTAGGGGGTGTGCAAGAGGCAGCTGATCGATGACTCTCTCTCATCGATGTTTCTAACTCTATATCTCTCTCCCTTCCTCTCTGTACAAAATCAATAAAATATATTTAAAAAAAAAAAATTTATACACCACACTGTTCAGTCAAGGTCAAAGAATGTTTGAGGCCCCATGAAAGGTTTTCACCTCATCATGTTTAGAGAACTCAGACCTCCTTATAAGCTAACCCACACAGTAAATAGAAAACCCAAGATGAAAGAAGACTTAGGAAAAAGCCTTCATTATTTCACAAACCAAAGAGACATGAGATTGGCAGTTCTACATTGATGTCTTGAGCACTCAATAAATCCATCACTGGCATCTAGGGAATGTGTCTCTAAAAATGGCAGTTCCTCTGCAATGTTACCTTTTGTGGCGCTAACACTAATCAGTCCAATAAATTAGACAACAGTTAGCTTCCTTGGGCACAAGAGGATGGTGATTGATGCCATCGGTAGCATCATATAAGTGGTACAAATGAAATACCTTAAGTAACAGAAATATGCAGTGACATAAATCTGGAAACCCAACTATGTATTTCAGAAAGTGAAACATAGGCCGAGACCGGTTTGGCTCAATGGATAGAGCGTTGGCGTGGGGACTGAAGGGACCCGGGTTCGATTCTAGTCAAGGGCATGTACCTTGGTTGCGGGCACATCCCCAGTAGGGGGTGTGCAAGAGGCAGCTGATTGATGACTCTCTCTCATCGATGTTTCTAGCTTTCTATCTCTCTCCCTTCCTCTCTGTACAAAATCAATAAAATATATTTAAAAAAAGAAAAAGAAAAAAAAAGAAAGTGAAACATAGCTACATATGGGTCCAACATTAAAAAACAAAAACAAAAAAAAACACTCAATAAAAACTTTTATATCATGTAGGTATTTTTTTAAAAAACATATTTTTATTGATTTTTTTACAGAGAGGAAGAGAGAATTAGAAACATCAATGAGAGAGAATCATCCATCAGCTGCCTCTTGCACACCCCCCTACTGGGGATGTTCCCCCAGCCAAGGTATATGCCCTTAACCAGAATCAAACCCATGACATTTCAGTCTGCAGGCAGATGCTCTATCCACTGAGCCAAACCAGTTTTGGCTCATGTAGGTATTTAAATGGATGAGATTCATTAGTGGTAAAAGATTTCCAACATTCAAAGTATTTATAATGATTTGTGCCAATCTGCACTCACTGATGACGAAAAAGGAGAATGCTGTGGATAAGAGTTCCTAGATTCACTGTATTTATAAGGCTTTTCTCCAGTTTAACTTCTGTGATGAACACGAAGGTCAGTGCTCCTAGTAAAAGATTTCCCATATTCATTGCATTCATAGAGCCTCTGTCTAGTGTGAAATCTCTGATGATATGGAAGGGAAGTGCTCCTGATAAAAGATTTCCCAGAATTGGTGCATTTATGTCTTTTAGCGAGTATGAATTCTATGATGAACACGGAGGTCACTGCTACTGTAAAAAGATTTCCCACATTCACTGCACTCATAGGGCCTTTCTTCAGTGTGCAATCTCTGATGATATCGAAGGGCTATGCTCCTGATAAAAGATTTCTCACAATCTGTGCATTTATAAGGCCTTTCTCCGGTGTGAACTTTCTGATGACAGTGAAGGTCAGTGCTAGTGCTAAAAGAGTTCCCACATTCACTGCATTTATAAGGCTTTTCTCCAGTGTGAATTCTGTGATGAACACAAAGGTCACTGCTCCTGGAAAAAGATTTCCCACATTCACTGCAGTCATAGGGCCTTTCTCCAGTGTGCAATCTCTGATGATATCGAAGGGAAGTGCTCCTGGTAAAAGATTTCCCACATTCAGTGCATTTATTTGTCTTTTCTCCAGTGTGAACTTTCTGATGACAGTGAAGGCCAGTGCTAGTGCTAAAAGATTTTTCACAATCGCTGCATTTATAAGGCTTTTCTCCAGTGTGAATTCTCTGAAGATGTTCATGAAGATGACTAGTCCTGTTGAAAGATTTCCCGCATTCATTGCATTGATAAGGCTTTTCTCCAGTATGAAGTCTCTGATGATTACAAAGGGCAGAGCTCTGGGTAAAACACTTCCCACATTCACTGCAATTATAAGGCTTTTCTCCTGTATGAAGTCTCTGATGATTACAAAGGGCAGAGCTCTGGGTAAAAGATTTCCCACAATCACTGCATTTATAAGGCTTTTCTCCAGTGTGAACTCTCTGATGAAGACGAAGCTGAGTGCTACCGAGAAAAGATTTCCCACATTCATTGCACTGATGAGGCTTTGCTCCAGTGTGAATTCGCTGGTGACGGGAAAGAGCAGTGCTACTGATAAAAGATTTCCCACATTCACTGCACTCATAAGGCCTTTCTCCAGTGTGCAATTTCTGATGACCTCGAAGAGCAGTGCTAGTAGTAAAATATTTCCCACATTCACTGCATTTATAAGGCTTTTCTCCAGTGTGAATTCTGTGATGAAGATGAAGATTAGTGCTCCTGGTAAAAGATTTCCCACATTCACTGCATTTATACGGCTTTTCTCCACTGTGACTGAGTTGGTTAGTCGTTATCCCATGCACCAAAAAGTTGCCAATTACATTCTTATTCGGGCCAAATGCTGTGTTTGCAGGTTCAAATCCTGGTAGGGAACACACAGGAGACAGGCAATCAATGTTTTGCTCTAACATCCATGTTTCTCACTAGCCCTCTCCCTCTTTTTCAAAAAGCAAAATTTAAAAATTTAAAAAACCAAAAAGAGCATAATTCAAATTTACTAGAAGCTTTATTAAAGAAAAGTAAAAAGCCCTGGCTAGGTTTGGCTTGGTGGATAGATCTTTAGCCTATGGACTCAAGGGTCCTAGGTTCAATTCCATTGAAGGGCATGTACCTTGGTTGCAGGCACATCCCCAGTGGGAAATGTGCATGAGGCAGCTGATCAATGTTTCTCTCATCAATGTTTTTAACTCTCTATCCCTCTCACTTCCTGGGGGGAAAAAAAATCAATAAAATAAAAATTAAATCTAGAAATTATAAATAAAAAAGAGAAGGAAAAAATGATATTACCCCCTACAGTATGAACTACAGGTATAATATGAGATGACTACATAGAAAAAAGTGTCAAGATCCCACTATGAGCTTTTGAAATTAAAAACAAATTTAGAGGCATGGCCATGTGGCTCGCTCTGTGAAAGTGTAGCCCAAATACCCTGAGTTTGTAGGTATGATCTCCCTTCAGGACACAAGCAGGGGACAACAAATGAATGTATAGATTGGTGAAATAGCAGATCAATGTTTCCCTCTCTATTTCTGTCTATCTCTGTCTCACTTCCCTTCTCTAAAATTAACAAAGAAAAATTTTGGGCTGAAACCGGTTTGGCTCAGTGGTAGAGCGTTGGTCTGCGGACTGAAAGGTCCCAGGTTCGATTCTGGTCAAGAGCATGTACATTGGTTGTAGGCACATCCCCGGTGGGGGGTGTGCAAGAGGCAGCTGGTTGATGTTTCTCTCTCATCAATGTTTCTAGCTCTCTATCTCTCTCCTTTCCTCTCTGTAAGAAAAATCAATAAAATACATTAAAAAAAAAATCTAAAGTATATTAAAAAAAAAATTTGGGAGGTGAAGCTCCTTTCTTGTAGGAATCTTTGTGCATGGAGCCTCTCATCTCTCAGTAATAACTCTAAAGATAAATAGTTTAATGCTCCAATCAAAAGGTGTATGGTAACTGAATGGATACAAAAACAAGATCCAACTATATGCTGTCTATGAAAGACCCACCTCAGTCCTAGCTGAGAGGGGGAGTTCCCTTGGGGTATGGGGCAGCCAAGGAGAGCCTAGGTTCCTGTGGTGGTTTGCAGGCCAGCCACACACCTCCATCATCCCAAGCGGAGGCCCTGGTATCTGGGATTTATTTATCTTCTACAACTGAAACTTTGTAGCCTGGAGTGTAGTCAAGCCTCCTGCTTGCTCCATGGACACAGCCAGTTCTCTTCGGATTTATTCACGTTCTATAATTGAAATCTTGTAGCTTTAAGCAGAGGCCTAGGCAGGCAAGGGCAGGTGGAAAGCTTGACTTCCTTCATCTCTGGGGAAACCCAAGCCTCCCACCTGCTCTCCGTGGCCTCAGCCATCTTTGTTGGGTTTATTTGCATATTCATTGCTGATTGGCTTGTGGGCGTGGCTTGTGTGTAGTGGAGGTATGGCCAATTTGCATATTACTATTTTATTAGATAGTATGAACAAAAACAAAGCCAGAGGGGGTAAAATATCACAGAATATAACATAAGTAATCCTATTGTTTGTAGATTTTTAATGTTTCCTACAGCTTTTTTTTATAAGTATATTTTATTGATTTTTTACAGGGAGGAAGGGAGAGGGATAGAAAGTTAGAAACATCGATGAGAGAGGAACATCGATCAGCTGCTTCCTGCACACCCCCCAATGGGAATGTGCCCGCAACCAAGGTACATGACCTTGAATGGAATCAAACCTGGGACCTTTCAGTCCGCAGGCCAATGCTCTATCCATTGAGCCAAACAGGTACCTGCATATTTCCTACAACTTTTGTGATATAGTTTTGGTAAACCTATCTAATAGAGTTATATGCAAATTGATCATCACTCCAACACACAAGATGGCTGTCCCCATGTGGACCCAAGATGGTGGCTACAAGATGGCCAGCAGGGCCGAAACCTGTTTGGTAGGAGGCGGTTGATCGATGATTCTCTCTCATTGATGTTTCTAGCTCTCTGTCCCTCTCTCTTCCTCTCTGCAAAAAAACAAAAAACCAGCCTAAAGATGTAGAGGCAATTTTTCCAAAATTTGTACAAAGGATCAATAGGAATATAAAAAAAAAATTTTTCTCACTAATCATGAAGGAACCCATTAGGCTCCTTGTCACAGTAACAACCACAAATCCCTTCCTAGGAGTTCAGTACAGGAGGTGTTGTGATTGCAGAAAAAGAAAAGGGTAGAGCAAACAAACCAGACCTCCCAAGAACAGCAGGGCCCACAAAACTGAAAGCCAAGCCGTGAGGACAGAGCACATCTGGGGTAAAGAGCATGAGGATGTGTAATGTCAAATCTGGGACTCTGTTGAGAGTGAAAGTCTTACCCAGGGAGGATAGAAGTTCAAAGTTCTCCAGCATCACATTCAGGTACAGCTGTCTCTGACCCTCACCAAGGAGGCTCCATTCCTCCCTGGAGAAGTACAGGGCAATGTCCTCAAAGGTCACACCAACCTGTCAGAATGGAGACAATTGATTATTCAGGATTTTTAAAATATTACTTTAGTTGTAATTCCAATTTGGTCCTGGGAGGGTGACTGTATAGCATCCAATTACACCATAGCCAATTTTAAACTCCTAGAATTGAAACTACTGAATCCAAAACTGTATTTCTGAGAACATACAATCCTACTCCTTACACATCTTCCCTGTTCTCAACCTCCTCCACGGCCTGGTTAGTGAGGACACCAGGCCTTAATGCCACTGCAGGCTGATTTCTCATCACAGTCCCATTACTCATTGTTACTGCCCTCAGGTACAACAGAGGGTCCAGGCCCTGGGAGGGCACACATCTAAGCTCTGGGCTATGCCTGCAGGGCCCCAGCCTTCCTACCAAGCAATACCACTGCATTCTCCCGGATCATGCCTCCAAGACAAAGCCAAACCAAGGCTGATGCTTCACCCTTAATTCTCCAGGCCAGGTCCCCAGCACCATCAGCTCACACTTCCTCTTCCTCTGGATGTGTACACCATTGGGTAATGTTTATCCCCTTCCCATCTTCAGTCCCAGGTTCACTCCCTCAGCTCTGCCCCCTTCCTGCTCCAATGCCACTGGGTCTCGCTGGGCTCCCCCATGAACCTGGCACATGGCATGTGGAGAAGCCTGTCTTCCAGCGGGTCCAGGCCCACCCCAGGCCCTTGAGGGACCCCACAGCCGGGAAAGCCCCCATGAGGCTGTGAGTCCTCCCTGCAGCCTCTGATCTGCCCGCCGATCCTCACAGCCACACCCTCAGGGGAACCTCAGAGGCCGGTCACCCCTGTCCTCTCCGCCCCGCACTGGCCGTGTCCTCAGAAGCCACCGCGCTCCTCCCTCCCCTCCGCCTTCCTCACGGTCCGCCCCGCGGACGGAGCTGCAGGAGGGACAGGCCCGCACCGGGCTGTGGGTGCGGGGTGAGGAGGCGGGGGGCCTGGGGGACAGGAACTCACCTCAGCCCCGCGCCTCGGGGCGGGCGCCGCCATCGGACTGTGTGCGCGGAGCCCGGGGGCGGCGGCGGGGGGAGCGGCCGCCGCGGGAAGGGCGGGGCCTGTCTGGGCCGCGGGGCGGGTCACCAGGGAGCGGACACCGGGCTTCACCCCCGCGCGTGCGCTGTGGGCGTCGCCACTCCCGCGCCTTCTCTATGGGGGCATCGCCACCGGGAACCAGCGGGCAGGACCCTCTTCCAAAGTAGCTGGGTGGAGTCACAATGCCAGTTCTGAGGACGCCGGAAGTCCAACCCGGAAACATCTTTTCTGACCCTTCATTGGCTAAGCTGTTGGTCTTCCTCGCAGTGTTTTGTGGGTAATGTAGTCATTGAGTCCAAGAAAGTAATAAGGTTCTTTTCCACACCACTCCTGTAGGAAACATGGAAATCACCAGTACCGGGCTATGAAATGTCACGTCCTCAGGAGAGACGTTGTAAAAATGGCTAAAGGAAGTTATCTATTTCTGGTGAAGGGACTTGAGTCCATTTTGATGAAGAAATTATCTGGTCTGGCCAATGTCAATGAATGGTTTAGTGCTGACCAATGAACTAGGAGGTTATCCTTCAATTACTTGTCAGGGTACATGCCCAGTTGGGCTTGATCCCCAATAAGGGACGTGCAGGAGTCAGGGGATCAATGATTGTCTCTCATCATTGATGTTTCTGTCTCTCCCTCTCCCTTCTCCTTCCTCTCTCTGAAGTCAATTTTAAAAAAATATTTTGATTTAAAAAATATATATATATTATTGATTTTTTTACAGAGAGGAAGAGAGAGGGATAGAGAGTTAGAAACATCGATGAGAGAGAATCATCAAACAGCTGCCTCTTGCATACCCCCTCCTGGGGATGTGCCCTACCAAGGTACATGCCCTTGACCGAAATCGAACCTGGGACCTTTTAGTCCGCAGGCCAACGCTCTATCCACTGAGCCAAACCGGTTTCAGCTGAAATCAATTTTTAAAAACCCATATTTAAAAGTCACATATTATCTATGATGCTAATATAGCACTCATAATTACAGAGGAATGCCTGCATTAAAGAGTGTCAAACATTTTATCATACAGATGACCTACTTACACCATCATATATGTATTTGACAAATATAACCTAAAAATGTAGGCCCAGCCTTTGAAATAGTAAACATGGAATTCTCTTGTTTTATTATAATTTTAACTTCATTTAAAATAAATAAATTTTGGAAAAAGTAGGAGAGTTTGTGAACAAAAAAGGAACATAAATGAAACTGGCTTATTCCCTGGAGGCCTGAGTGGCAGGCAGCCTGAGCAACTCAGAGACTTAGGGTAAGGCTGAAATGAAACCCAACTGAAAGCAATTCATAGCACAGACCGGTTTGCCTAAATGGATAGAGCGCCGGCTTGGGGACTGAAAGGTCCCAGGTTCGATTCCAGTCAAGGGCATGTACCTTGGTTGCGGGCATATCCCCAGTGAGGGGTGTGCAAGAGGCAGCTGATCGATGACTCTCTCTCATCGATGTTTCTAGCTCTCCATCTCTCTCCCTTCCTCTCTATACAAAATCAATAAAATATATTTTACAAAAAAAAAAGCTATTCATAGTGATAGTCACATCCTTGAGTAGTATTTTTGCCTAAGGAACATCAATCTTCACCTTATCTGAGGCTATCTCGAATCTTTTTACATCTTGGATAACATACTTGATAACCTGCTTTTTAGAATAATAAATAATCAAGAATGTTCACTGGGCCCTAACTGGTTTGGTTCAGGGGATAGAGCATCAGCCTGCGGACTGGAAGATCTCAGGTTCAATTCCAGTCAAGGGCACATGCCCATGACAGGTTGTGGGTTCTATCCCAGGCAGAGGGCATGCAGGAGGCAGGCAATTAATGATTCTCTTTCACCATTGATGTTTCTCTCTCCCTCTCCCTTCTACTTTAAAATCAATAAGAATATATATATTTTAAAATAATGTACACTGGGCGAAAATGGCCTGCCTCAGTGGATAGAGTGTCCGCCTCCAGACTGAAAAGTCCCGGGTTTGATTCTGGTCAAGGACATGTACGTGCCTTGGTTGCGGGCACATTCCCAGTGGGGGGTGTGCAGGAGGCAGCTGATCAATGTTTCTCTCTCATTGATGTATCTGACTCTGTCGCTCTCTCTTCCTCTCTGTAAAAATATCAACAAAATATTTTTTAAATTTTTTATTTCTAAAAAAAAAAATAATAATGATAATAATAAAATAATGTACACTGGGCTTGCTGGCATGGATTCAGATTGCTAGCCCCCCAGATATCATGGTTACATTGGAATTTAGCCCTTTTTAACCTTCTCATTACCTTTTCCCCCCTAAAACTGATTTCAGAGAGGAAAGTCGAGGGAGAGACAGAAACATCAATTATTGAAAGATCAGTCAGAGGCCAAGAACCAGGTGACACAGGCTTTATTAGAGGAGAGACCTGCCGGGCTGTCTAGCAAAGGGAGAGCCGCAGCTGATAGAAGTCTTTTTAAGAAGAATGAGGAAGGCATGAGGGCTGGGGCGCTTGGCAAGAGCTGGGTGGTTAGCCAATGAATGCATATTTCCATACAAGGTGTTCCTTCTGGGTTGGGGCTGTATCACATTTACAGTAAGTCATGGCCATTCCAAGGACTGGTAGGTTTATCCAGGGAAAGGTGAGTCTATCAATGATTAGAATCATCATTACTGCCCCCTGCACACCCCACCCTGGAGATCCAGATTCCCTCACAGGTGCGCTGCCCGGGAAGTGAATCCTGAGCCAAACCTGACAGGCATCCTAATGTGATCTTGGTCCTACCAAGCTGGCGTATGTGGGTGGCAGAGCAGATTTTTGTGGATGACCTGCTGCCCTCCCGTACTGCCGGCATTATTAGAATAAATGTTCATTTATGATTCGACCCTGTCTCTGCTTAATCGGCTCACATAGTGACAGGCTGATCGGGCCCATTGGTTGTCCAGTTGCATATCCACCCATGGAAAAGAAGCATGTGTCTATCATTTTAATTTATGTCCAACCCTGGAGGCACTCGAGTCTCCCTTTGTTTTCTCCTGCCTCCCTAATCTATCACCCATGTATTTCACATAACCCAGTTGTCTCCCCTTTTGGTTATGTGTAAAAATAAGTGCAAAATTGCCATTTCCCAGAGCATTGTACCATACCATGTGTTAGGGTTGCTGTGGGAAGAATGCACAAGGCCAAAAGGGGTGAAGAGTTATGAATTTATTATGTCATCTGGAAACCCAGATGGGCTGAGCCCCCAATGGGAGCCAGCTGCAAAGACTGGGAGTCAGAGATTTTTAAAGGATTCTAGGTGGGCTTTTTCTGGGTGCAGAATTCTCTGTGCAGGTCTGGATTCTGGATAAATCTGGAGGGGAGAGATAATGGTCTTAGCCAGGGTCGGCAAACTCATTAGTCAACAGAGCCAAATAACAGTACAAAGATTGAAATTTCTTTGGAGAGCCAAATTTTTTAAACTTAAACTTCTAACGCCACTTCTTCCAAATAGACTCGCCCAGGCCGTGGTATTTTGTGGAAGAGCCACACTCAAGGGGCCAGAGAGCCGCATGCGGCATTGCGAGCAGAGAAATACTTAGGAAAAGCAAAGTTCTCTATTTAAAAAAAAAATATATATATATTTTATTGATTTTTTACAGAGAGGAAAGGAAAGGGATAAAGAGTTAGAAACATCCACGGGAGAGACTGAGTGTGCAGTCTCCTGCACACTCCCTACTGGGGATGTGCCCATAACCAAGATACATGCCCTTGACCAGAATCAAACCCGGAACCCTTCAGTCTGCAGGCCTGAGGCTCTATCCACTGAGCCAAACCGGTTAGGGCAGCAAAGTTCTCTATTAAAATGGAATGTAAATCTATGGTTACTAGGACAGCTGTGAAGAACAGGGACACATTAAAAGAGGTCAGGAAGCAAGTACACAGTGACGGATATGGTCAATATTGTAAGTATAATGATAGTTACAGTGTCATGCACATGTCAAGATTTACGAAACTCTATACTTCACACATGTAATTTACTCATTATAGCTTTTGTAAAATGGTTCAAGATAAAACAAATGTACATTCACCTAGTTTAGAATTACAGGTTTGGCAAGTCTATATTCAATCCACATTTGTATGCCTTCTGGGCAAGTCGCATCTAATTGAAAGAAAATGTAACAAACAATGAAGACCCCACCAGAATGCTGGCTGGGTCAAAAAAGCCACATCCCTGGACTACAGACAGCCTTTGTCTCCATCTTTGTCTTGCTCCCAGAGCACCAATGGCTCTGATAGGAACTTCTGAGAAGCTACAGGACCCACAAAACCTCTTGATTACAATCAATGACAATGACCGCTCCACAAAGGTAAACATGCCTGCAGCCCTCAGATCTGTGTCCACACAGATCCTGTAGTCTTTTCTTCAACTGAATTCCTTGGTGCACATTTAGATGAGGACCATTCCATCTAATGGGCTGCGGTACTGTCCAACAACGATTAGGCCAGTATTTCTGCAGTGAAAGGTTTCCCCTCACTGCGATGGTCCTCCAACCAGTGACCATCACCCATGCAATTGTAGGCAAGAGGGCACATTACCCTCTGTAAGATCTGGACAAGAGATTCCCTTCAATTCCCTTCCAATGTATTAGCATCCCTTGAAATCTAAGAAAAAATTCATGCTACAAGACCTACTTGAGCTTGTCACAGCTACCCCCTCTTTGGAGTGATTTCGGTGTCTCAAAGCACCCATCTTCACATGAGGACTAGAGAGTCCACAGTGTTTCCTAGAAAAATATGGGCAATAATGTAAATTTGGCAAAAACTGTTAATTTTTGCACCATGTTTCCCCAAGGGCAAAAATATTTCAGACCCCATAAATGTTTTTCACCTGATCATGCTTGGAGAGGCCAGATATCATTATAAACTAGCCGTAGAGTAAAGAGCATACCCCAGATTAAAAAAGACTTAGGAAAAAGCCTTCATTATTTTAAAAACAAAAGAGACCTGAGACTGGCAGTTCTCCCATTGATGACTTAGGCACTCCATAAATTCTTCATTAGCATCTAGGGAAAGTGTGTCCCTGAAAATGGCAGTCCCTCTATAACATTATCTTTACTGGCGCCAATAGCAATCAGTCCTATGTGGCAACTCATGACAAGGAAACAAGTAAGAACTAAGGACTCAGGTATTCCTAATTTTCTTCAACAAATCAGACAACAGAGTTAGATTTCCTGGGCACATGAGGATGGTGATTGATGCCATCTGTAGGGACCTTATAGGTGGTTCAGGTGAAATACCTTCAGGAACAGAAATATGCAGTGATACAGATCTGGCAGAACATCTCTGTATGTTAGAAAGTGCAACACAGATACATATGATACAACATAAAAACAAACACAACAATATAATCACTTGAGGGCACTTTACCTAATGTAGGTGATTAAATGTATGAGATACAATTCAGACTAAAGAGATTTCACAAATTTTCTTACACTATTGCAAAGACCGAACTAAGAGACATTTCCTTCACTTCTAAGAATTTTCTCACATTTGGGCTCATAGGTGCAGAGCCAATTAAAAAACTTGGCTGAGAGATAGCTCACATTACTTGCACTCATAATGGCTTTCTCCAGTGTGAACTTTCTGATGATACAGGAGATGACTGCTCTTGGTAAGAGATTTCTCACATTCACTGCATTTATAAGGCTTTTCTCCTGTGTGAACTCTCTGATGACAAAGAAGGTACCTGCTGGTGGTGAAAGATTTCTCACATTTACTGCACTCATAAGGCCTTTCTCCAGTGTGAACTCTCTGATGAAGATTAAAATCACTGCTCCTGGCAAAAGATTTCCCACATTCACTGCATGTATAAGGCTTTTCTTCAATGTCAAAACTTTGATTATGGAGACCACTGCTCTTGATAAAAAATTTCCCACATTCACTGCACTCGTACGGACTTTCTCTGGTGTGAAACCTCTGGTGGCAATGAAGGCTATCAATTCTCGTAAAAGATTTCCCACAGTCACTGCATTTATAAGGCTTTTCTCCCGTGTGAACCCTCTGATGACGATGAAGCTCACTGGTGGTGGCAAAAGATTTCCCACACTCACTGCATTGATGAGGTTTTTGCCCCGTGTGGCCCCTCCGATGGCGACAAAGGGCATTGCTCCTGGTAAAAGATTTCCCACATTCTCTGCACTCATAAGGACTTTCTCCGGTGTGAAATCTCTGGTGATAATGAAGGCTATCAATCCTCTTAAAAGATTTCCAACATTCACTGCATTTGTAAGGCTTCCCTCCAGTGTGAAGTCTCTGATGACGACGAAGGGCAGCGCTACTGGTAAAAGAATTCCCACACTCACTGCACTCGTAAGGCCTTTCTCCAGTGTGAAATCTCTGGTGACTATGAAGACTGTGCATCGTCGAAAAAGATTTCCAACATTCACCGCATTTGTAAGGCTTTTCTCCATGTTCAGAATGAACGCCTGAAAACTGGGTCAAGTAATTTCCACATTCACAGCCAAGAAAGCACTGACTTCCAGCATGGACACACTTGTCCTGAGTAAACGTGTGATTGCAGCCAATGGCTCTGTTATATTCTGTCCTTTGAGACTTCACCCCACATTTCAAAATATCTTCTGGCCTATCCCTGGTCTGAGCAGGCTCCGTAAGGCCACCCTGCCCAACTTCCCCACAGGTGAAATGACTCTGGGACACATGGCAGCTGTTTGCAGGTGAGATCCTGTCTGCGCCTCTAAAGAAAGCCTTCTCTCTCACATGCTGCTGGTGAAGTTTGGCACTGAAATAAAATCCTTGTGCACAGGCCCCACACCTCAGCAGTAACCGTCTGTGTTGATTTCCCGGCAGCTCAGTCAAGTGAAAAATGTTTCCCAAGACGAGCCCACAGCTCTCACAGGGGTGGCCTTCCTGGGAAGACAAGGCTAACTTGGGATTCCTTGCCTGTGACACTCTTACAGAAACCTTCTGCTCAGACGGAGCCTCCACATTCTCTGTGGCACAGCAGCAACCTGAACAAGAAGAAAAGCTGATGAAGTACATTTGACCTTATGAAAACAGAGTATCTGCACCACAAATGTTTATCTGTCATGACTAGGCCTGATTCCATAAAATGATTTTTAAGACTAGTGAGTCAGATTCTGAGGAAATGGCTGCTACACATTGCTTGGCCCAGTCAATGGTGAAAATCTCACCAAGCGAGGGACAGAGCACAGGATGGGATAGAAAGAAGAGAGGAAGACTGAAACCAGTTTGGCTCAGTGGATAGAGCGTCAGCCTGTGGACTGAAAGGTCCCAGATTTGATTCTGGAATAGGGCATATACCTTGGTTGTGGGCACATCCCCGTGCAGGAGGGAGCTGACCAATGTTTCTCTCTCATCGATGTTTCTAACTCTCTATTCCTCTCTGTAAAAAATCAATAAAATAGATTTAAAAAAAAGAAAAAAGGAGAGAGGAAGGGTCTGCTAGTTGTTCCTCCACAAATGGTTTCCTTTAGGACCTTTCATGCTGGTGAAGTGAATCTATGTAGAGTAATTTGAATGTACAATAAAAATCAATTGCATTAGAGCAAGTGATGTTCTACTTCAATACAGTAAAAGGTGTGCACTGTAAGGATCTGCAGGCATGGACCAATGGTGGAAGGCACTAAAGAGAGACCGGTGAAAGAGGTAGAGGTGAAAAATTTAGAAAGGTTAAGTTATCCATGGACTGGGAATCCAAGTAGAGTGAGCACTGATCACTATTAACCAGTCGTTGGCACAGTGTCAACAATAAACAAGAACAAGTAGAATTGGGTGAGGAATGGGCAATGGTAACAAAACACCTGTTGAACCAAATGGGTTCCTAGTTATGAATGTAACAAAGCCCAGGTGTTTGGTTACAGCCCGTTGCCAGAGGCCAATTCCAGCATGTCATAACTGCAAGAGTTTCATCAGAAGGTTGATGGAACTTGGGGACTCAACAAGGGCGGAGTCACATATGTTATCATCTGTTGGGAATGGCTAAAGATATTTCCCCAAACCTAAAAAGAATTATTGTTTCCTGCCAGACAGCTCAGGGCATCTTAAATATATTTTATTGATGTTTTTACAGAGAGGAAGGGAGAGGGAGAGAGTGTTAGAAACATTGATGAGAGAAATATCAATCAGCTGCTTATTGCACACCCCACTGGGGATGTGCTCACAACCAAGGTACATGCCCTTGACTGGAATCAAACATGGGACCTTTGAATCCACAGGCCAACACTATCCACTGAGCGAAACTGGCCAGAGAAGGGCATCTTAATCTACATGTTATTGCCTCCTACTGGCCAAACACCTGAAGAGATGTAGGCTATTCCCCAATCTGACAAGGCTTCTGTACAAAACCCTACCCTTTGAAGTGTATTATCTCCACCTTGCCTTAGAACAATTTGTGTTAATAAAAAGCAAGGGGTCCTGAGACAAGAACAACTTGGTTCCTTCAGCCAGTCTCCTCTGACCCCCAATGTCCTTCAAAATTATCTTTCATCTCTGGTCTCCTATTTAATCTATCCTCAACTCTTCTCCAGATTCCAGAACCCTTCTAGATGCCGGATCAAGACCCACTGGCATCAAATGACGCCCCAACGTCCAGCAGCCCATTATTCAGGCAAAACCACGTGTCCACTGTGTCTTTTATAAAGTCATGTTTCTACTGTGATGCAGAAATGATTCTTCTGCTTAATTCCCAATTGATCCACTGCACAGGATAAATGATAGAAATAATAGAAGAAACATTGAAAAAATGGATGGTCAGCAATGTGGTACCATAGCACAGCACAGATGAGATCACAGCAAAAGACCTATGTGAGTAACATCAGCAAGATGATAGGATCAGAGATATGAGAATCTTTCCCCATCCCAGAGTAAGTAGACAGTTATGCACGAATAAAAAAACTCATAGGAGTGCTAGCCAGTTTAGCTTACTGGATAGAGTATCAGGCTACAGACAGAAGGGTCTTATGTTCAATTCTGGCCAAGAACACTCGCCCCAGTTTCAGGTTCAATCTCCAATGGGAGTGTGCAGGAGGCATCTGATCAATAATTCTCTGTCATCATTGATGTTTCTATCTGTCTCTCCCTCTCTCCTTCCTCTCTGAAATCAATAAAGAAATATATATATATATATATATATATATCCCACAGGAAATGGGAATAAGAGTACAATGAAGCCGAAACCGATTTAGCTCAGTGGATAGAGCATCGGTCTGCGGACTGAAAGGTCCCAGGTTCGATTCCGGTCAAGGGCATGTACATTGGTTGCGGGCACATCCCCGGAGGGGCATGTACAGGAGGCAGCTGGTCTATGTTTCTCTCTCATTGATGTTTCTAGCTCTCTATCCCTCTCCTTTCCTCTCTGTAAAAAAACAATAAAATATATAGTATATTTTTAAAAAGAGTACAATGAAGAAAAGAAAAACAGTAATACAGAAAATCAAATAAGGACAATTGCATAGAAACAATACTGGAAAGACTTGGTGAACAAATATATTTGAAGATAGCTACAGTCAAAAACAATGGTCAGAGTTACCTCCATCAACCATTATGCTTCTGCTATCATTGACCATAGTGATCTGTTATTAGAAAAATACTGGAAATATTGATTTTAAAAACCACAGAATGGCCCCAGCCGGTTTTGCTCAGTGGCCAGAGCATAGGTCTGTAGAATGAATGGTCCTAGGTTCAATTACAACCCTAGGGTCCCAGGTTGTGTGCTCAACTGGGGGTGTGCAGGAGGCAGTTAATAAATGATTCTTCTCATCATTGATGTTTCTATCTCCCTCTTCCCTTCCCTTCCTCTCTGAAATCAATAAAAAATAACCACAGCCGAAACCGGTTTGGCTCAGTGGATAGAGCGCGCGCGCGGGCCTGCGGACTGAAAGGTCTCAGGTTCGATTCCGGTCAGGGGCATGTACATTGGTTGCGGGCACATCCCCAGTGGGGGGTGTGCAAGAGGCAGCTGGTCGATGTTTCTCTCTCATCGACGTTTCTAGCTCTCTCTCTCTCTCCCTTCCTCTCTGTAAAAAATCAATAAAATATATATTAAAAAAAAAATCAGTTACAACAACGTAGAAATGGATCTCCGACGTAACTCGAGGATGTACTGTATGCCTATATGAACCATGTTTTAACACTGCACTGGAAATAAGGCTTTATTATTCCCTTTCATGTGTGACTTTTCTTATTTTTTTAAAAAATTTAAATGTTTTTCTTTATTGATTTCAGAGAGGAAGGGAGAGGGAGAGAGAGAGAGAAACATCAATGATGAAAATCACTGATTGGTTGCCACTTGCACACCACCTACTGGAGATCAAACCCACAATGCAGGCATGTTCCCTTCGCTGGAATTGAACCTGGGACCCTTCAGTCCATAGACCGACAACCTATCCACTGAGCCAAACTGGCTAGAGTTATGTGTACTTTTCATATAAAATTATGCAAGGTGGGGAGAAAGTAGGTTTACAGTTGTTGATCTGGAAAATAGTCAGGGCTACCTGTAATCTTATGTTGGCGATTACCTTCATTTAGTGCATTCCATTGTTCTTGTGGAAGCTGATACACTGTGAGTAGTCATGTATATATTTATGTAAAAATGTTTATTAACCTGTTAACCGGAAAGTTCCCTTTTTTTTTTTTTTTGCCTGATGGTTACTTTAATTATTTGAAGATGGCATAATACCTACTTGTAGGATTGAGATGTGGACTTAAGACAGCATAAAACATTCAGTCCAGTCAGTTTCTGTGTATAGTCCGTGCTCAGGCGTTCAGCATAGTCATAGGGTGAAGTATATGTCCAGTAACTTGATTGATCTAGCTCTCCCTCAATAGGAGGCTGAGATTGAAACTCGGATTGCTGAGCTTCAGAAGGAGGGTTTCTGGTCACTGGGGAGTTCCCTTTTTTAAAAAATATATTTTATTGATTTTGTACAGAGAGGAAGGGAGAGAGATAGAGAGCTAGAAAGACCGATGAGAGAGAGTCATCCATCAGCTGCCTCCTGCACAGCCCCCACTGGGGATATGCCCGCAACCAAGGTACGTGCCCCCGACCGGAATCGAACCTGGGACCCTTCAGTCCACAGGCTGATGCTCTATCCACTGAGCCAAACCGGTTTCGGCAGGAATTCCCTTTTTAATGACGCAACCTTAAACGGGCGTGTACTCTTTCACTAGGATGTGTCAGTACGCCTGGAGGACATAATTTCATATTATTTTTATTTATTTATAATTAATGAAAATAAAAGAAATATATATATTCATTTATTTATATATATAAAGCACAAAGGAAAATACAAAATTACAAAAAAAAAAAAAATAGAAAAGAATACCGACAAAAAAAAAATGGACATGTCGAATTAAAAAATTATAAATTTTACAAACAATGATAAAGATTACAAAAAATAGCCGAAACCGGTTTGGCTCAGTGGTATGTCAGGGGCATGTACCTTGGTTGCCAGCACATCTCCAGTGGAGGGTGTGCAAGAGGCAGTTGATAGATGTTTCTCTCTCATCTCATCGATATTTCTAACTCTCTATTCCTCCCCTTTCCTTCCTCTCTGTAAAAAATCAATAAAATATTTAAAAAAAAAAAAAGATTACAAAAAATATATACCGTCCCTCTCGGGGCGCAACATATATTTCAAGGACATATTCATATGTCCTACCCGTTCCCGATATTGTTTACGTTTGACGTATTTATAGGTCCCGATTGGTTAACAGATTAAAGTGATTTTATTAGTATTGTGTTCTAATCCTATCCAATAAAACAGTAATATGCAAATTAACCACCACTCCACTACACCCACAAGCCACGCTCACAAGCCAATCAGAGTGAGTATGCAAATTAACCCCAACGAAGATGGCTGAAGCTGCAGAGAGCAGGAGGGAGGTTTGGGTTTCCCTGGCAATGGACGAAGCCAAGCTTTCCACACACCCTAGCAGGCTCAGGCCTTCACTCAAGGGTACAAAGTTTCAATTATAGAAGGTAAATGAATTCCAAAGAAATGGCAGCAGCAGGAGCTAGAAGAGCAGGAGGCTAGGGTTACCCCGAGTGATGGAGGCAGCCAAGCTTTTGCAGCTCTGGCCTGCCCAGGCCTTCACTCTAGGCTACAAAATTTCAATTATAGATGATACATAAATTCCAACTGAAATTGCTGCCACCACAGAGCCAGCAGGAGGCTTGGCTATGCTCCAGGCTACAAAGTTTCAAGTGTAGATTACCTTTATTTGGTGCATTCCATTGTTCTTGTGGAAGTTGATACACTGTGAGTAGTCCTGGCAGTAGGAGGAAGCCCCAGTCCCAGGAGCCAGCAGGTGGAGGGGAGGGAGGCCCCGGTGCTGGTAGCCAGTACAGGCAGCCAGGGGAAGGAAGGCCTACCCTTGTATGATTTTCATGGATCGGGCCTCTAGTTTATAATAAAATGTAAAGGTGAATCCTATACATGTTCAATAAAAATCATATCTTAAAGCTAAAAAAAAATACTGTATTGCTAAGCACTAGTAACAAGCATCTGAGCTTCCTAGAAAAATGGTGGCACTAGACCTGCTGAATGCACCTTTGCCAAAACATGGAATTTATATAAAAAAGGAGTATGGGAAGCAATATCTGCAAAGCACAATTAATCGCATGCAAAAATATATGTTCCTGTATGTAATACACAGTTAATATAAAAAATATACAAGGTATTTAAAAGACTCTTTCACCAACAAAAAATAGTTAATAAACAGGATAAGGATGTAGAGACAATTCTTAAAAAAGTAGGTACAGCTCTAACCGGTCTGGCTCAGTGGATAGAGCATCGGCCTATGGACTGAAGGGTCCCAGGTTTGATTCCGGTCAAGGGCAAATCCCTTGATTGCAGGCAAATCCCCAGTAAGAAGAGTGCAAGAGGCAGCTGATCAATGTTTCTAACTCTCTATCCCTCTCCCTTACTCTCTTAAAAAAAAAAAAATCAATGAAATATATATTTTTAAAAATAAGTACAAATGTCAAACATGAATATAGAAGACAGGCTTCCTGCAACACTACCAACCACAAGTCCTTCCCTGTGAATGTAGTCCAGTGGGGAGAATTGGGACTTCAGGAATAGAAGGGAGCAGGGGAAACAGACCAACCCTCCCCAGGACAACAACTACCCAGGAAACTGGTTCAGTCAAGCAGAACCACAGTCTACATGGGAGGACACAGCACACCCTGGGGGATGGGGCCTGGGAAATCACAAAGCCAAGTCCAGGTCACTGGTGACAGTGAGGATCTTACCCAGCGAGGATATAAGTTCAAAGTTCTCCAGCATCACATTCAGGTACAGCTGTCTCTGACCCTCATCAAGGAGGTTCCATTCCTCCCTGGAGAAGTACAGGGCAATGTCCTCAAAGGTCACACCAACCTGACAGAATAGACAATTCAAACCAAAGCTGCCTTTCTGAGAACCAGTAATTGTAGTCCTGACACACCTTCCCCCCTTCAACCTCCCCTAGGACAGCCGGTTAGTGTGGACACCAGGCCCTAATGCCAGTGCAGGCTGCTCTCCCATCACAGTCCCATTACTCACTGGGATTGCCCTCAGAAGAGCAGCTGGATTGGGTAGGAAGGATTGGGGGAGGGGAGGGGAGAGCAATGCCATTTAAGCTCTGGGGATGCCTGCAGGGCCCCAGCCTTCCTAACAAGAAATTCCACTGCAGCCTCCTAGACCATGCCTCCAAGACAAGAGTGGGTTCATGCTTCACATTTAAGTCCCCACACCAGGTCCCGGGGACCATCAGCTCACACTTCCTCCAGATGTGCACACACTGGGTAATGTTTATCCCCTTCCCATCTTCAGTCCCAGGTTCACTCCCTCAGCTCTGCCCCCTTCCTGCTCCAATGCCACTGGTCTCGCTGGGCTCCCCCAGGAACCTGGCACATGGCATGTGGAGAAGCCTGTCTTCCAGCGGGTCCAGGCCCACCCCCGGCCCCTGAGGGACCCCACAGCCGGGAAAGCCCCCATGAAGCTGTGAGTCCTCCCTGCAGCCTCTGATCTGCCCGCCGATCCTCACAGCCACACCCTCAGGGGAACCTCAGAGGCCGGTCACCCCTGTGCTCTCCGCCCCGCACTGGCTGTGTCCTCAGAAGCCACCGCGCTCCTCCCTCCCCTCCGCCTTCCTCACGGTCCTCCCCGCGGGCGGAGCTGCAGGAGGGACAGGCCCGCACCGGGCAGTGGGGTGCGGGGTGAGGAGGCGGGGGGCCTGGGGGACAGGAACTCACCTCAGCCCCGCGACTCAGCACCGGCGCCGCCATCGCGCTCGTAGTCCCAGCGGGGCCAGTGCAGAAGCCCCTGCAGGAGTAGCGGGGCCTGTCCCGGCCCTGGCGGGGGTCCGGGCGGGGACTCCGAGCTTCAACCCCACGTGTGAGCGGTGAGCACCACGGGAGGCTGCCGCCGTGGGCTGAGAGGCGGGGACACCACTGTCCACCTTCTCCACTGGACTCTGTGACCAGGAAATCCCCACCGCTTAGGATAAAAATGGAGAAAAAACTACAAGTCCCGCCCTCCAAAACTTGAAAACCGGAAACGCCTTCTCTGAGCTCCCATTGGCGCAGCCTGGTGGCATTCCACGCCCGGCCTTGTGGGTAATGTAGTTCCTACGCTCCATGGCCAGGATCTTGTATTTGCTCAGCTGACTGCAGGACTGGTTTTGAGGGCAAATAGCCTGAGAATACACCAAGTATATTCAGGGCCCTCCAGCGTCTTCAGGGGAGGTGATTTCTAGGGCAAGTTTGTCTCAGGGGGACGTGCCTGGCTTCCTTTAGCTGCTGGTTTTGCTTCTCTTTCTTCAGAACCTGCTTTTTTCTGAATGAACAGGCATCGTGTCTTCATTCAGGCCATTAGGCATCTGTCTCCTTCAGGCTAACTGTAGCTTGCAGAGGTTGCTCAACTGACCAACTAATCTAACCTGCCTCCATTTTGCAAAGTGCATGTCTCAATAGAGACATCAATATTTAAAAGCATTTTCTTTTGGGGCCAGTTGAAGTGTCAGCTCTGCCTGGGCTGCAGTGTGGATAAGATGGCCAAGAGACATGTGAAAAAAAATGCTCAAAGTGACTGATCACCAGAGAGATGCAAATGAAATCAACAATTAGAATGGCTACCATCAACAAATGATGAGTGCTGGGGAGGATGTGGAAAAAAAGGAACCCTAGCACAGTGAGGACCTCAGTTGTGGCCCACTGTGCTGTGCACTGCGGTGAGGGCTTATATTCAAAAGGGCTCTGGTCCTAACCAGTTTTGCTTAGAGGATTTTCCCTGAAATTCAGAGGAATTTTCCCTGAAAATCCCAAAGTATGTTATCCTAGATGCAAAAATACAATAGATAGGCTCAATAAGGTAAAGTCAGCCCTTTGCAAAAAAGTAATAACACAAAAATAAAACCAAGGCTAGGACATTACTATTGCTTCAACTTACAAAGTCTTCAGCTCAAACCATCCTATATGGTTGCTTTTGGTCTCTGAGTTTGTAAGATTGCCATGCTATGCCGAGCTCCCTCAGCTTGATAGGTATAGTCTGTGCCATCATTTTTGTCTGTACTGGGAGTTATAACCTGTGGGTTGAGAAGAAAATTCAATCAGTAGTTTCCTTTCTCTGGGACCTATTGCTGACATCCTTCTGAACACAACGTCCACAGTATTGCTGATGTCTTTGTAAAATATATATTTTATTGATTTTTTACAGAGAGGAAGTGATGGGGAGAGATAGAAACATGGATGAGAGAGAAACATCCATCAGTGGCCTCCTGCACACATCCACCGGGAATGTGCCCACAATCAAGGCACAGTCCCCTGACCATAATTGAACCCTGAATCCCCGAGGCTGGAGGCAGACGCTGTATCCACTGAGCCAAACCGGTTAGGGCGTTGATGTCTTTTTATTTGATCTCTTAGTAGTAGTCACTCTTCAGGTAAAAAAAGCCTTGGGTTCTAAATATGATCAGGTAGCCGAAACTGGTTTGGCTCAGTGGATATAGTGTCAGCCTGCGGACTGAAAGGTCCCGGGTTCGATTCTGGTCAAGGGCATATACCTTGGTTGCAGGCACATCCCCAGTAGGGGGTGTGCAAGAGGCAGCTGATCGATGTTTCTCTCTCATCGATGTTTCTAACTCTCTATCCCTCTCTCTTAAAAATCAATAAAATATATTTTTAAAATAAATAAAAAAATACTTCAACATTAAAAATAAACAAACAAATAAATAAATATGACCGGGTATTTGTAAGGACAAGGAGAAAGGTCTTATTGTTTCTTTCCTGTTACCTTCCAAAATTTATGAGAAGCACCTGCTAATTACACCCCAGGATAGTTGGCTGCTCTAATTCAAACATCTGCTATGTTCAAACTGCAGAACAAGATAAGCTACTCTCAAGGCTACATTCTTGTATACCCCTCCTGCCTGTTGCTGTCACACCTCAGGGATAATCTGCACCAAGTGGTCTCTAGTTAGTAGAAAGTTTCTTTCCCATCACCCCTTCAAACGAGACTCTTTGGAACCCTTCATAACTTTTGCTCTAAGCATAATTTACAGTCTTAAGAAAAATAAGACACCTCCCTAGGACATTTGCCAGACTTTCTCCTGGAAAGCAAAGAAACAGTAACTTAAAGTCACTCCTCGCCCTAACTGGTTTGTCTCAATGGATAGAGACTGAAAGGTCCGAGGTTCGATTCTGGTCAGGGGCATGTGCCTTGGTGGTGGGCACATCCCCACTGGGGGGCATGCAGGAGGCAGCTGATCTATGTTTCTCTCTCATCAGTGTTTCTAACTCTCTCTCTCTCCTTTCCTCTCTGTGGAAAACCAATAAGATAAAAATAAAATAAAAAACAAAAGTCAGCCCCTCATATCTGCTCACCTTCAGCTCAGCCAAAGGCCCCTCCATTCTTTGTCCCTTAGCAACAGGCACCGCTGGAAAGCAGGAGCCACCCTTTCTTCCTTGCCCTGTACTGACTAGCAACACTTGGTTCTTTCCTCTCTTGGAAAGTAAACTTCTCCTCTGCATCTCTTCTTCTTTTTTTAAAAATATATTTTTATTGGTTTTTTTTTTTACAGAGAGGAACAGAGAGGGATAGAGAGTTAGAAACATCAATGAGAGAGAATCATCGATCAGCTGCCTCTTGCACACCCCGTACTGAGGATGTGCCCGCAACCAAGGTACATGCCCTTGACCAGAATCAAACCCAGGATCTTTCAGTCCACAGGCCAATGCTCTATCCATTGAGCTAAACCGGTTTCGGCTGCATCTCTTCTTCTACGTGTGAATTCTTCCACAGCCCGCATCATGGCACAGACCCTAAAAGGATTCTTTTATTCTTAGGAGTTAAATGGGTGAAAATGAGGAAAATGACATTGTAGAAGCAAAATATTTCCTTCTTCTTTTCCAGGTTCTTTGACTGGCCTAATAATTAAATAAATATGGATTAATGAAGGGAAACAACCCAAAAGTTATTAACATGTATTCCTCCATATACATGGAAACGACTCAGAAAAATGGAGTAACTGGCCCAAGTGGCAAACACCACCTCAAAAACCATCTTCACCTCCATCAGAAAATGGGTGTGGAGAGTCAGTTAGGGTAGAGTGTCAGGAAAAGCACACGAAGCACCTCAGCCGTGGCCCAGTGCGCCGGGCACTGCGGGAAGGGCCTGTATTCATAAAGATTTTGTTCCAACCCAAACTCCATGGTGCAGACACAGGAGAGTGGGAGGGAGGATGTGAATCCAGATCCGGGCTGCAGGGAAAACATGGTGAGAGCCATTGTTTCATTCAGCCAGTAGGGATATAGAGGACAGAGTCGCATGGGCTGAGGGTCCTATGCATGAAGAAGCGGTGAGCACCCATACAATGAGACCAGGATCATGTAGGACTCCAGCATCACTTCCAAAAATTAGGTCCCAGAATTCATGTCCATTGTTTGCTCTCCTGCAGGGTGGATGTCAGTGCCACATAGGATCAGCATTTGAAGGTTCAAATTGAGACACAAAATCCATGACAGTGAACGGGGTCACAGACACGCAATATGTGAGCACAGGTGCAGAGACCCCAGCCAAATTAACCGAGGTCTCCTGGGAGTCAAATTCTGTGTTGTGAACAAGGGGAGGCAGACAAATAGCAGATCACTCTGAAATAGGTTGCCCTGGAGCAGTGGTCGGCAAACTCATTAGTCAACAGAGCCAAATATCCACAGAATGATTGAAATTTCTTTTGAGAGCCAAATTTTTAAAACTTATAAACTATAAAGGTAGGTACATTGTTATTAACTTAATTAGGGCACTCCGAAGCTAGCCTTTGCTAAAATCTCAAGGGGCCACAGACCTGCATGTGGCTCGAGAGCCTCGGTTTGCCGACCACTGCCCTGGAGAAACCATTGCAGCTGAGAAATGATGGCGTTCCCCTGAACCCGGGGAGGCCAAGAGTAAGGGCTCTGAGATGTAAAGGGAATGGGAGGAAACGCATCACTGCAACATGGAAACAGGAGCTGCAGCTGAGCCACCCTGGTCCTCACCCTGTACCTGCTCCAGGGAGGGCTGCTCATCAGCGGTAGAGACTGTGTCTGACGCTGTACCAGCTCCTTGAATCTGACACTTGTCTGTGGTGCCAACTTGGGGAGCTGACTTCATTTCTCTGATACGGATTGTTTTAGCAACTGATATGAGCTTTCACTTGGAGAGATTGATGTGAGAATTAAGAGAGAATATACTAAAAAATGTATCCCTGAAATCCTGGTATCAAGTACTCACTTTGTGACTCTCATTGAACTTGGAAGGCCAAAGGAAGCGCCATCAATCCTTGGTACAACTCAGACATCCCACTGAGAGTCAGGGGGGTTCTGGAGAGTCTGCTGGAGATTCCCAGATGGGGGACCAACAAGGAGACCTGAGAGCCCATCAGTGGCTTTTTACAGTTCCCATTTCTTCCTACAATGCACCCAAAGGCATAGGTGTTTGTGGGCATCGGGGGAGTGAAAAGTGCTGGCCTGCGAATGTCTTTGCAGGGAGAGGCAGGAGTTGCCAGGAGAGAAAGAGAGAGAAATATCCACGATGAGAATCATTGATTAGCTGACCCCTGGATGCCCCACACTGGACCTCTAGCCTGGAGTGCAGGCATGTTCCCTAACTGTGAATGGAACCATGACCTCCTGGTGCACAGGTCCATGTGGAACCACTAAGCCATGCCACTAGGCTCTCAACGTTCATGTTTCTCTCTCTCAACCTCTCTTTCTGCCTCTATGATATCAATAAAAAGGTTTTTAAAATTAATTAAGCCCTAACCAGTTTCGCTCAGTGGATAGTGTCGGTCTGCGGACTGAGGGGTCCCAGGTTAGATTCAGGTCAAGAACATGTACCTTGGTTGTGGGTACATCCCAGTGGGGGTGTGCAGGAGGCAGCTGACAGGCGTTTCTCGATGTTTCTAGCTCTCTGTCCCTCTCCCTTCCTCTCTGTAAAAAACTATTAAGAAATATTTTTAAAAAATCAATTAAAATAAAAAATGTAAGAAATATTAAAACATATTATTCCAATACATAAAAATGTTTACTTCAAAAAGTGAAAAAGGCACAAAATGCCTGAAATTCCAACATCCATCTTTGTCGTTCCATTGTGTTTTTGTTGAACAAAATGGCCAAACTCATAACACTTGAGGCAGAATATATAGTAAGATTTTTTAAAAATACATTTTTAATTAATTTTTTTTTTACAGAGAGGAAGAAAGAGGGAGAGAGAGTTAGAAACATCAGTGAGAGAGAAACATCGATCAGCTGCCTTTTGCACACCCCCCATTGAAGATGTGCCTGCAACCGAGGTACATACCCTTGACCGAAATCAAACCTGGGACACCCCCCCCCCCCCCTCAGTCTGCAGGCCAATGCTACATCCACTGAGCCAAACCAGCCAGAGCTATGGTAAGATTTTTTTAAAAAAATATTTTATTAATTTTTTTACAGAGAGGAAGAGAGAGAGATAGAGAGTTAGAAACATCGATGAGAGAGAATCGTCGATCAGCTAACTCTTGCATACCCCCTACTGGGGATGTGCCCACAACCAAGGTACATGCCCTTGACCAGAATCGAACCTGGGACCCTTCAATCCGCAGACTGACGTTCTATCCACTGAGCCAAACCGGTTTCGGCTATGGTAAAATGTTTTGACAAAGATACAGTCTCAACAAATACACTTCTGAGAAAAGGTTCACCATAAATTCTTAGAAAAAACTCAATCAAACAAAAGTGAGGTAGAATGACAAAATGACAGAATATCAATATATAT
Organism: Pipistrellus nathusii; assembly: GCA_963693515.1. Taxonomy (NCBI): domain Eukaryota; kingdom Metazoa; phylum Chordata; class Mammalia; order Chiroptera; family Vespertilionidae; genus Pipistrellus; species Pipistrellus nathusii. The sequence continues at coordinate 46,398,752 of OY882872.1, read as the reverse complement.
AAAAGGCTGTCCTAACACGGTTTGGCTCAGTGGATAGAGTGTTGGCCTGCAAACTCAAGGGCCCCAGGTTCAATTCTGGTCAAGGGCATGTACCTTGATCTTACACCTATCAGAATGGCTATCATCAACAAATCAACAAACAATAAGTGCTGGCTAGGATGCGGAGAAAAAGGAACCTTTGTGCACTGCTGGTGGGAATGCAGACTGGTGCAACCACTGTGGAGAACAGTATGGAGTTTCCTCAAAAAACTGAAAATGGAACTCCCATTTGACCAGTAATCCCACTGCTAGGAATATATCTTAAGAAACCAGAAACACCAATCAAAAAGGATATATGCACCCCTATGTTCATAGCAACACAATTTACAATAGCTAGGATTTGGAAACAGCCTAGGTGCCCATCAGCCAATGATTGGATCAAAAAAACTATGGTATATATACACAACGGAATACTATGCTGCCATAAAGGGATTCTTATTTGCAGCAACCTGGAATTGGAGAACATTATGCTGAGTGAAATAACCAGTCAATGAAAGAAAAACACCACATGATCACACTTATTTATGGATAATAAGGAACATTATAAACTGATAAACAAAAAGATAGATACAGAGACAGTGAAGCGACAAACAAACTGTCAAATTACAGTGGGGAGGGTAGGGAGATACGGGGGAGATAAGAGATCAACCGAAGGACTTGTATGCATGCATATAAGCATATCAAATGGACACAAAACTCTGGGGAGGGAGGGCATGTATGGGAGTGGGGGTGGGAATTGGTAAGATATGTACACATATAATACCTTAATAAAAAAAATGAAAGAAAAAATAAAATAAACAATTATAATTTAAAAAAAGGGCATGTACCTTGGTTGCATGTACATCCTCAATAGAAGGTGTGCAGGAGGCAACTGATTGATGTTTCTCTCTTATTGATGTTCCTAACTCTCTATCCGTCTCCTTTACTCTCTTAAAAATCAATAAAATATATTTTTTTAAAAATAAAAAAATAAAAGGCTAATATGCAAAGTGTATTCTCGAGAGTTCGACCAGGAGATCAGGAGTTCAATCACTCACTATGAGGTGTACTGAACACCAGGGGGAGGCGCAGAATGAAGGCCCCAGCTAGCAGCTGGCAGCCAGCAAGAAGGCCTCAATTGACCCTGATTGCTGGCCAGGCCTAGGGACCCTATCCATGCATGAATTTTGTGCACTAGGCCTCTGGTCTTATATAATAAAACCCTAATATGCAAATTGATCAAACAGCAGAATGACTGGTTGCTATGATGTGCACTGACCACCAGGGGGCAGATGCTCAGTGCAGGAGCTGCCCCCCTGATAGTCAGTCAGTGTGCTCCCACAGAGGGAGCACTACTTGGCTAGAAGCTGGGCTCATGGCTGAGGAGCACAGCGGCAGTGGTGGGAGCCTCTGCCATGGCAGCTCTAAGGACCCTCGAGGGGTACCAACAAGCAAGAGGGCACAGGCCAGGCTGAGGGTATGCAGGCGCAGAGGGCCAGGATGCCTGCTATGAGGGGGGAGGGCAGCAGAGAGAGCTATAGAAGTGGTCCTCCGGCCAGGAGCAAGGACTTACAGGCTCCCGTGCAGCCGGGAGTGAAGCCAGAAGAAGGAAGGCCTATTTTTGCATGAATATCGTGCAACGTGCCTCTAGTCCATGTATGTAAAAGCCTAAGCTACTGGTCACCATGATATGCACCAACCACCAAGGGCAGACACTCAATGCAGGAGCTGCTCCCTGGTGGTCAGTGCGTTCCCAAAGCAGGAGTGCAGCTCAGCTTACCTATGGGGCTCGATGCCAGGCTCCCAGCTGGCAAGCGCAGCTGCAAAGGTGCAAGCATCTCCTAGGGTCATTCCCCCTACAGGCCTCTACCTCATTCTGTCCAGGATTGAGAGTGCTGCTTCTCCATTATGGGCGTGCCAGGATCACCCTAGAATGGGTGTGCAGAGACCACAGTGGTGTAGCACCAAAGCTACCAGGCGCCAGTGGCAAGAGTAGTGGGACTGGGATGAGTGGGAGCATCAGGGCACCTGGCCCTGGCTCAAGCTTCTCCCTGGCCACCTCCCGCATGGTACTTGAGAGATGTTGGGAGACCAGTTTCAGATCAATCTGCTCAGGCCACACTGAGGGATCTCACCAGTGCACAAAGCTGTGCACCAGGCCTCTGGTTGAGTAGAATGATGGTTTCAGTTTCACAAACATACCATGATTTATGAAACAGTATACCTAACCTATACTTTACTCATTCTATCTTTCTAAAAATGATTCAAAATTTGAAAATGTGTATGTTCAACTATATTGGCAAATCTATATCCAATCCACCTTCTTATGCACTCTGGGCGAGAGCCTTGCATCAGTGACAGAAATGTAGCAAACAATGAAGAACTTTCACCCAAACCAACAAGAATGCTGGCTGGGTCACAAAAGCCACATCGCTAGACTGCAAACACCCTTTGCTTCGTCTTTGTATTATATTTCTGCCAGCACACTAATGGCTCTGCCGGGAACATCTGAGAAGATACAGGAAGTCACAAAACCTCTTGATTATAATCAATGACAATGACTGTGTCCACCGAAGATAAACATGCCTGCAGATATGTGTACTGGTACACACCGTTCCTGTTGACTTCTCCTCAGAAGCGTTCCTGGATGCACGTTTAGATGAGGACCATTCCATCTGATGAGCTGCAGTCTCCAGAAAAACTCATTAGGTCAGTGTTTCTGTAGTGAAATGACATCCCCTAACTTCTATTGTCCTCCAACCAGTGACAATCACCCAAGGAATTATAGGCTGTAGGTCTCATGGCACTCTGCAATCCTGGAGCGAGAGATTCAAGTGTATGGGCATCCCCGCAAAAACAAGAAAAAAAGTCACGCTGCTAAAAAATATACTTGAAAAAAAAAAAAAGAAAAAATATATATATATATATACTTGAGGTTGTCATAGCAACCTGCTCTTTGGAGTGATCTCTGTGTCTCAAAGCATCCATCTTCACAGAGGACTAGAGTGTCCACAGTGTTTCCTAGGAAAATATGGGCAGCAATGAAAAACTGGCAAAAACTGCTGGGGAAATTTCTGCACCATACTGTTGCCTCTAAGACAAAAAATGTTTGAGACTCCTTATGTTTTTCATCTCATCATACTAGGAGAGCCCAGATCTCCTTATAAGCTAACTCACAAGTAAGCAGCAAACAGAAGATTTTAAAAGTCTTAGGGAAAAGCCCTCATTTTTTACAAACCAAAGAGACATGAGACTGGCAGTTCTTGTATTGATCACTGAGGCACTCAATAAACTCATCCCTGGCATCTAGAGAAAATGTGCTCTTGAGAATGGCAGTAGCTTTGCAATACTATGTTCTCTGGGACAATACTAAGTCCTATGTGCCAACTGGTTCGAGGGAAAATTAAAAATTAAGGGATCGGGTATTCTGGAGTTGATTCAACAAACTACTCAACAGAGTTAGCTTCCCTGGGCACAAGAGGATGGTGATCCATACCATCTGCAGGGCTTTATAGGTGGTTCAGGTGAAATACCTTCAGCAACAGAAATATGCAGTGACATACACAGAGTGGCCATATTATTATGATCTCTGAATGCATAATAATTGGGCCACTCAATGTGTGTGTGTTTGTGTGTGTGTGTGTGTGCGCATATTTGTGTATATATATTAGAGGCCCAGTAAATGAATTCGTGTATGAGTGGCCAGCCTGGCCAGGAGGGGATATGGGCAGTTGGCTGGCTTATCTGCTGGTCAATCTCCCGGTCGAAGGGAAATTTACATACTAGCCATTTATTATATAGGCTGTACACTGAGTGGCCAGATTATTATGCATTCAGAGATCATAATAATTTGGCCACTCAGTGTAGATCTGGCAACAGGTCTTTGTATGTTATAAAGTAAAATATAGATACATGGTTCCAACATAAAAACAAACAACAAAAATGCTTATGGGGACTTTACCTAATGTAGGTGATTACATGTATGCGAACCGTTTCCTACACATCTAAATAATTACTCACATTTGGACTCCTATGTGCAGTGCAAATTTAGAAATTTGGCTGAGACAAATCTCATGTTATTTGCACCCATAAAGGTTTTCTCCAGTGTGAACTCTCTGATGATACTGGAGACAATTGCTACTTTTAAAAGATTTTTCACATTCACTACATTTATAAGGCTTTTCTCCAGTGTGAGAACATTGATGATAACGGAGGCTACTCCAACTGGTAAATAATTTCCCACATTCACTGCATTTATAAGGCTTTTCTCCAGTGTGAAATCTCTGATGACGAATAAGCTCACTGCTAGTGATAAAAGCTTTCCCACATTCACTACATTTATAAGGCTTTTCTCCACTATGAGCTCTCTGATGACGCAGAAGGGCAGTGCTCCAGGTAAAAGATTTCCCACATTCGCTGCATTTATAAAGCTTTTCTCCCCTGTGAACTCTCTGATGACGATGAAGGTGTGAGGTCGTGATAAAAGATTTCCCACATTCACTGCATTTATAAGGCTTTTCTCCAGTGTGAACACACTGATCATAATAAAGACTACGTGCACTGGTAAACGATTTTCCACACTCATTGCATTTATAAGGCTTTTCTCCAGTGTGAATTTTCTGATGACAATGAAGGCCAGTGCTACTGCTAAAAAATTTCCTACATTCTCTGCATTTATAAGGCTTTTCTCCAGTGTGAATTCTCTGATGACAATGAAGTTCACTGCTAGTGGTAAAAGATTTCCCACACTCACTGCATTTATGTGGCCTTTCTCCCGTGTGAACTCTCTGATGACGACGAAGGTCCGTGCTCCTCAGAAAAGACTTCCCACATTCACGGCACTCATAAGGTCTTTCTCCAGTGTGAACTTTCAGATGATAATGGAGGCCATTACTACTGGTAAAAGCTTTTCCACATTCACTGCACTCATAAAGCTTTTCTCCAGTGTGACCTTTCTGTTGAAAGCTAGAAAATTTGCTAAAATGTTTTCCATATTCACAGCATTCAAAACACTGACTTTCAGTATGCATATCCTTTCCATGAACGAACATGTGATTGCAACTGATATCTGTCTTACATTCGTTTCTGGTGTAATAATTTGTTCTCCTTTGAAATGTCATCCCATGCATTGAAATAGGATTTGGACTGTCTCTAATCTGAGTAGCCCTTAGGTGGAGATGTCCAGTAAGGACACCCCGCTCAACCTCCCCATATGCGAAATGATTCTGGGACACATTGAAATTGGAGCTGTCTCTAAGTAAGATCCTGTCCACACCTCTAATGAAAGTCTTCTCTCTCACATGCTGTTGGTAAAAATTCGCACTGAAGTAAAACCGTTTTGCACATGCCCCACAGCTCAACAGTATCTGTCTGTGTTGTGTTCCCTGTAGCTCCATCATGTGGAAAATATTTCCCAACACTAGCCCACAATTCTCACAGGGATGGCTCTTCTGGGAAGACAAGGCTACCTTGGGATTCCTTGCCTGTGACATTCTTACAGAAACCTTCTGTTCAATCGGTACCTCCTCATTCTCTGCTCCACAGCAGCAACCTAAAGAAAAGGAAATGCTGGTGAAGGGCATGTTGACCTTTCGATATCAGAATAATTTCACACAAGTGCTTATCTGTCCCTGACAAGGCATAATTCCATAGAATTATTTTTAAGAAAAGTTAGACTCCGATGAAATGGCTATTATACCAGGTCTTGGCCCCAATGGTGAGAATCTCACCAAGTGAGGGACAGAAGCATAGCATGGGATACAAAGAAAAGAGGAAGGATCTGCAAGTTGTTCCTCCATAAATGGCTTCTTTTAGCCCCTTTTAGCTGGTGAAGTGAGTCTGTGTAGAATAATTTGAATGTGCTCAAACCAAAAGAAATCAATTCTATTAGAGCACATTATGTTCTTCCTCAATACAATAATAGGTGTGCATCCTAAGGTTCTGCAGCCATGGACAAATGGTGGAGGGCACTAAAGAGAGACCAATGAAAGAGGTAGAGGTGCAAAGTTTAGAAAGGTTAGGTTATCCATGTCCTGGGAAGCAAGAAGAATTATCACTATTAGAATTGAGTCGTTGGCAAAGTGTCAACAATAACCAAGAACAAGCAGACCTGGGAATGGATAATGGTAACAAAATACTGTTGAACCAAATAGGTTTGTAGGTATGAATGTACTAATGTCTAGTAGAAAAACATCCCCAACAGCTTTTTACTCAAGCAAGACCATGTGTGTGTCCACTATGTCATTCATAAAGTCATGTTTCCACTGTGATGCAAAAATGTTTCTTCCACTTAATTCCCAGTTTAGCCATTGCACGGGGTTAATGATAAAAATTGTAAAAGAAACATTGAAAAGATGGGATGGTCAACACTGTGGTACAACAGCACAGCAAAGATGAGATCTCAGGCAAAGGACCTATGTGAGTGACATTAGAAAGATGACAGAATCAGAAATATGAGCATCTTCCCCCATTTCAGAGGAAGTAGAAATCTATCCATGAACAAAAACCCCAGAGGAAATGGGAATAAGAGTACGATGAAGACATATAGTAATGCAGCACATCAAGTAAGGAGAACTGCATAGAAAGAATAAGTAGAAAGCCTGGGTGAACAAACATATTTCAAGATAGATACAGTCT